>CM075778.1:32220000-32820000 GCA_037974665.1 Ehretia macrophylla | reverse complement strand
AACATGAAAGCAAGCATCATCCATGGATACACTTAATAATCATAAAAGGAATCCATGCAACATATATACATAAAGCTTTAAATAAAAGTATTGTGGACTAAACTATAAGACTTGCTTCTGCAACATTTCCTCTGAGACAATTCGATTACACGAAATGTCTGGTAACTTTTTCTACCTTTAGCAGCATCTCAAATCTCAATAATAATTAGCTAATACCACTCCATTTGTTTTTCTCTATGAAATTATTAGCAAGAATATTGACACTTCCATAAAATTTTGGTTTTAGAAACGTAGTATGCAAAGTGATTTGTATATTTGGTTTATGCAGGGAAAAAAAAGGATGAAAAACCTTTGATCTCCCACATGCCTGTCAAAAGCACAACCAAGGACCATCTCAGTTTTAAGATTTTTTTCAGACACCGTTATCAAAATATAACAAATGAGCAATGTGAAGTGAAGATATATGGCTTTTCGTCAATTTGGTCACTGGTGAATCATGAGGGATGTTTAACAACTTCAAGTCCAGACATTATACGGGTATAGTAGCCATGTATATTTTAGGACTGTGGCTGTAATCCTAGACTTTGCACCAGTGCTCTAGTTAATGTTTAGAGAAATTTGAACAACTCTTACAAAACTTTTGGAGGCCAATGAGTAATTATGCACTTTTAAATATAAGGTTGTATAATACCAATAAACCTAACAGCCCTTTGACCTGTTGTTAACTAGATATGATCAAATGTCCAACACTATACTCCTCGGCTGGCATGAAATTACTACAATGTTCACGACTTCTAGTGTCATACGGATGGCATTGTAGCAATATTTTGTCTCTCAATGTCATACGGACGATTTATCATATTTCCTATTCAGATTTTATTTGGTGGTTGGTAATGAATTATCTTTATATAATGTTGTTATCTTCAATTTTTTTATTGCAATTAGTTATAGTGACTAGTATGAAGTGCTAATAATATGATAAGATTAATAATTTAAATATTGAGATTCAATTATTATGGGCTAAACAAGTCAATCATTGAAGTTTAGTTCTAATGAATGAGTCACCCTATGTGCAAGAAAGAAGAGTCACTTACATTTAAGGAATCTCGAAGAGGACGGAATGCTTCAGAAGGTAGTTCTTCAAAATCCCGTTGTACCTAGGAATCAGCCGAGAAAAAACATTGATGATAAAATTACTAAGAGGGGAATTCCGAAAGAGAAATTGTTAAAGTACCATTGACAACATAAAGATAAGGTAGAATACATGTCAATATAACATATAAGCTTGCAGCAAGTGTAAAGTAATTACCTTGCTTCGGAGAGTCTGGGAACAAAAGATTAATGTTTCTTGATTGCTAGTAGCATCATGAAGCAAATTATCAGCCACCTATGAAAAAATTAGCATATATCCCGACGTTTCTTCAATTAGCATGAGAGTGAACTAAATTGAACAAAGATGAGAAGATAAAAGACATGGACTAAACAAGGGTGTTCCAAAGGCAAAAAGAAAGATAATAATCCTGACAAGCATAACTCAGACAGAAGAAGATACATCTTAGCAAAGTATGTACATTTTATATCCAACCAGGAGGCCAAGGTTAGATAGATAATACTGAACTGGGCAAGTCAATAGCATAGCCTCTGCCAGCAGCCACGATAATACTGCAAGCACCTATCCGCAAGATTGGGCGTAAAAACCTAAAATTGTTAAAAATATGGGGCGAAGACCTGTCTACTCTCTTTGAACAGCTGACTGGAAGAATCCAGAACATTATCTCCCCTCATATTTTAACCTATAATTTATTGAAAAGTAGCTGCTCTTTCTGTACTGACAATCTTGATACATTTATTCAAACAAATGATGCAGATAATTCAGTCTAATGCAATCCCCATCACTCCCATTCCCAAAAGATTGCACTCAAAGATCCTTCCTTACTATCTTTAACTTTTAGAATCTTCATTCTTCACTATCGAGGATGGCTACATAAAAGAGGCAAAATAATTAAATCCACATATTTATATAGAAAACCTCATCATATAATGTATACATAACTTTTGACAGCTTAAACTTGTAAAGCTTGCCCATTCTCATTTTCTTCTATAAATTGGCTCCTCACATAAGGTAACTGATGAAGACATTCTATAATAACCCAAGAAAAAGGAGAGAGACAGAAAGACAGACAGACAGAGAACAATATTCAGAAGCACGGACAATAAAAAGAACAGGTTAAATGACTTAGCAGCTCTAGTAATCAAGTATGTCATCCGAGGAGAATCATGGGTATGATAACATGTTATAATCAGTTAAATTAAGAAAGACTGGACAAGTTTCATAAGCTTTTTTAACCTTGGTAGTTGCAAAATCACTATTCTGAATGACATTCTTATGATTTCTGCCTTTAGGGGGAAGGAGAAAGGAATGCGCATCCAGTTAGCATCCAAAGCCAACGAAGAGAAAAGCATTGCATTTGCAAACTTTATATATCATAAATGCTTCACAGCAGTGAATAAATACATCATCAGAAAAAACACTACCATCTAATCCATGAACGTATAAGATTTTTTTCCTTTCCCTTAGAATAAGTTTTAGGATCAGAAGTCCTATAAGTGAAACTTCTTTCCTTTCCTTTTGGAGAAAATACAGCGGAACAATGAATAAAAATCCCAAGAAACTCTCCTTCATTGTATCTGTTTCTCTTTTTTCTTTTCACTAATGATATAAAAAGCCAATATACACCTTAAATCCAGCTATGATCCCCACTTTATATAAGGCTAGCTCCTGTAACCACCAACAACTCTACCACCTTATTAAGGATTTCTAACAACAACCCCATCATTAACGGACAGCACGTCCCTTCTCGAGACATTGTGCAATGGGCAAAAGATTACCTATCATTTCTATTTCCCTATCTTTTATTTTGAGCAGGCTCTTGCACCTACATTCACTTTAAGGCTTACAAGTAAGCTAACATTCTTGTGGATTTCGCACGGAAGGATATTTGGTATCATGTGGCCCATCTAGAGTTGCTATTTTGACTTGGGAGGTGGCATGGGGAGAATCCTTATGTTGGACAATCTTCAAAAGAGAGGGGCAAATCATGGTCAATAGATATTTTCTATGCACGAATAGTATGCAAACGGTGGAACATCTATTACTTAGATGTGCTTAGACTAGATGTCTTTGACAGATGGCCTCTAATATTACGGGTGTTCAATGGGCTGTTTCCAAGTCTTTTTGTGATGAGATATAAAAATGGAGTGGTATCAAGTCGTCTAATAACACCAGCTCCATTCGTAATTCCATCAATTACTCGTCGATCAAAAAGATGAGTTAATTCAGCCAACAAATAAATAAATAAATAAGTCATCCATTTGGACCTTATGGAAGGAACGGAATCAAAGAGCTTTTGCAGAGCAGGAATTATCTCTTTCTCTTTTGAGATATCATTGGATACATGATCTTTGTTTTTGGACTAGGGTTCTTGTAAAGTCGATGTAGATAGCATATAGTATGTACAAATGTTCAAATATTTTGGGTAGTTGATGTAAATATTTTTGGGGTTGCACCCACTTGGTACATATTAATAAAAAAACTTACTTCTCAAAAAAAGAATCAGCTATTCAAAAGGTCTTTAATCCATCATGAATACTCTTACATATAAGATGATATTTTCCCTGAGTCTCTCAATAGTAATGAGTTTTAATAAAAAATGGAGGGCTCCGATCTTCCATTCAATTCAAGGTATCTTTCTAAGATAAATTGGTTGGTCCTTACAAAATAGTTTCCTTGGAGGAGTTACCTTGAAGCTTCTTCAACTCTTTCGAGGGCACGTGACATGTCTCCTTCCCTTCACCTACCAATCCCAATCTACTTTTTTGCCTTTCTATCGACCTTCATTCTTAGGACTTGAAAGACCTCCTTTTAATTGTCTCGACTTACTAAATTCACAATTTACTCTTAGCAATTTAAATCATAGGAAGCCTTCCATTCAGAAATCTTAAAAACTCTTTTAAAATCTAAAATAAGAAATATGACTTTTCCTAAAAAGAAGGAAAAGTTAGGAGTATCCACAGACAACTCTAAAGAAAAAGTCCATTAAATTTATTGCTAAAGATGTATGATCCAATTTATAATGCATACCTAAAAAAAAGACAAATTCCTGTGGGGAGCAAAGTCAAAGACAACTTTAAAAAGGAGAAGAGTTTAGACGAGCTCATAACATGGTTAGACAACTCTACCAAGTGCAAGAAGCCCACCGAATGTAAAGGTGTGAGAATTATACCAGTTCAAACCAATGAGTCAGGCAAAAGAACAGATTCCTGTAAACTAAGTATCTCTTGGGTCCAAATCCCCACCAACCCCCCGCACAAGTAAAAGGAAATGACATGATGATATCATGTTGTATTAGCCACATTATCTCATGATATATTAGCCTAGCAGCATATATTACAACCCAACACGAAAATTGGACCAGCCGATTGCATCTCTGACACCCCAAACCCAATAAATTCAATGACCTCAAACTGTATTTTAAATGTTCAGGTGCCAATGAATAGCAACTCAAGCTAATAACAACACCTTAACTAGCTGCTAAATCATCTATTCCTTAAAAGGATCAACCCTATGCAGCAGATATCAGAACCCAACACAAAAACTGGACCAGCCAATGGCATCTCTTATGCCCGAAACCCAATAAATTCAATTTGGAAAGCTGTATTATAATGTTGCATGATAATGATTGGCAACTCGAGCTAATAACTACACTTAATTAGCAGCTTAATCATATATTCCATGAAATGACTGATTCATTTCCACCAAAAAGAATTAAGCCTAATGACCATAATCTGCAAACTGTATTTTCAATGTTCACGCAGCAATGAATGGCAACTCAAGCTAATCTCTCCACCTTAATAAACAATAAATCGTCTATAAAAGGATCAACTCATTTCTACAGGAAAAAGATAATAATCTTAAAACCTTAATCAAGCTCAAAAGCATGAGACAGAACACTTCGGCAAGCAGCAAGCACCCTCGAGTACCAACACATACTACAATTAGAAATTCCTTTCTTTTTGTAATTGCTTTTTTACACCAAACAAATAATAACCAAATAAAATAAAATAAAATTACAAGTAAATTACATTTTCCATATCACTTTGATCAATTTATTTATTAAAAAGAAAAACAATTCAATTAAGCACAGTTTAATTGACTAAAAACTAAAACTCAAAAAACATTAATCTAACATCAAAATTTGAAAATTCAATTCTTTTAATTTCTTCTGCTTGATTGACTTAAATATACTCAACAGTGATAAAATATCAACTTCAAAAAAATTCTAAAATTAATTTTTTAACTAGCGTTTATATACAGCAGCGAAATTTTTAAAAATTAATACACAATCGAGAACGATTGAGAAAATGAAGATTAAAATAGAATTCGAACCTGCCAAGCATCAATCGTGCGTTGAAATTCCTGAAGCCATCGATCGGCTTGCATGCGAACGGCGTCGTCTGGGTGATGATACAGCGCGTTTAGGGCTTGTTTTACTGCGTTCTGCAGCTCCATTTCGCACTCCAAATCGACAACCACTAGTATGTGTGTGTGTGTGTGTGTGTGAATACTTATATACGAGTTAAATTATGTGTTTTCATATACTACAGTGATGTGAGTGAAATAATTTTCTGGACTTTGGCGCTTTGGCTTTTATGAAGTCATCTTAAAGGACAGCCGTTGGATCTATTCAAATTTTCAACGTGGTCGGTGTTGGATTGGATTAGATGATGAGATTGGTCACTAGGTCAAAATGGGTATTATGAACACTTGGTGAAAAATGAGGGAGGAATATTACGAGTGAAATTTAATAATAATAAATTATTTATATTAAAATGGATATTATGATCACTTGGTGAAAAATGAGTAAGGATGTTTTTTTAGTATTTTAGTATTACGAGTAAAATTTAATAATAATAATAAATTATTTATATCAAAATGGATATTATGATCACTTGGTAAAAAATGAGGAGGATGTTTTCATAACAAGTTAATATTATGAGTAAAATTTAATAATAATAAATTATTTATATCAAAATGGATATTATGACCACTTGATGAAGAGTGAAAATGTTTCGTAGTATTATAATATTATGAGTAAAATTTAATAATAATGAATTATTTACATCAAAATAGGTATTATGACCTCTTGGTGAAAAATGAGTGAGGATGCTTCCGTAGTCTCATAACGTTATAAATAAAATTTAATAATAATAAATTATTTTTATATTTTTTTGTAATTATATCAATAATTTATAATTTTTTAATCATACTCATAATATTATAATATTACAAGAATATCCATTGTCATGAAAAATGAGGTATCATGAAAACTTTTTCTTTTTATTATTTGTTTGAGGGGAAGCAAAGCAGTCTACAAAAGTATCGTCCTCGAACTATATTACTTTGCTAACTTTTTTTTTTTTTTTTTCAGAAGAACAAGTAAGGATCGTGAATGTTATCCACTGCATGACATCTAAAGGGTAATAATAATAAATAAATAAAAGAGAAAATAGCTCAAATAATTCTTAACATTTACTTATTTTAATATTTTGATCTTAAATATTTTAAATTAGACATTTTAGTCCCAAACATTTTATAATAGGGACACTGTTAGTCCATTAATTTATTTCTATTAAATTTGTATCGTTAACCTCAAGTGTTTCGCATGTCGCGTATAAAAAAAACAAAAAAAAAATGCAAGGTTAATCGGGTGGTTTTGTAAAAGAGAAGAGAATGAGTTGTAAGCAAAATGACTATTTTAACCTTGCATGATTTTTTTTTTTAAGTGCAGCGTGCGACTCACATTAGTTTAATAGTGTAAATTTAACAAAAATGAGTTAATGGATTAACAGTGTCCTTATTATAAAATGTTTGGAACTAAAGTGTTCGATTTAAAATATTTAAAACTAAAATATCAAAACAAACAAACGTTTGAAATATTTAAATTATTTTTTAAAAAAAATTAAAATTAGTAAATCAATCAACACAACAATTAAACACGAGACACTCAGTATCTCTCATGGTCTCAAAGGATCTGTTATTATGAAAACTTTGTAGTCTTGGTAGTGCTACTATATGAGTTCCAAAAGTGTTATATGATTTGTCTTGGTGGCTATATTGAGTGTTGTTGAAAGAATAATAACAATGTCTTTCTATTAAAGAGACAAAGTGAACGAGTCGTGTATATTTTGCATATATATCTTGTAAAACGAGTTATTTTATGATAAATGAATCTTTCATTTATTTGTGAAGGATACAGTAGTGCTTGAAATTAAAATTTTAAGAAATTAATATTTTGATGGGACTTATTCATCTCATATTATATTATATTACATTATATTATATTCTTATACATCAATGTAATTTCAAAATGTTTGAACTCAATTAGGTGTATAATAACATAACAAATATAAGAGTCGCATAATGAGTATAAAGTCGTATCACGTACTTCTTTTCATCAATTGATCATAGTAGGAAAGAAAATGAATAAAAAGTAAAAGCGCAACATAATCTCAACATTCAAAAGCCTTTCATATTATATATATGGGGAAAAAATAACTTCTCTATCTCTTTTAACGAGTTTATTTCTAGGACAATTAAATCAAAATGTTATACCCAAAAATGATTTCTCTATCGATGCTTGCAAGATAGTGGACCATGTATCTTCAATTTTCCTTATCATCACTAGTGAACTACAACCCTAAAAAGATCAAAAGCAATCTTAAGGTACCCATGCCCATGTCCCTAGGGGCATCATCCATCAGTAATGAGATTAGATCGTTCTTATAAATTTACAAGTTCAACACTCTTAAATATTTTGAAATTTTGTCATTAATTAACTTAGTACATGTGTGAGGCACAATACTGCACCCGAAGGTCTAATAGTTGGTTGTCGAGCTCCACTAACTGGATTCTCACGTAATTCAAAAAAAAAAAAAAAAACATGATATCTCAACTGATACAGGTCAAGTCCTAATTATCTTATTACAAGATTCAATATGTTCGGATAAAAAACATCGCTTGCTTCCAATTTTCAAAAAGATTTGTAAGTGCAAGAACATCTTGGTTGCATTTAGTTCTAAAATTTTAGGTTGTATGAAGTAAAAACAAATCAAATTAGCTTCATAATTTATGAGTAAATGAATATCGTGACAATTCCCTTTTTGACTTGAAATCCTTTTTACCTCGATGTTTTTCTCTTTATTTACATGCGAATTCCAACTATTATCTTATGATACTATTTAGAATAACAAGAACATAGATATAAGCTTTTTCTCAAGTATAGTAACAATTGTTTCCTTCTATATAGAGAGAGCAAAACAAGAAGAATGATGTGTATCAATAATTGAAACGAATCAACACTTATCAATAATTAGAACACAAGAGTTATTTGTCTAAAATAAAAGTAGGAAAAGTTTATCATCTCTAAAATGGTCGGGAGTTTTTTTTTTTTTTTAACTTTCTCTTTTTTCTTTCTTTGTTTAAATAGACACATGTTAGTTTAAAAAATTATCCTGTTTTCTTTTATTTCCATTTTCAAAAGGGAAAAGATGATGAAAGGCCTGTTCATTTAGAGGAAATGTAGAGAGTTCTCATGAGATATTTTTAAGCCTTTGAATCGATTTAGGGTTCATATTAGTTTTAATTTTTTTAATAGAATATAAGAAAATAATTAATGGTGACTAGTCTATGAGAACCTTGTCATGGAAACTTTGTATTATTACAATTTATTATTCCTTATTGCTGCAAACTTTTTCTTGATGAATATTGCTTAACGTATTAAGAAAATTAAATTAACTCTTTTTCTTCTTTTTTCTTTTTGCCATTCCATTTGCTATGGTAGACCGTGGTTCACAATATTATAGCTTTCATATCTATTTGTTTATTTTTATTTTATTTTTGGGGAGCATCTCCAGGATAAAGAAAGATCAAGAGTCAGTAAAAAAAAAAAAAAAACGGTTGATTCAAATCAAAATTTTGATGGTATCCTAACTCTATGTCAAATCCAAAAAAGAAAATAGAGGCAAAAGATACAAAAGTAATATTGCATCAGACAACTAGTCTTTTTCTAGTTGGATCTCCAAATTTGTGAAATGCTCCAAATTCTACTTGAGCATCCAAATCTAAGTTAATATCAGCAAAAACATATTTGAATACAGTTCTAGCACCATGCCGAATCTGAATTAATGGTTTTTGAGGCACACTACCCATATATCTTGCCAAAATATGAGGATGGAAACACGTTTCACATGAACCAAAGGGCATCTTATGATTTAAGGACCTATTTAGATTTACATAGTTTCAATTTATCATTTTATTTTATTTTGCTAGATAAGCAATTGATTGTATTAAATAAAAATATTTACAACATTACATACACAAAAAAATCAATGGGCCAACTCAATTGGTTGCCCTTAACATCTAGCTATGCACAATGTTATTCTCGATACTCCATACTCTACATATAGTACTATTCAAAAGAGTATATCTATATTTTAACTTTGTAAAGTCTACTTTTTACATCAAAGTGAACATGATCAAAGACTTGTTCCTCCGTAAAAGTGCCCTCGTTGTGCAGACTTATCATTGTTGTCCCTTAATTAAACCTAAAAGGGGGGTGAATTATGTTATATAGGCAATAATATTACTTTTTCGATTAGACAATATACTAACAATGAATAATCAAAAATAATCTTAAATAGATATGCACTCTAACAATATGAAATGTGAGTGAAACAATTTATCAAACACTTGGTGTGCAGAAAATAATGCGAAGAGAGAGTTGAGAAAAAGAGATTGCAAATCACGATTTTAGCATGGTTCGGCCCCCGCCTAAGTCCATGACCTAAACTCCCTGCTTAGGATTTCAACAATCTTCACTATGGTGACTCTTCAAATGTTGGTGAGTCCACTACAATGGTAGTTCAAGCTTTTATAATAGAAAATTTTATTCTCAATACAAAACTTTAACCCCAACACATTTGATAAGGAAATCCTTCATTTCACAAGTGTTTAACTCTCTCTTTTGATAAGTATTTAAGATCAACAATAAAAGCCCTCTTTTAGGGTAGATGAATACAATGAATGTTTCTCTCAGTATAGCTCACAAATTATTGCTCAAGTATTGCACAATGATGATTCAAATATAAATTTAGTGTAAAAAATAAGAGTAAATGCTTTGAATCAATCACTTAAAATTTTGTATTAGTGAGGCATTAATAGAAGCTGCAATGTGTGTAATAAATGCACTCCAATGTTCATAAAACAACTATATTTTGAATCAGCATTTTGGCCCGACCGGTCGACCCCTGTTTCGCCAGTCGACCGGTTGAGAGACTCTCGTCCGGTGGACAGGCCTTGGGCGGACGATCCTTTGGCCACCGGTCGCCATGGGGTCATCCGGTAGGATTAAAACTGTCAAGGTTGGGTTTTTAAAAGCATTTCTTTTGAGCATCTTTTGTAAGACATTTTTTAAATATTTCAAAGCAACATTTGAGAATTATTATTGAGCATATATCATTTGTAAGACCCAAAGCCCCAGTCAAGTCCCAACCGGCACCCCTTATAACTTCTGTCTCCATCCTTGTAACTCCATATTTATTCTTCGAATCTTTTCCTTGAAGCTTTAGAGATCTTGACAAAAAGACACTTGAGCTTTATCATGTTGAGCTCTTCATGATTAAATCACTTGAGCTTGATCAACATCATCCTTCATGAACTTGCTCTTGAGCTTATATAACATTGATATTCACAAAGTACTTTGATCATCTCTTCAATCTTCATGAGCTTACTTAATATGTTGAATATCCTTTAAGCTTTGACTAATTCTGAAACAATAAACTCATTACAAGATATGATTAGTAAATAGATCAATTTCATAATCAATATTTAATTATTATCAAAATACATGATTAAGGCCTTCAGACTAACAATCAAATATAGAAAAGTGGGTAACTTTTCATGTTTCTTATAATTTGCTTTTTTAAAATGCTATCATTCATTTTTAGTTTAAAATTTATGTGGTTTGCCATGTAATAATGGATAAACCTACATGTTGTTCTCAACAAAAGACATATATATATTTTATTTTTTATAGAATGAAAAGAATTTCCCTTATTTCTGTAAATAGAATAAAAAGTATATAAGTGAATTTAAAATCTAATACTACAATTATAGACTTAATTCAAGTAAAAATAGATTTAAAGTGCAACTTTTCAATAGACTTTAAGGTGGTTTGGATCCTTCTCCAAACTTTGTAAGAGCTTTATGTACCAAATTACCTCTTGTATAGGACAAATGTTTTCTTCAACTTTGAAATGAATTCGAAAAGAAAATTAAATCCCTTGACATCGTAAACACTAAGATCCATGTGCTAAAACCAAGTTTCAGAAATATATAAATAGCTAGACTGCTCTCTTTTTATGTTTACTCTGATTTGTTAGAATATACAATTATCCTACATAACAATAACCATAGAGTTTAAGACCATCATATAAGATTTCGAATAACTCTTTTTAATACTCTTAATTTTAAGATAAAATCTCATAATTCATAATACAATACCAGAGTTAAACATTGATATAATTTTGTCAATTCACATATAACACGTATTTCTTTCTAAATTAACTTTGAAATAAAATTTCGTAATTCTTAACGTAATTTTATGATAAAATTAAACCTCGTGATTCTTACGCAATCTCGACGCTCTGAGATGCAATTTTTCTTCATTGTTCTCTTTTTATATATTTTCCTCTTCTACTTTTTGCTGACGGGACCGTTATAATTGGTTGGTTGAAATAGCGATAGACCGTTAATTTAGTTAAAATGATCATCGGCTAGCAACTTCCATTGTTGTACACCAAAAAGGTTGTGTGTACCCCTTTACTATGTAATACACCAAACCAACACTACCCTCCATTTTTTTTGAACTTATGGCTCATACAATCTCTCTCTTCTTCCTCACAGAAACGTAGAAAAAAAACACACACACAGCACACAGTGAGAGAAAAAGAGAGAGAGAGGTCATGATCCGGGGTCACCTTCTTCCACCAAGGTCCTGATCTTTCTCTCATCTTATCCTTTGCATTTTGATCCTTCGTTTGCATTGTCTTCTGATCAACTTTTGGGCGGTTTCTGCAACGACATAGGCATGGCTTTTGCATTCAAGTGTTTTGTCGAAAAGAAACTAGGAAAGTTTCCACATTTCTTGATATATGCAATTCTAGAATGGATGATGATAATTTTGCTATTCGTTGATGGTTTACTCGCGTTTATTTCCAATGAATTCGCGAAGTTCTTTGAATTGAAAATCCCTTGTTTGCTCTGCACGAGGATTGATCATGTCCTTGTTCCTAGGAAGAAGAACTTTTATTACAACGAGTCGATATGTGAGGTTCATAAGAAGGATATATCTTCCCTTGCATATTGTCATGTGCATAAGAAGGTGTCTGATATCAGGAACATGTGTGTGGGATGCCTGATCTCCTTTGCTACCGAGAAGGATTCTGATTGCGATAAGTATAAGTCTCTGATGGGGATTTTGCACAAGGATATTGATAGCTTCGTGGAGGAAGATCAGAGAATGTATGGGAAATCAGGAAAGAAGGATGATAGCGCGCCGGTTGACAAGAGTGGCATTGATAGGTGTTCTTGTTGTGGAGATCCTCTCAAAATCAGACCCTCCTCCAAATTTTCGCGAAGTCCATCAATGAACGCGAGTTCTTATTCTCAAGCTCCTGCTCCATCTCCTAGAGCACCCTTGTTGCCTCACAATCGTTACACAGAGCTCAAATTAACAGATAATGAATCAGAGCTTCTGCAGGGTGAAGAAGCTTCAACAGGGGATAACCGGCGTGAGTTAAATCATTCTCTATTTCTCTATGGGTTCTCTCGTTTTCTTTTAGCCCTGGGGAGGGGCAGGGGGAATTTCTTGGTTCTCTCCTATCTTCTTGCATTAGTAATCTATGCACATTGCTGATAGTGAACCTAAGTTTTGCTTTCTATATCATATTCAAGTTTGATTATTAGACATCTTTTGAAATTATCTTCGTATGGTGACTATGTAAATGAATGTAAAAATTAGCATATCATCCCTGCGGAAGAAATGCAACCGACTCTAAAAACACTGACAAATATGTAAAACAACGAGTAATTTAAGTTGTAATTCGTTATACATTACATAATCTGCGTTCAAATGTTTATCCGCGAAGAAGATATATAGTAAGCTAACATGATCGCAAGGCAATCTTTGGTGCAAACATTATATATAGAAGGAAGGAAATTATTGGCAGCAAACAGAAAAGGAGCATATGCAGGAACTAGATGAAGAAACAGAATCTTCTCTATAGCAAGAGAAGATACCTTGTTAGCCACAGCCTCGTAACAACATTGCATCGCACGTTTTAAGTTCTTAGTACCACATTTTACCAAGTAATATACTTGTGGAATCTTGTTATCCTCTGAAGACATACTTTTCCACATTAAATATGACCACCTCTGAATCCTATAATTGTCAATGCGATAATGCTCTTTCTTTTGATGCTGTATAGCAGGTAGAGAAGACAACAAAGCTTCTTCGGCGCCATTGCTTCCAGATTCCGAGGATCTTAATGAAGATTCTTGGAGAACTCCTACTTTTAGCAGAGGAAATAGATTTTTTGGAATCCCATTATCAGATTCGGCGCAAGCCAGTCCTAGATGGAGGACGACAAGAAAACTGCCTTTTGATAAGGCAGATCTTGTTTCGGATCCTACAGATGCAAATGCTATTACTGAAGGAGATGGTGACTCCATTGTTTATAACTTGAAGAGACAAGTTCGTTTGGACCGCAAGTCCCTCATAGCGTTGTACATGGAATTAGATGAAGAAAGAAGTGCTTCTGCTATTGCTGCAAACAATGCAATGGCCATGATAACACGATTGCAGGCGGAGAAAGCGGCCGTTCAAATGGAGGCCTTACAGTATCAGAGAATGATGGAAGAGCAGGCAGAATACGACCAAGAAGCCATACAAATTATGAAAGACGAGCTTTTGAAAAGAGAGGAAGAGATGAAGGTTTTAGAGTCTGAACTCGAGGCTTACCAGGAGAAATATGGGCCTATCAAGAAAGTAGGAAGTGAAGTCTGTGAAGTTGATGCCGATGAAGATTATCAAGAACTGAAATCTCACTCATTCTCATCCTTCAGTGAAAAATCAGACCTTGGGAGTCCTCAGGAATCAGACCAAAATGGAGAGAAGGAGCATGCTTCTGAATGCTCTCGGGAATTTGGAGGGGGTAATTTGGACGAATCATCTTTAGATTTCGAGCGTGAGAGATCTTATCTACTAGGTTTGTTGATGGATCTAGAGAAAAAACTTACTGAGCCTTCAGGTGACGGATCTCTTTCCTCGGAGTCTAACACAGATAAGCACGCGAGTGAAGACAGAGGTAGTTCAATATCGTTTTCCTGTCAAGTCCAACATTTTCTCTTTCGAGTTCAAATGTAAGACTAAAAGGTTGTTTTCTGATAGCAGGAAATGTAACTGAGGCGACTCTTAGTAGAGAAGTGTCTCTGATTAGAGAGAGGCTGAGAGCCATAGAAGCAGAAAGCGGATTCTTAAAACATGCTGCTATGACTCTTCAGAAGGGTGGTGAAGGAACCAAACTCTTAACAGAGATAGCTCAACATCTACAGAAGCTTCGGCAGACTGTGAAAATACGCCCAGAGGAAGCAAATGCATGATTCTTGTCCTAATCAGGTTATAACCTTTGGAATCAATTGTATTCTCTCGCGGTACAATTAGCATAACTGTCTCTTAATGATATACTACTATATTATAAGGTAGAATATAGAAAGTACCATAGGCATCATGTAAGCATTTTATGAGAAAGCATAATGGTTTCCAGAAACCGCTCTTCCTTTTGTATGAGAGGTTAGAGACCTTCATTACCTTTTGCACGAAAGCACTGAATTCTCCATTCTCTATTACCTTTCCAGGTTATGTTAGTAAGCATTTCTCTGTTTCTTTCATCTTGTCAATTGTTAGTTCTGTCACACAAACTGATGAGCAGAAACGTTTTGCAGTTCTCTGCTGAAGCATTATTAGTACTCAACCAGGAGAGCCGAAAATTTAAACGATTCTATATCTGTATTCCTATATGTATGCATATCTTCTATGTGTTAATGTGTTTTCTTTATTAGTTTCACCAATATGCTTGGTCAGAATTTGATTGCATCAGCTTATGAGTACAATATATCTACTAGTTCAATACTATATATGTTCTTGTGCCCTCTCACAATTTACTAAATCTAGAAAGTTACGCGTGACTCTTAATTATGCTTTTGTTGCAGTTTCTGTTGCACATTCTGTTCTTCATTAGGATGTATATACTGTACTGGTGTATCGGAAGGAGCACTCTTAATCAGCATTGGAGTTTCATGAGGCTCTTGTACTACTTAATCTTCCATGGTAACTTTCCTTAATTCTATCATCAGCAAAATTAAATATGGCATTATATAACTTAATTCAGCGGATTCGATAATATCTCTTGCTGATTCATCCTGATTATGTAAACTTCCCAATTTTGTCTACAGGAGACAAACTGGATAAAGACTGGAGAGCCTTGATCTCTCCCGGCAGGCTGTTTATCTGCAACAGAATATTTACCGGAAAATCATAACCAACATGGACAAGTGCCTCAGATCATTTCAAGAATTAATCTGTTAAAGATTACAGGCATGGCTGATTGCTGCAAATCAGAACTTCAAATAACTCCAACGAAATTTGATCGACTTCTCTAACTGGCGAAGACGCTGAGCAATCATCCGTGATATCAGTTAAGGTGTAAAACATGTGCACAATAAACTCCAAGCTGATGAACAAACTCACAGTGATGCTTATGAGTCATCCAATGTAGCAGTTTCATTTTTTCTTTTCTTTTTTTCACTTTTTAGTATCTTCTTTTACATGTGCAAATATTGTTTTCTTTTGTGAGTTATAAAAATTAATTTTTTCACAGAATGGATAATTGATTTTAGCTTTCTTGATCATCTTTATCACTGGCTTGCAGTTTTTGCTAGTAAATAACAAATACAGCATCACAAGTACTATGCAGTACATCATAACAAGTGTTTCTTATATTGGATAAAAATAGCTCTTGATTGTCTTTCCAGCATTTACATGAAGAGACTTATTTTACTTCATATATATAGGGATACTCTAAGCATAGGATTGCCTTCATAGTGATAGAAACATCATCCTGGATGACATGGGGTACTTGAGAAGCTTCTTCTAACAGTTCGAGGAACTATTTGTGAAATTCTAACTCTTCTCGGGGGATTCCATCCACAAACGCACATCAAAAGATGCATGTACGGTTTCTTAAGGGATACAAGGCAAAACCAATAAAGAAACAAATCTAAGTCTTCAAATTGATCATTTGAAAAAATTGACCAACAAAAAGTTAGTATGTTGATGTCAAAGTGCAACTTGTTTAACAATGGCTCTTTTGACTTTCTTTGTCTCTCTCTCTCTCATTGAGTTGCCACCGTCCCGCAACCCCATACGGCTGTTTTGGCCTCTAATCTCACCCATCTGGGTCTCTTCTTGGCCCTTGTGCCTTGTTTTCTCCATTTTTCTGTCCATCTCTGATCTCTCTCTCACCTAACCCCTCCTATGGAGAAGGTAATGGTAGATCACCCAGCTGAAAAAACCTCCCATTTATCTGGGAAAACCCACATCAGTGAAGCCCAAATCCGCCATGGTAAAAAGGCGAAAGTCTCCACTCCTCCTACTAGCACAGACCATCCCCATGGAGATGGAGAAGTCCCCAGCTCGAAGCCTATCAGCTGGAGTGGACTTTTCAACAAAAAATCCTCTACCTTGGGTGACGGTATCTCTGAAGAACAGATTATTGACTTTGAAGATGGAGGTTCTGATGAAGAAGATGCTCTTGAAGATGCTTTCTCTGATGATGACTCAGAACTTGATTTCAGACTGACCAAGGAAGAAAAGCGTGAGGCTCGGAGTGTGTGGCGTAATGCACTTATCGTCAAATTAATGGGTAGATTTGTTAGCCCCTAATTCTTAGCCTCAAGGCTTAAACGCCTTTAGTCTTTGCAGAAGACCATTCACATGGTCGAAATTAATTTGGGTTACTTCATTGTTCGCTTTGCCTCTAAAGATGACTTTGACCATGTTCTCACTGATGGTCCATGGCTGGTTGCTGACCACTACCTCACTGTTCGACGATGGGAACCGGAATTTCGCCCTTCTACGGCGTTGCTCACTACCACGACAATTTGGGTTCGTTTCCCTGAGCTTCCGATGGAATATTATAAGAATCACCTTCTTACCAGACTTGGCAATAGAGTTGGTAAAACTTTAAAAATTGACAAACTCACTGCAGGGGTTTCTAAAAGCAACTTTGCTAGACTGGCAGTCCAGGTAGACCTCGCAAAGCCTTTACGCTCCAAACTTAGAATGCGTCATGCTATTCAGCGTGTGGAATATGAAGGGATACACATGGTCTGTTTTAACTGTGGTCTCTACGGCTACCGGAAGGAAACCTGTGGTAAACAAGTGAATCCTAACAACAACGACATCGTCGGGCAAGGCAACGGTGATATCCCCCTTGCTACAGCAAGTTCTTCTAATGTCCCTCAGACTCC
Organism: Ehretia macrophylla; assembly: GCA_037974665.1. Lineage (NCBI taxonomy): Eukaryota > Viridiplantae > Streptophyta > Magnoliopsida > Boraginales > Ehretiaceae > Ehretia > Ehretia macrophylla. The sequence continues at coordinate 32,802,293 of CM075778.1, read as the reverse complement.
TCAATGGGACTTGAGCCCAGAATTTGGTGGCTGGATGATTTCACAAAGGAAGGGAAATAAAAGAAATGTTTAGAATCAGAGAACCAATAGTGGTGTTCCTTCTTCCAGTAAGAAAATGCCCCCCCAAGGTTCATAATGCCTCTGCCCATAACAGAAATCCTCCTTCAGGTATTGCTCATTCTCGGGGTAAATTTGATGTTTTGGATGGTCTTGAAGAAAACTGTGATGATCTTAATTTCAGCCTTGGTCCGGGTATCAACAAGGACACAGTTGGGCCTAGCATTCCTAATGCTCCGCAGGGTAGGGCGACACACCCCCATGGGTATGGTAAAACAGGTTCAAATCCAAATAGGAAGGATAAGCAGGTTGCAGAGTAAGGCTATTTCAGCTACTAACACAATTGGCAATAAAATATCATATTCTTTGCAAATTCATTAACCAACCCAACATCAAGTGGTTCAAGACTTGTCTTTTGACATTCATAAATCTTTTGGGGGTGTTTTTACTACTAAAGGACATTCTGATACTAGCTCCAAAGATCCAAATAATATTGTGTCTCCTGTCATCTCACCTCAAAATGCTTCGAGCCTTCCATCTTCGGACATGGTCCATGATGAGTTTGCCCCAGGTCGCCTACCTGAATCTTTACAAGAGCAGACAGTCTTTCAATGGTTATCACTATCGAAACAAGGGATATTATTGTGGAAATAGGGGATTTGAAGACTACTTCGTTTGATTCTCAACAGGACTTTGCTATGAATATTATGGATTCTAAGGGAGGTGATCCCCCCCAAAATTCGTCTGATTGTTAATGGATTATGACCCCTCTGTCTATCCACCCTTGTTGAGTGTCTTTAAACATGATATGAAAATTATTCTGTGGAATTGTAGGGATGCTGGGAAGGAATCTTTTCATCGGGCCCTTAATGATCTTGTTAGAATTCACAGACCCTGGGTTGCTGTGATTTTTGAACCTCGTATCAGTGGTGATAGAGCCAATTGTGTCATCTCTTCCCTCTGCATGCTTAGATCCCTAAGGGTTGAGGCAAATGGTTTCTCTGGTGGTATTTGGATTTTTTGGAATGAGGATAAAATGGATATTGAGTTCTTCTCGGCAGGGACCCGAATTCTTAATGTTCTTGTTAAAATTAATAATTTTTCCCCTTGGCTTTTTTCTGCAGTTTATGCGAGCCCTGTCCTTGGGATTCGCAACAAATTGTGGGACTCTTTACATGAGACCGCTACTAACCTTCACATTCCTTGGCTCATTGCAGGTGATTTCAATCAGGTAGCGAAAGTTGCTGATAAGAATGGAGATGCCCCTGGTGTTTCTAGGAATATGATCATTTTTTAGAGCTGTATCAATGATTGTAACTTGATTGACCTAAGATTCTCGGGGCCACGTTTTACCTGGTCCAATTCTTGGGATTCAGGTCAAAGATTGCTGGAGAGGATTGATCGAGCCTACGCTAACCCAAACTGGAATCTTATATTCCCTAACACAGGTGTTCGCCACTTGCCTTGAATAAGCTCAGACCACTTGCCTATCCTGATTGATCTTGATGGTCTGGCTCCTACTACTTTCACCCCCAAGCCTTTTCGTTTCGAGCTCGCTTGGTGCACTCATAAGAATTTTGCATCGCTTATTGAAAATCACTGGGCTAAGGGGTGTTCTAACTTGAAAGAAGCTGTTGACGGCATCTCGAAGTGTCTGACTGATTGGAACAAAAACACTTTTGGCAATATTTTTGCTAAAAAGAAAAAGCTTCTTGCTCGTATCAATGGTATTCAGAAATCTCTCCACTATCGCTACAATTCTTCCCTTTGTAAATTAGAAAAAAAGCTTAGAGGTGAATATGAAGCTGTTTTGAATGAAGAGGAATTGCTTTGGTTTCAAAAATCTCGCAAGGAATGGCTTTATTCGGGAGATAGAAACACTAGATACTATCACCTCTCAATTTTGGCTAGAAGAAGGAAAAATAATGTTTTCAGCCTAAAAAATTACTCTGGTTCTTGAATTGAAGATCCCACTAAGCTTAGATATATGGTGTTGTCTTTTTATCAAAATCTCTATGGCTATGTTGCGTACACTCCTGCATCTTTTTCTACAGCGGCTTTCTCTTCGTCCTCAAGTAAGGAGTTGGCTTCTCTTGCCCACCCTGTCAACAATAATGAAGTCTCTAAAGCCCTTTTCCAGATGAATGCTTCTAAAGCCCCCAGCCTTGACGGATTATTAGCCAGATTCTATCAAAATTGTTGGTCTTCCACTAGTGATATGGTTTGTTAGTTGGTTCGAACCGCTTTCCACGAAGGTGTTGTTCCTGCTGAGATCAATCAGACTCTGATTCACTTGATTCCCAAGAAAAATGAGGTCGAAACTATTAGTAATTTCTGCCCTATCAGCCTCATCAATGTGCCTATTAAAATCATCATGAAAGTTATTGCTAATAGACTGCAACCTCTCCTCGACAGATGGATTTCCCCTTGTCAGAGTAGTTTCATGCCTAGCCGATCTACTTTCGATAATGTAATTCTTTTGTAGGAAGTCATTCATACTTTGAAAAAGAAACAAGGGAAGAACGACTTGATGATCATTAAGCTGGACCTTGAGAAAGCCTTTGACATATTAAATTTGTGTTTTATTCGGGACATACTTTCTCAGCTTGGTATTCCAGAAAAGTGTATTTCCCTTATCATGTCTTCTTTTGAGTCTGCTTCTATTCAGATTCTTTGGAATGGACTTCCTACGGAGTCATTTTCTCCTCATCGGGGCATTCATCAGGGAGACCCTTTATCACCCTATCTTTTTATCCTTTGCATTGAGCGTCTATCACAATTGATTCATAAGGCTGTTTTTGATGATTCTTGGCTCCCGATTCGGCTGAGCCGAAATGGTATGCCTTTATCCCATTTATTTTTTGCTGATGATTTATTCTTTTTTGCAGATGCCTCAACATCCCAAATGCAACTCTTCTTGAACATCATTAATCAATTATGTGGTGAATCTGGTCAGGCCATCAACTCTTCAAAGTCAGCCATCTTCTTTTCTAAGAACACCGACGATCAGGTGGCTGCAGATGTGTGTTCTTTAATGCTTTGGAGGCCGAAACCATTGCTATCAAGCTTGTTCCTTCACTTGCAGGCTTGGCTTTAATTTTTACATCATTGAAAGTGATGCACTTATTATTCTTAATGCCATCAACTTGTCAAGCAACAGCCCCTACTGGGCCATCAAACACATCATTGACAATATCAAGTTGATAGCAGTTGAGATCAACCATATCAGATTTCAATACACAGTGAGGACAACCAACAAAACTGCAGATTAGGTGACGAAACATTTTATCCATGGAAAGTTAGTAATTGACTGAGTTTCTAACATCTCCACCCCTTTACGAGATATTTTTGTAAATGATATCCCCCCGACCGGGGGTGGTTAACTTTTTTTGTACAATCTTGACTTTCATGTTAATGAAATGTTCGTTCCTTAAAAAAAAAAATATATATATATATATATATATATATAACCACATTTACAAGCAACATGAAACACATCAATCAAAGCAACAATACCAAGGACAAAAATGACTCGGCAAAGGATGAGCAAGCTTTCTCAAGTGTGTTAGTTCCTCATATGTCAACTTTGATCGAACACTAGGAGGGCAAACCCGTGGTGGCAGCGGCCATGGATGATGGGTAGGGGTAGGTGGCTTATCGTGGAAGGGAAAAACACAAACTAAAATTTGGACTTTAGCCATTCAACATAAAATGTCTTATAGCTTAGTGGTCAAGGTGTTAATTTTAATATTAGAGGTTGAGAGTTCAAATCTTTTTAGAAATATTGTTATGAAATTTTAATTTATTTGGGTCAACCTGAAAATAAGTTGAATTCGAGGAAAAAGATAAAATTTGTATAATTGATTTTACTATTTTACCCTTAATAGTTAGTCTAATTAAAAAGAATAATGAACAAAATGATCAAAATGAGACCCAGTTGATAGTTTAATGGCCAAAATAGAATAAAAAATAATTTAATGGTCAAAACAAGACTCGAATAATAGTTTAATAGCCTTTTAAATATTTTACCCATTTTAAAATATAGGAAAACTGCTCGAAACCTTCAACATGTAACGAAAAAAAAGGAAAGCTACTGAGAATGGGAAAAAGATCACCGAGCAAATAAGAGATAGACTATTCAGATTAGAAATGCACGTTACCTGCGATTAAAGTCAACTAAGTCAATAAAAGTTGTTGGTCTTTGCCTCTGTTTAATAAAAAAAAAAAGCAGTGGATGAAATGTGCGCGTTACCTACAACCAAGTCAACTTGTATAAATTAAACCGCTAACCCATCTGCATTGCCCTTCTATCCAACAAAGGGTTATATTTTAAGGAGGGCAAATATCACAAATGGTTTCTAACATCATACTTTTTTTTTTTTTTTTGCCTTATTTTATTAAAAATAACACGTTTAATCTTTAAAGTTTATAAAAAAATTTAATTTAGTCTCTATTATTTTTATTTTTTTCTAATTTCATCCCCTTGTTTGAAAAGTGGAGGTCTTTGTCTTCAAGTTTATAAAAAATTTCAATTTAATCTCTGTTGTGATATTTTTATTTGTGATATGCACATAAAATTTTAGAGACTAAGGCTTTGTTTGTTTGCTGTAAAATAATTTGATGGGAAAAAATATTTTCAGCAGAAACTGTTTTCCTGAAAAATATTTTCCAACATTAAATTTTATAAAATAAAATAAAAACACATACACATATAATATATTTGTTAACCGTGAGAATAAAAGGTGATTGTGGTGTAGAGTGGGGTAGGGCCGGGGCCGGGGCCAGGGGCGAGTGCAGGGGTGCGGTAGGGTATAGGTTTGTAGGGGGTGGGTCAGGTGGAGGTAAAGTGGGTGAGTTTTGAAAAATATTTTTTCTCTCAAAAGATAAGAAAACTTTTTCTACTCTTTTGAACTAAAATCTAATTTTCGGACCTAACAACACACCCACACAAAAACAAGTCAAACTACATCAAAATAACAAAACAACACTCTAAATCTTCATCTCAAAACCTAACACACCCAAAACTCTCATTTTCTCTCCATTTTCGGACCTAGAAAGGCAGCCATATTCAAGAAGCTTTCAAGACTCAAGAACACTCCCTAAGGCTCTCAACATCTTGCCTAAGCCAAGGAAAATTGCTAAGAACACTCAAGCACTCTCCTAAACTCTCTATTTTCGGCCAAAGTAAGGTATAACCCCTCCATTATTTTCCTCATGGTTATGAACACTCACACACACCATATGTTAGCTAACTGGACTGCATATCAAAGGAAACAAGTGAGGTATACATGGTCAAGGCAAGGAAAGGAGGACTTTAGCACTTTCAAGACTATTTTTCAAACTTTCAAGTAGATCCTTTGTATTTCTTCATAGATCTCCAAGAGGTGAGGGCTAAAACTGTTTCTTAAATATTTTTAAAGCTTATAAGCATATGTATATATGTGATATAGTCTTGCATGCTTAGAAGCAAAGAAGATGAGTTTAAACATGATTGAAGAATCTCGGACAGCTCACTGACCTTACTGTTTTGAGCACTTTTAAAATAGTAAATGATCTAAAAAATTGACTAAACTTGGTAGGCAGCTAGATTTTTCAGTTTTGAACAAATCTTGCAGAAATATACTAGAGCTAATTCTGACGTTAAGACCACCTAATAGGGCAAAAATCGTAGGGTGTACTGGATAGATATTAAAACTGAACTGGTTGCGTGGTCTCATGAGAATGGCTATAACTTTTAGATCTCAACTCAAAATTGTATGAGGTTTTGCGGTCAGAGTTAAATCATTCGTAAAGCTTCGATTTGATATATGATTCATTGAATTTGGAGATCATTTAGTTGGGTAACAAACTGACGAAAATTAGGGCAATTAGTGAAGGTCGTAACTGAAATATGTGCTATAGGGTTGCAATTTGAGGGTTTCAAACTGATTTCGAAATGTTTTTTTTAAGTTCATAAGCACATATATATATATGTGTGTGTGTGTGTGTGTGTGTATGTGTGTGTGTGTGTGTGTGTATGGTTTTGTATATGAAGATCTATGGTTATGGTTGCTAGAAATTATGATTTGAAGCATATCGGGCTATTGTATGTATTTGTAGTGCTTAGACCTTGGATTGCATAGACTATTTAAGGCTGGACAAATTGGTTTAGATGACTATTCTTATGTTCTTAGTTGATTTTGATGATGAATGTTGGTTAATCTTTAGTAGGGCCATATATATGAAAGCTATAGTTAATTCTATGCTTGTTAGGGGTTTAATTCCTTGGTTTCATGATGTATTTTGATGTTATTATGATATGTAGTAGGCTGACCACGAAATGTTTAGCATGTTATTGTTTGATTCTTGATGATATTTTGGAAGATTGGTAGTTATTATTGCATGTGATTATGTATTTGAAGCCCTTAGTCGGTTGAAATGGTTGTTTGATGTGATCACTATGAATTGCATGGCTTTAATTGATTATATGAGTTGCGTATTAGGCTGCCCGGAAATGTTTAAATGCTTAGGAGAATGTTCCATGTTGATTTTAGGGTTGAATATGGTTGAATCATAGTGGTAAACATGTATATGATGTCTTTTGATGATTTCGTGTTCGTATCGGTGGATTTCATGGCTTGCATATGGTTTTAATGATGATATTTGCAATGTTTCAAGGCTGTCCAATAATTGTTAGATATGTGTGATGATGATCTAAGTGTTCCTTGTAGCTAATAGTTGATGAATATTGCACTCAAGCATGAACCTAATATCCTAAATGCAAACTAGGTCTTCTAAGTGTTAAATCATGCTTTAAGTAACTTATAATTGAGGTTTTAATTGAAGTTGTGGACTGCCCGAAAAAGTTATTATAGCCTCATGCATGAATTATATTGATTATGGGGTCATACGTTAACTATATGTGCACCCGATCTTGTATATGATGTTATAATACGTTTGTATGCTTCTTATGCATTCGTTATATTGTTAAAATGTATTATATGACTTATATTGTATATGATTACATGGCTGCCTGTAAATGTATAAATGCTTTTAAATTGGTATATGAAGTGATTATACGTTCTAACGATGCCTTATATGCCAACGTGTCAATATGTGATCATATACATGTATGGAGGCAACCTACTTTGTTAACCTCCTATTGTGAAATGTTAATTGGCATAAATGTGCATTGCATATGAGGTTGCAACCTTTCTTTTGGCATGGTAGCGATTCACGAACGCAGGGCGGCATCGGGCTTGTCGGTGCTCCCATGACTACCACGGTCCAATTCCCTCTCTCGTTTGGAACTTTGTTACCCTCGGAGAGTTGGGTTGTAGGTTTGGTGTACAATCCGAAGTACACCCATGCAGGAGTAATAAGGAGTATGATATTCAAGGCCGGCCACTACATGCAAAAGCAAAAGTGAAAGCGAATGCGAAAGCGTAACGTATCCTTTTTACTATGTGTTTAAGTACTCTCACTTAGTTCCTAGAGGACCTCGGGGAGGAAAGACTGATAAATGTGTTCATTTAAATTTATGCTATGTTATGAACTTACTTGTTTTACATGACATGTTTCCAAAAGAGTTTTCACAAATTAACCGGAAAACAATTTCAAAGGTCTCATTACTTGTTCCCTCATCGCTGAGTTCATAAAGACTCACCATCTTTCTGTCATTACAGGTGAAGCAGAATTAGAACAGGTGCCCGAAGAGAATGTGCTAGTTGATGAACCCTTGGAGTGACTATGTGCATTATGTGTTTTTCATGAACATGAATGTTGTGAGAGATGTTGTGTTTAAATTGAAGACTGTTTATGTTATTGTTGTAAACGACGTCCGTTGTAATTTGGGGTCTAATTTTGGTTTGTACTAACTATAAACTGGACGAATCCTTTTATTTCGATCGTTTGCTTTCATAGTTATTGATAGTAGTTATCATTAGGTGTTTAAACCAATAGGTAAAGAATCAGCTAAGTTAGCCTTACCTATACTCATTAAGGTACTCATTTGTAAGCTAAATGATAATAGGTACTTGCATAAATAGGAATTTGACAAATAAATAAGATATAGTTATCGTGATAGGCTTATTAATCCAAATGGAACTTTTATGATAAACTAGCGGGCATATCGATTGATGATAAAACAAGAGTTTTAGTTGTAAGCAAATTAAAGATTCGGAATTTGAGATGTTCTAGAAAATAGGTCAAACCAAAGAGCTTAAATACAGTCGTTATGCTGCCAGTTTTTCAAAAAATATTTGGAGTTCTAGGCTAACAAATAAGCTTTAATTATAGTCAAACAGTTAAAGTCATAAAATAGTGATAATGATTTAGGTCATACCCTAGTCTAGCCTCTATAGGTTGGGTTGGCGCGTGACATGATATATGCATCATTAATATTTTTTACGCTACAATTACCTTGCATGACTCCCGAGAATGCCTAATAAATGTCATCTTCCAAGAGACTCCAATATTTCAAATAGAACAAGCTTGGAAATTCGTCTGGTCCTGGGGCTTTGTGGCTTCCCAGGCTTCTCACAGCACTTTTAATTTCTTCACGGTCAAAGGGTTTCACCAAGTCTGAATTGATTTGATCGGAAACATATGACTTGATGTGGTCTAAGATAGAGTTACAGTTACGGTTTCTTGAACTTGAGTAAAGGTCAATGAAATACTTGTTGATCCATTCCCTGATGGTATCAGGATTTTCAGTCCATTTCCCTTCTTCATTTTTTATTCTTAGGATGCGATTAAAAGGTCTCATTTGTTGAGCGGATGCATTGAAAAATCAAGTGTTGCGATCTCCTACTTTGAGCCAATTAATTCTAGCTTTATCAGACCAGAAGTTTTCCTCAGCATCCCACAATGCTTCAAGACTTGAGATGATTGCATTATATTCATCTTTGTTGAATGTTTCAAGTGATTGATTGATCATGGATGCAATTTTGTTTTTCAAGGATTCAATTTTTTTCCTTTTCTCCTCTGAAATTTTTCACAATCCACTTGATGAGCTTTGTTCCGCATTTGTAAAGCTTCTTTTTCACACTTTTGAGGCTGTTGCCATTGGTAGCTTGATTCCCACAGGATTCGACAATGTAGTTGCATTCTTGGAATTTGGCCCAATGGGATTGAAAATGAAACATTTTCTTTATTTTTTTTTGTGAATTTGTTGTCAAGAGATAACACAAGTGGGTTGTGGTTAGAGCCAACGGGCGGCGGAACAGCAATCCATGCATTTGGGTATTGATTGAACCACTCAAAATTGGAGAAAGCCCAATCGATATGTTGTTGAACAAAGTCTGGGTCATCTTTTCTGTTTGACCACATGTAACTGCAGCCCTTACTCGGAATCTCGATTAAACCCGCATCATTGAGGAAATCTCTGAATGCCAGCATATCACAATTTTTGTTTTCTTTTCCCCCAACTTTGTCATAAGTGTTTTTACTCATATTGAAATCACCTATAATAATATGAGGATTATTAGACGATTGGCAAAAGTCAATTAAAAGAGGCCACATCTATTTTCTAGCTTTTTTTCTTGGAAAACAGTAAATGTATATAATAAGAAATTTGAAACCAGAGGGGTCAGTGACCTGAGTTTGAATGAATGATTTATTATAGTCTACAACCTGGATATCCGAATTGTCACAACAGAGCAGAGCCAGACCACACAAAATCCCAGTTGGTTCTACATAAACTGTTAGCCTAAGGGTGTTAAATCTCATATTTTGATGATAACTAAATCTTAAACCAATGCTTACCAATGACTAATCATGCGTATATAAGTTATATGTGCTTAAAGTTTAGTCATAGATTTGGGATATGCTCAAGAAATGATCATGCATGAAGAAATGGCTAGTACGAACTTATCAAATACAAATCAAGATTGAAGAGCTATGTTTGGTGAAGATCTATTGAAGCTTTGAAGACTTAGTAACCATGAAGATCATTTCAAAGATGATGAAGAGGGAGTCATAGCGTCATAAGGGGTACCGACTAATTAAATGTCGAGTGACTTTGATTTGCTCAGTAAAAGCTCAAAAATCTACTTTGAAACTTGTTCTTGAAAATTGCTTTAAAACGATTTCTTGATAAAGTTTTGATTTAAAAAAACGTTGGTCAAAAAGTGTGTTGAGTATTTGGTTTAAAAATTTGTTGCGTTTTTTTATCTAAATCATCCCATCTTTGCAAAACAATCCTAGACTTGGTCTTCGACTTGTCCTATTGCAATGAGAAAAGACAGGGCAAAGTCAAATGAATCAAATCGGATGAATGATTCATTTGACTTCATTCAATCGGCATTCTCAAGGAATGCATAGAACAAGTCGGATGAGCAAGTCGGACGAATGGCTCGTCCGACTTGACTCAACCAACTTGTCTAGTAGGTGCAATAGACAAGTCGAACGAATGGTCGGATGAATGGCTCATCCGACTTCTCATCCGACTGTTTGAAAATACAGTCGTTTTATATTGTTGCAAAATCTTTCTATATATTTTCAAACACCCCTATTGCTAAAATTACATTTTCCAACATCAATCAATTGATCTATAGCTTTCATATCTTATAAACCATCAGTCGAAATCTTATTCTCCTACAAATACGATTAAGTTTATTTTTACGCATTTTTGTTTCCAAAAAACCGATAATACTAGGCTCATACTAAGAGATTAAATCTCTCAAGGATTTAACTGTTGAAGCCCGCCCAAGGCCTTGACAGTTCCAACCCATAATTTTCATGGTGACCTTTGGGCCTATTGAAGGACAAGACCCTGAACCTCTTGATTTGGACTAACATTCGAGCAAGCTATAATTGGGGAAATTCTGATAGCATCCTTTTTGGATTTCTTTTTCTCCCCTTCAGAAGAGTTTACACCAGAGAGTGCCTCATTTGAATTGGATATTGGAATATCCACTAGCTGATCAGTTAGAGCCTCAAAGGATGATCATTTGATTTTTTTTTTTTTTGAGATTTTAACCATAAGGAAATATGCCTTTAGGTTTTTAACCCTGCCATGTCCTCAAATGGTAAATTTTGTTTTTGCACACCATGGAACATAAATGATTAGCGGAGAAGCAGAGGCTACAGCGTCAGCCGCTAGAGGCCGCTATTACCAGGAGGGAGGGCTAATCGTGGAAGGGAAAAAAAAGAAAGAAATAAAAGCTTGTAACTTCAGCTTTCAGACATAAAATATATTGTGGTTTGGTGGTCAATGTGTTTTTTTTTTTAATATTAAAGGTTGAGAGTTTAAGTCTCGTTAAAAATATTTTCATGAAATTTTAATTTATTGGGGTCAATTTGCAAATAAGTTGAATTTGAAGGAAAATATAAAATTTGTATAATGTATTTTGCTGATTTACCGTTAGTCTATTTTAACAGAATAATGCATAAAATGGCCAAAATGAGACCCAATTGATAGTTTAATGATCAAAATAGAATCAAAAATAGTTTAATGACTAAAATAAGACTGAGATGATAATTTCAACAACTTCTCTATATTTGATCAATCTCTTATTTAGGTATTACTATTTCAATTTCACTTTAACAACTTCCCTACATAAAATAATTTTGCTATTTTGATCGTTGGGAGATTTTAAGGAATGGGAGACGGGATTACATGTTCTATTCCAACTGTAAAGATGTTGAAAATGCGTTTGATGATCCCCCAAATTTTAGAGGATCACCGAGGAAATCTCTTGGAACTCATTTGCACCATCTTCATTCCTATATGTAAGGTATTGTTGGAGTTGCGGGATGAAATACTATATCTCTATTTTTAGGAATTTTGTATATCAGTTTCACTCAAATAATACTTCTTATTTTAAAGACTCATTATTTCACTTTCACTCTACAATAGTATTTATTTTAACTAAGAGATGATTTTAATATATTTTTAATTGTTCATGGTTATGTTCCAACAATGAATCAATAACAATATTTATTTTAACTAAGAGATGATTTTAATATATCTTTAATTGTTTATGGTTATGTACTTATGTTCCAACAATGATAAATAATAAACCAAATCAAACTAAATTAAGCCTTGTCCCACTAGGTGAAGTCGGTTATATGAATTATGCAACGCTATTCCTTCTTGTTGAGAGTCATCTCCTCTATGAGAAAGTAAGGGATGCCCCAACAGTAATTTCATTTTGTCACAAATCCATGTGAAAGATCCGACATATTTTACATTGGAAATCGGTTGCCTAATACAACCCTCATCCTTTATCCAGCTTTTTAAATAACAATATCATTTTTTGAAACTTTTAAAGTATTATTTTCAATTCATTTTTTAACCATATTTTATTAATTTAAAGCATTTAACATTGAATACAGAGCTAGATTTGGATCCCACATTCGAAGAGCCAGATAAAAAATTTATTTTAGAGAGCCCCTTTATAAAATAGGCTTCACTCTTTAGTTTAGCTAAGGAGTCAAAATATGAAGGCTCTCGCAGATGGGCTTACAAATTTGGCTCATTGAATATACGTAACGGAAAAAAAAAAAAAAAAATCTCTAAAAATTTAATCTTTTAAATGAGGCGGTGATTTAATATGGTATTAGAGTCTAGATATCAAAAATGTCGTGAATTCAAAATTTACAGTCACTCGTTTGAAAATATTAAAATTATTTAAGTGCTCAAAAATTAACTTTGTCTGCGAAAATGTGCTGAATATAAATAACGTAAAAAACACTTCTTACAAGCTCTTAGTCCGTTGAATTGCTCAAAACCATCTTGCAACCGTCTCAAGCCTGTTTTACCATAAATATCAAGAAGTGCCCATTCGTCCAACAAAAGGTAGATTTTGAATGACACTGACCCAAAAGAAGAAAAGAAAGAAAAAGGATTTTAAATTTGACACCTTAACAACTAAAATATGAGGTCGAAAATTCAGACGTATTGATAATCACCCATCTGGAATTAACAGTGTATCAACCACAAAAAATTGTCTGTGTTCGTTGAATTTCAATCAAGTTCTATATATTTTTTCAAAAAAATAATAAATATTTATGTATTTTTAGTTTAAAAAAATTAATTAACTCTCATTGAAAAAGAAGTATATTCGTATAGTTAAAAAATTATATATTTTAGAGAATTTTTAAATCCGCTTCTCTCCATGTACTTATGACAATATGATAGATATATTATTTATCACTATTAAATTTCTCTCGTAACATTATAATGATATAATTAATTCCAATTTCAGCAGTTGACTTTGTCTTGTCCCTTCGAAAAATCCTATAGTCGAAGAAAAATGGATGAAAGCGCAACTCAATATGCATATATTTCTGCAAGTATTTGTTTTCTTCAAATTGACACTGACATTTAAGATTAGGACCTGTGATTGGTTCCTGCACGTTGCACAGAAGTTGCTAAGATGAAGCAAGTGCTGTGAGAACTAAAATTCTGCGAGGGTAAATTAATTGGTATTAGATGAAATAATTCTTTATTTTACATGTGAGTCATGACTGATTAATTTAAATCACGAATAGGTCGTATGTTGATAAATAACATAATATTATGATAATAGCTTGAAATTCTATCTTAATTTATTCACGTGGCACGATCGGATGCACTCTAACAGATAGCTGACTAAATCAAATCAACTGGGATTGGATTGAAGGGCTGAAAAGGACAAATTCACATAAAGAATCAACATCCAACTATTTCCATATTGAAATTGGAGCTCTGAAAACATCAACTCAAGTTAGTTAGCAGAAAATAAATGCAGAAGGTTTTTGATTTGTTGAAGACCAAGTCATTCCTTTGACGTAGAGCATAATAGGTGTCAAGTTTATTATTTATGCCAAGACCCCTTCATATATTTTGTCCGATTGTTGATCGCGTCCAAATAGACAATGTCCACTAGTTTCCTTTCTTGACTAAGAGAAAAAATATCCCAGTTTCCTTTACGGAGAATTTTCTTTCGTTTATTGTCTTATTTGTAAGAACAGCATAACATCTTTCTTGTATTCATGAGAACAAATGGTAAATGTGTTTGTTAGTAAACCAAATATCCTGAGTTTGCTCTCCCTTGTTTGATTTCGTACATGTATTTGAGCGTATCACCGCACTGAGAGATTTGTAGTCTTGTGTTGAATCCACTTTAGTCATTTCTAGGAAGATTCCTCATTATAAAAAATAAATAAAAAAAAGACACTTTCTCTACTTCTATATATAAATTTCTGTCACTACTCTTCTGTGCATTAAGCCTAGCCCAAGATGGCCACAGTTACTTGCTCTAGTTTGTACTGTTGGTTCATATTCTGCTTCATTGTTTTGTCCCTCTTTCCATTACCTTGCCTTTCTGCTGACCCTGATCCATTACAGGATTTCTGTATCGCAGATCTAAAAGCTCCTATATCAGTCAATGGCTTTCCTTGCAAACCTGCCTCAGATGTGACTTCAGATGATTTCTTTTTTGATGGATTTAGCAAAGAGGGAAATACAACGAACGCCTTTAAAGCGAGTGTAAATCCAGGTAATGTTCTCGCATTTCCTGCTCTGAACACATTAGGGATCTCAATGAATCGAGTGGACTTGGCTCCTGGAGGTCTCAACCAGCCTCACTCCCATCCTCGCTCATCCGAGTCCGGGGTAGTCATCAAGGGAAAGGTCCTTGTAGGATTTGTGACAACTGGTAATGTGTTCTACTCGAAGATTTTGACCGCGGGAGAGATGTTTGTGATCCCTCGCGGGCTCGTGCACTTCCAGATGAACGTTGGAAAACGAAAGGCACTGTTGTTCACAGCCTTCAACAGTCATTTGCCAGGGGCTGTAATTGCTGCATCTACTCTCTTTGCTTCAAACCCTTCTGTTCCAGATGAAGTGTTGACTAAAGCCTTTCACGTAGATGAAAGTGTTGTTAATGCTATCAAGTCTAAGTTTGTTGCCTAAACATTTTCTTCCTCAGCAAGCTTTCGTTTTGATTTCTGTGTTGCGAGAATCCCAACAGTGTGTGTGGCTTGTATACTAATTTGTTCCACCTTTTATTACGATCTGGGCACTGTCTCGGAAAGGAGCTCGGTGAAATAGACATGTTGTAAAGATTATGTCATTCTAAATGCTGTATTTGTGTCAATGTGTAAAACAGATTGGGTACAGAATTATATTTCATCAAATACTACATTTTATACGAGTAGTGTTATAAATACCAACTACAATGAAGTAGTACATTCGGTTAGATCATACATACGCCGATAAAAGACATTTGCTAGTTAAATACGGCGATTTCTGATTACAGATTTTCTAATTCTCGGGCGTATATGGAACAGAGCTACCAGGAAGATTAGAATAAGATGATATCGGTACCTCCAATTAAGAGAATGACTATGAGAACTAAGATGAATGCTTGAACCCCTAATAACTCACTTGTCAGGAAAGTTGTCATGTTGCTCTTTCGAAGCTACTACCAATCTGCATATGAAGCCATTCAGGTTCTGTTCCATGAGTATGGTCTCTAGGTGCCTGAGAGCCAAACATCATGCCCGTAGCATCAAATGACTGCGCTGCCAGCTGAAAAAGACGAGATAATTTAGTCAGAAGAATTATCGGAGAAAAAGTCCAGCAGGCAAACTATCTCCCTGTGCTGTCACTCCAAGAGAACATATTATACTACTTCCATATACTCTATATAACACAATTATCAGCAGAAGATAAAGCTTTCGAGATGTCAGAAAGTTCAACATAGAAAGACATCGCTAGATACAGAGTAGCAAAATAGATATAGATGCATTAATCATATATCCAAATATGATGGCAAACTAATAGAAGAAACACTAAATCGAAATATATTGATATAGTGTGTAAATATTTGCCATCTGGACCTGTGGATCGCGGTATTTCCTAGGCAGTTTATAACCCAGAACCAATGAGGCCAGCAGCTCAATGGCAAGTAGATCAAGTGTTTTCTCCGGATGAACAGGCAGGGTGGCTCTCATAATAAGAAGAGGGAAAAAAAGGAACAACAATATAGACAAAATACGAAAGCAAACAAAGAATATTGGTAATAAGTGTAACTTAACACCAAATAATATTCACGACAAATGTGTCCACTCTACTGCAAAACATGCCTTGGCCGATTTGTCATGTCGTTTTACCATATATCTACCAATAATGCTTCATATAGTTAAGCAAAACACCACTTCTATTCATTTGATCACAGAATTACTTACAACCACTAACATGTGAACCAATTTAGAGCCAGAGCGTACAAGAGGATGGCAAAAAAAAAGGGGATAACAAGATACAGAAAGTGAAAAGGGAAAAAGGAGCAAAAAGACACATCAAGTACAGCATGGTGGCCCCAAATTATAAAAGCAAAGCAAGATGCATACAAGAAAAGTGTGGTCCATTATTCCTAAATGTCACATCATCAAAAATTATTGCTCAAGCAAAAACGAGTAATGTAAATAAATTGCGGGAAACGTTTAACATCTCCTTTCAATTTTAAGATGTTACCTGTCTTTTTTTTTTGGCCCAGCAGATCTTAGTACAATCGCAAGTTTGGCACCGATATTTATACACTAAGACATAGGCCAAATTAGATCATTCTCCAACCAGACACCAGGACACTAAGAAAGCACTCATTGCACAAAATAAGTCTAACGTGTGAAATTTGCCGATGTATTATGCCTAATTTTATTATAAGCCTCTTAGTTACTCCGTTCATTTCTATTTTCCATGAAGTCAACTACTTGTCTCGAACTCGTGTAGCTTTCTCAGTTCCTGCAGACCCAAGAAAGTTGCATCTATCTTTCAGATAGGCAATTACCCACAGCTGTTCAATAAAGTTCCCAAGTTTGAATGTGCCAAGAAATAGCAAACAGGAAACCAATGGGGTATCAAATGGTTATCAACTGAAACTTACGAGCAAACAAAATGCATACTTATTACAGAACTTGCCTCTGCTTTGTATTCTACAAAGCATAAGAATTCCAAGGTCTCCACTACTGATCTAGATCCCTCGTGGATCAGATCATACATATAATAAACAAAATGAATACACACATTCAATTAAAAAAAAGTGTGTCATGCAGGAATCACATAAAAGGTCCCTCCTCCATTCTTCGACTACATAGATCTAATTGAACCACGCCGAGAAGAACTAAAATAAGACACAACTTTTGGCATAAAAAGCCACATTTTGGGTCTTAGATAGAAGGCTGAGGAAAAGTTTTGCAGTTCAAATTTTGAGGAACATTAGCAACTTCTGAAAATACAGAAGAACCAGATATCCATGTCTGGGCAGAAAATAGAGCAAAAATATTTCTCATTCACACACATGCATGCACACACAGCATAATATGTGTTGTTGATTTATGAGTGGTTATGAAAAGAGCAGAGACTGATCATTTATATATATGCATGTAACATATATAAATACAAAACTATGTATCATAAGGTCGTCAGTCAAGAAAAATAATTAATCAACAAAGAAGTTTTATATTTGCATCCAGAATAGTCACATGGTAAGGATTTCTATCACTTCCTTGAATCCTACTAATCTAGTTTCAGCCCTTTGCATATTGGAAATGCATATCATCTAGGCAAAGATTAAAGGAGGCAGAAAAATGAAAAGGGATCGGTGATATTTGCCGTGGAGCACTTAATTGCAAAGCTGCTAAAAGTTATAGAAGAGGAGAGGCAAAAATACATTATTCAGTGATTCAGTCACAAGTTCTGAAGTTTTATGATTTTAAGGCTAAAAATCAGCTCTATAGCTTGTAGTTTTACCATAAAGCAGTGTTACTCAAGAATACGGCCTTAGAAGAGTTTTCTGGGGCCTGGACCTTGTCTATGCTGCAGTCTTGCGTATCCTACATTTTCATTCCAGTTTTTCTTTTTCACTGTTGTCTTTTCTACCTTGTCATGACATTTAATTAACTGTAATCAGCACAAATTTCAAATTTCTTTTCTTTTTTCATAAGAAACCAGACCAGCAACAGATTCCACCAGAAATCTTAGAAAGGACAGGAGGAGCAAAAAGAAAGAGAAGAGTAGAGTTGACTAGTGATATCTTTTATGATCATCGATCTAACTAGGATCATTATTGATATAAGGACAAAGTGTTTACCAGATTGGAACTCACGTCTTTTGGGGGAAAACCTTCAATGGTGGGGTTCATCCTCTCATTAACAGCTTCAAGCTTCATTGACAAGAACTAGAACATCCAATTCATAGAGAGTGAAATTAGATACAATCATCTTGAAAATGAGAATACTATTTGATTAACAATTCACATGGCAAGACAAAAACAATTACCTCAACTTGACGTTGTAGGGACTGGACGTAATTAATTATTTCATCGAGAACAAGTGCTTTTCCAATAACCTGGTTATATATAACACAAGTTAATCTACAGTTCGTCTAAAAAAGGCCAATAATAATTAACTTAAGAGCCTGCCAAAAGTGGGTGCATGTAGCATGTGGTTGGATATTAAGACTTTCACCACTGATGAAATTGCTAATAAGAAACCAAGAAATTTCAGAACTAAAATTTCATATTTCCTGGTGAGGATTGCACTGGTTAATGAATTACTTATCAAACCACGACAAAATTAGTGAACGGAACCACATAAGAGAAAGGATGTATACCTTATTACATCCAGGAACCAAATCTTGCAGAATTTTCATCCTCTCGCTGATCTTCTCTCTCCTCGCCTGGCAAATTAAAGCTATGAATCAGATATCATCCTTGCAACAAAAGCGCAGATAAAGTGTGAAATATTTAGAGTAGTATTACTCTCTCTGCTAGGCTGTGGCTATCAGTAGCTTGCCCTCTTCTCGCTCTAACATGGATATAGTCCTTAGGTGGCTCAGGTTTACTGCCTTGTTCGGTAGGCTTGTTCCCGCTCTTTGGACTCGATTCTGCTTCAGCTTTTGAACCACCATTTTCAATTTGAGATACTGATCCTTTCATTCGCTTACCATTCGAGTCATTCTGCCAGATAAAAAAGTGAAGTGTACCTAATGAGTGACCCAATTCGACAAAATTCTACCTCCTAACATCCCTTTTCGTCAGCCATCAGGGTAAAATATTGTAAAAAATAAAGAAACAAATTGAACCAGATCAAGAAGGTAAGGCACAAAAAATAAATAAATAAATAAAAAGGAATGCGGGTGACACCCAGTGTTTATTAATTTCGGAAAAGGGATTCTTGTGAGAAATTTTAAACTACAAAATTGACAAAAATTTAGTATTAAATCTAGTTCATTTGCAACTATATTATCCTAGAATATTACTCTTATGATAGTAATAATAATAAAAACGACTTTAAATGACATCAAAATATAATAAAATCAGGAAAAATGAAAATAATTGTAAAATTATGATGTAATGATAACAAAAATCTTTTTTGTTGCCCCATATGTTAAAAAAAAAAAAAAAAGAGAGAAAAAACTACACAAGCTGACCAAAAAGTCAAAGTGGAAGAAAATAAAAAAGAATATTAATTGAAACTATTAGCAAATTTCTCGGGCCAAATTATTAGCTGAAAGGTTTCCCATGCACAAAACTCGCGTTACGTGCAAAATTTGGAAATGATCCGATTATTATCCACAAATTTACCTTGCATTTTTATCGTAATCGTAAAAAATTAAATTAGCTTAAAAAGTCAACACATTTTTTACCACAGTTTAAGAAAAAACAAATTTAGCCAAAAATATATATCTAACCAACAAAATTGAAAAAAAAAATTATAAATAATAATAATTACCAAATCATTAGCACTACTAGTAGAAACAAGCTTGGACGACTCATCTTCAGAATTCAAATCCTTCCTCTTCCTCCCTCCACCACCACCGCCGCCACGGCTGCCACTCTGCCCCGTCACCGTGGATTCATCAACCGACACGTCACCACGATTTGCCGCAGCCGGCGTAGCCGCATCTCCGAGGAAGCCACTGAAGCTCCCCATTCTCAACCCTAGACCACCGAGCTCTCCGCCGGCTCCGGCCATCGGAAACGGCCAAATCTCCGACAAGCTGTACGACGCCGGATTCGCCGCCGTAAATGACGCCTCATTCACTATTGGCGGATCCATTTCTCACTCAGTTATACATACATTACAACTATATATACATATATAATATATCTATATTATAAATAAATAAATTTATATATATATATGTATGTATACAGCTGTGTAATGATATGTATGTATAGGTTAGTTCTGTAGAATGAGGGAATAAGTGCTAATGTGTGTGTGTTTTGAGTGTGTGAAGTGTTTTGGGTTATTATAGAGTGTGAGTGTGAGTGTGTGTGTGTGTGTGTAATGGGAGTGTGAGTGAAATGTGAGGCAGAGAGGGAAGATGACTTGTACTGTGTAGTTGCATCGATGCGCAGTGCGCATACGGCGTACGTTAGCATCGGTATGGGTTTTTAATTTTGTTTTTTTCGTGGAAAAATTTGCATTTACACCACCTATATATAACATATATTTCTCATTTTACTATTACAACATTAATTGCTTCAATATGGTCCCGAAAACTTAAATGCGCGAAGATTCTATTATATCCAAAATGGGTGTCGATTAACCATATTTTATGTGCAGGACGGAACCAACAATTTAATACTAGGGAATTAATGACAGAAAAAAATAAAAATAAAGGGGCCTCATAATTTTATAAAAAAAAAAAAAAATTGGAGATTTAGGGGGGCCGTGAGTGACTCCACCACTGATTACTTCTGAAATGAAAAATTCTAAGTAGAAGAAAATTTTGATTTCACCTCTTACAATGTTTCAAATATTTCCCTTTCAACATTAATTGCCACAATGTGGTTGCAAAAGCTTGAATAAGTAAAGTTCTCTTTTTGATAAATATGTGTCGATTAAGCATATTTTACTTATGAATTGAAATTTTCAAATGCAGAATAAGCATTGTGCTTGCATTAAAATATTATTGAACGTTAAAAGTTTTGACAGTGTTAGGGGTATTGGGTTTATTTACGCTTTTAAACTTCTAAAGAATTGTATTGAGATATTAAATTTTAAATGGCAAAATAAGTATTATTATGCGTAAAAATTTTATTCAACCTTAAAAAAATTTGGGTGTTGGAAACAGAGGGTTTATTTGTACGCTTTTGAATTTTCTAGAATTATAGTGAAATAATAAATTTTGAAGGGATGAAATAATATAAATTGAAACTCTTTAGGGAGCGAAATTCAATTAATAATGGTTTTTTAAAATTTTTTGCTTTATCTCTGGTTTATTAATTAAAAAAAAAAGTGTTGCTAAGGAGTGAGTTTTACTAAACCACTGTGTAAGTGGAAGGAGAGATGTGTAGTAGGAATATATGCTCGTGTATGTTAAGTATGCTATTCGCTCTCAAAACTAGACACGTGTGATGAGGGGGGGTTAATTTATCGTCAAGTGGCGAGTGAGATCTTGTTATAAGTTATTAGCGCGTGGAGTGGAGCAGCTTTGTTTTAAAAAATCTGAGGTTTTTGGGATCACACGCCTTGCAAACCGCAGCTTTTGCTTAATAATGATGCAGTAATGAATGTACAACCTCATCATAGCTGCCTACGCTAAGTTTTTAATTACTAAAATAAATTTTTAATTTTAAATATTATTTTTTATTATTTAATTTGAAGCTTTTTAAATAACTTTTAATTACTCTCCAATAATTTATCCAAAGTGTATGGAACCTTCTGTGGTTAATTAAAATGGTATATGGTACCCTTTATGTCAAAAAAATGTTGAAGTTAAACGTAAGTAAACGTCACACGTGTAGTTTGAGACACCCTTGTGGTTTTGAGAATGATGCGTTTTAGTCCGCATAAGGGTAAAAGTAAGTGAGTAATATCAGATTGATATTGCAAGGTCGCAAACTATACGCGTGACATTTACTTGCAATTTTTTTTTTTTACGGAATGTACCATGCACCATTTTAATTGACCATATGGAGGTTCAGTAATAATTTTGGAACCACATGAAGTTCCATTCACTTTTGATAAACTACAAAAGGGTAATATGCTATTTACCCTTTTTCATTTTAGCATTACAAGAGGTCAATCTTGTTGTTCATTAATGCAAAATTGAAAACGGAGCTAACACAACTTACCCCACGAACATATGTAAATATGTTGATATCATTCAAAATAAATGACATTGTTAAATTTATATATTCGATGCTAGCTATTGAAAAAAAAAAGCTTATTTTAGTTTATTTTTGATGAGGATAAATGACCGACCTCGTATCAAATACTGACCTAACCATTAAGATGGTTATGGGACCCACATTAATTCTATAAGGTCGGGCTTGTCTAACTTAGGAAGATGTGACCGACGTCCGACCCTTTTTGTAAATCTCATCTATTTCGAGTGGCGATAGGTCGGGCTGATAAGATCCCGTAAAATCCAAAAAAATATTCCCCAAAAAGGTATAATTTATAAACATGATATTTGTCTACACTAAAAGGTAACTCATATTTCCCTCACAAATTTAGTTATCTCGTAAGATCAAATTACTAAAATTGAGTGTTGAAATGTTCACGTGGGACCCATTCACAATTTGTTCATTGTTCGCAAGAGAATCAAAAACTTGGTCAAGTGCCCCAGGTCAATCAGCAACAATTTTTTACCTTAACAAAATTGATTTTTTCTCATTCACCACTCAAGAATTTAAATTCTTTCCATTTACTACCTTTTTCATAATTCTATTTTTCCCTTTTGGGTTCTGCAAAAGAATGCGGAGTAATCACATTAATAGCCCTTAAAAGTTTGCCTTAAATCGGCTTTATAATTGCTTGAACTTTTAAACATGTTCCTCTTTCTCTCTCTTTTCTTCTTCTTCTTTTTTTTTTCTTTTTTCTTTCCACTGAAATTCTTCTTCTTTTTTCGGAAAAAAGATGTTAACTCAATAGAGTAAATTACAATCAAAACTGTATAAAAAGCAGTGGGAAGTGTTCTTGATCGGGTTTATGAACCCTTTAACTTAATCTGTAGGTACCAATACAATATGTTACATGCTAGCAAGAATATTTTAAGTCTTCAATTGAATGAAGACCTTGGTTTGGAACTTGGACCAAACAAGTTAGGTTTGATAAATTCTTATTTAGACTTAGTCCACGATTCCTCTTTTAATCTGAATCGATAGTTTCGGTTATCTTCTTCTGCAAAAAGGAAAGAGATGTTTGGCTAGATGATTTGAGGTTAATTAATGGAGCCAACCAATTATGTGAATTCTATTGATAATGAAGGATACCAAGTTTTTATTTTGCAATAGTTTACAGTTTCAAGTGACAAATTGGTTGTGTGTGAAATAGAACTGGTAAAGCCTAGTTCATGTCAGGTCATTGTCCAAATTTTCATCAGCATATATGTAATCCCTAAAAATTTTCGGCATTAAAATTGGTGAAATTTACAAAATATATAAGCAGTATTTTGTCGAGAATAAAAGTGGATTGATTAATTACGGTTTTATTTATTGTTAAAAATAATAAATAAACATATTAATTTTTTTTAAAAAATATTAAGTTTTAAATGAGGTCATAATTTAATATTTATTTATGTCTTTAGGTGTCTCAAACTACATGTTTATGTACTGAAAGAAAAAAAAGGTCTATGTTTATGTTTTCTTAAGATAACTATTTCCACACATTTAATCATAACCTACATGAACTTAGCAGTTTCAATTTTATGCATATGCATGAATGGAGTTCTGATACATGCATGTAAGATGATTTAAACTCCCAAGGGTTAATTTAACGGTAGAACGCTTAGACTTTGATGAGAAATTTCTTCACATCTTGAATTCGAACCAACCAAGAGGCTGCTCTAAAGGCCAATTTCGGTGGGTGGTGTTCTAATTAAATTAAACTATGTTTTTTTTTAGTAAGATCATGTGTTCCGAAATTTAAATTCTGTTGGCAAAAGACTTTCCAAAAGTGTTTCCGTAAGAAAAAAAAATTAGGACCAAACAGAGAAGATGAGTATGAACATAAATTGGAGAAACTTTTCAAAAAGTCTGACTAATCGAAACAACACTCACATGGGATAAGCTCCACATTTGTAAGACAAAAAATCTACCCCATGTATTAGAAAAACTGACGATCAATTAGATTTTTCATCATATTGCATCAAAGAACAGCCATGATTGCCTCAAGGGTTGGTGCTGGTGATAAATACACACACCAGTTTGTCAAGGAAATTTTACAGTTCAGAGAAGCTTTCAGCTCCATTAACTTAAAGCCTAACGCTTTTAATATTCTTTTGTCATGCACCTTTGTTCCCACAGTTGCCTAACTTGCCTTGAGCAACATAATTATAGTTAAACAAATACAAGTCACAAGAAAGTTCATCTCAAACCATGCCTAAAATGTTATGTGCATCATGTGGCTCTCAGTTAGTTTCCTCTACTTAGTTTGCTGGCAATTAGAATAGTGATTGTAACTTTTGAGAGTGACTAACTCCTTCCTCTAGTGCTTACATAAGTATGTATTATTTGTTACGTCACGTCTAAATCTTTAATATATAATTATGTCTAAAAGAGATACAATTTAAATTAATCAATTTAGTGATAGTAACTTTTTGATAATGACTAACTCCTTCCTTGAGTGATTACATAAGTATGTAACACTTGTTATATTAAGGTCCAAATCTTTGATACATGATTTTGTATGGAAAAGAAATATTTCAAATTAGTCAGACTCAAAGTCTATTAGAACTAATTTCGGTATGTTTTGTATTTAAATAAATTAAATTGTATCTCTTTAAGATGAAATTATATGTTCTGAAATTTAAATTCTAATATTATAATTTAAAAGACTTTCTAATAAGGTTTCATCCTTAACGAGAAAAAGTATTTAACACGTGCCCTAAAACTTTGGATTTCCTAATAGAGTCGTAAGAGTATTTTCATTATCCCAATCACATCTGGTCCACATCCATTAAAAGAGACATGGAAAAACACCTATACGATATGATATGCCTCAATGACATATCATTTTACACTGTTACATCAAAACAGCATATAGAATATGAAGTGTGGTAGACAATATAGAACAAAGAATGATGATGTGAATTGGTTTTCAATTGGGTTCAAACTTTCAGACCTTGAAAACTGTCAGGGTTTGATTGGTGTGCTTTGTGCTTCCTTTTCCCTCCTTTTCCTCATATGGAGTTCCCACTTTTTACAAAATAGTTAAAGACAATTATTGCATCAATTTGGACGGCTAGATCTAATTCTTACATGATTTAGGTTCTATCATTGTGTAAGAGAACTAATATAAATCCAGATTCATGATGCAATAGTTTCCCAATTGTTAAGTAGAAATTTGATAGACTTTTCCAACATGTGGGACTTATGTGATGTGGGACTCACATAGTGCGAGTCTCATAGTGTTCGTGAGAGTTGTTGAGTCCGGTTTAATCTGTAGTTATAAATAGTAATAACTTTTTATGTAAAAAATAAAAGATGACATTCATCTTTATTTGTCTATTATACACCACTCTCTCCATTTTTTTAATTTTTTGGATTATATACGCCCTATTACGAAGGCAACCGTTTGTAATAATAAAACAATCGTTTGAAATGACTAACATTTTAAGAATTCTCAATTGTTGTTTTTAATTATTTTTTCCCAATTAAGTTTATGGCATTCAAAATCTAAGTTGAGACATTCTTCAAAACTGAAAGCAACTCATATGAAATCTATTCTGCTGTCTAGTAGGGTTTGTGACTCCATATGTCAAGTTTTCTTTTTCAAAAGATCAAGTTTGCATTATGTTTCGATTAATAAGATAGCAAAGCATTGGCATCCAATTGAAGCCAAAGGGTTTTACTGTAACTTTTTTTTTGAATCGGAGATGGAGATATTAAGTGAATGGAAATATAGGCCAATTCAAGATGGAGATATTAAGTGAATGGAAATATAGGCCAATTCAAGAGCACGACGGCTAAAATTGATGATTAAGGATTAACATATGATATTTAACTTTCAAAAAATTAATTGTCATACATTAATAAATAAGAAATTTTAAAAGCGATGTATACGATTTTAGACTATTTTATCTAAGATCAATTGACTTTAGAATAAAACTTTATATTTTTTTATTATGATATCAAAATTGGACCGTGATCTAAACTTATCCATTCATATTCAACCAATTCCTATTTCACGTAGTGGCTTTGGTACCGTCCAATTTTGTACATCCATGTTCAACACAATCTTCTTCATCCATCAGAACTGCAGCAGGAAGATTAGAAAGAAAAAGAATGAAAAACATTATGATAGAGAGGAAAGCTTCCATTTCATTAGAAATTTCCTTTGAACATCGAAACTTATAAAGTTATCATCGAGATAACCAAAAGTACAAGAAAGTGGCGTGTCCATTCTTGTGAAAGTAACAATACAAAAATTCATTTTAACAATCACCTTAATTATTTGTCACGCGGGTTTTATTTATTTTTTTATTTTTATTCTCTCTCTTTTTTTTTTTTGTGATGGTTATATAAGGTTGCATAATAAAGAAAAGAATAACAACATTCAAAAATTAAGTGAAATAGTTAACGACCTATTACAATAAGAGATTCTTAGTTTAACTACGATTTCACTCTTTATTGTATTAAAGGGAAAGAATAGAGTAATGGCTCTCATCTACCACAATAAACTATACGAATTGGGAAAATAAAGTGAAATTGGCATCTTAAGTATTAAATATTACTCAAATTGAAAAAGAAGCTCCTTGTTGATGATAAACCTATTAATTTGACCAAGGTTGATTGCAAAAACATATAGGAAAGGCATATACAATTTGAAAATTCAATTACAGTATAACCTCTTTAAATTAATAGTGTTAGGACCACTAAATTCTATTAATTTAGCGAGTAATTAAGGATGAGATTCAACTAAATTTGAAGTTCAACAAAAGACAAACTACATTTGATTCATATTTTGAGAAAACCACATAATCAATGTATTATGTACTTTTTAACTAATTATTAATTTATGAAATATATGGATCTATAAAATACAAAGAAAATATTTTGAACGTATTATCTTAATTTATCGAAATTATTAAATTTTTACACTGGTCTTAAGTCGGGACCGAATATTTTTATTATTTAAATGAGGTTATTAATTTATCGAGTATTAATTTAAAGAAATTTTACTGTATAAGGTAAAATGAAATAATATAAAAATCAATTATAAGGCTGAGTTGGGGATAAACTTTTAGATAGTATTATTTGGGCCAAACACTTGATACTTTAAGAGGTTGCAAATCAACTAAAACTTAAAATTATCCTAAAACAATATGATCTACTAACCCAAATATATGCAGACATATGAAAATTAACATTTAGATAAATAGTTTCAAATGTGGAAATGATAAGCCAAGACAATTAGGAGTCTAACTATTTATAATACGGATTTAAAATAAATCCTTTTTTTTTCATAAGTCACTTGTAAGAATCATAAAAAGTACCGAATCATTGAAAAATATTGGACTTTAAGATCATCATACTTGAGGCAAGCCAATTTCCAAGAGAAAAGAAAGCAATAAATAAATAAATAACGTGACTCTTTTTTCTTTGATTTCAAAATATTACTTAAATGTAATTATGTTTTAGGCTTGCTTAGCCAAAAAAAATTATGTTTTAAGTTCTGTTTGGCCTAATTTTTTGACACTCAAAATTACTTTTTGTGAGTTTAAAAGTTGAGATTACCATGTTTGACCTATTTCTGAAGGTACTTTTAGGTAAAAGTTGAAGTAGAAAAAAGTTAAAAAATAAGAAGCTCCAAATTTGAATTTTTCAAAATAAGTTTTTGCAAAACTTTTTTTACATAATGAGGGAAGTTGTTTTTCTAAAAGCTCAATATTGCCCAACATGAGCCAAACAATTAACGGTTTTTATTCAACAACACTTTTAATCAAACCTCTACTGCTAAATGTAAGAATATAACCAATTTCCCAGAAACGTCTTAACAACAATCAAGTAGAAAGACAACACTACTCGTTATAACAATTCAATATAACACAGACAAGATAATTGTCCAACCGTGCGCTCTCAAGATTAGAGCTTCAATGGCTTCTGGACTTACAAGAAGAATACAAGAAAGAAAGACTAACTTAGGATTGTGTTTGGAGTTGTGTTGTGGATGAAAATGATGAACTAATGCATGCCTATTTATAGAATTTAGCTAGCCCGCCATAGGAGACTTTCCTATCAAACATTTCAATCTTGGTTGCTTTACCAACCATGTTCAAAGTATTAGCCACCCATATTGATCACATGGGTGGCTACAATTGATCACATGGGTGGCTAGCATCTAAGTCAACTTCTAGGAAGTTTCCTTTGGTCAAATTGACTAACTTTAGCATTGCATCAACCCGACGTCATCTTAGGTAATTCCTAATTCCCGAACTTCTTTCTTGTAGCCATCGCGATCTCTTTTGACCTCATCGACGTTTAAGTCAGAATCATTAATTTATGCTATCATATAATTAACGATACTTATTATGAAGAGGTGGCTATTGACATATATTAACACTAAAAGTACTACAACTCAAAAACTAAAATTTTACAATTAGATCAGACAGAGCCTTAATGAACCATTAATTTAGATGTTTTAACAAAATCTCATCCATTTTTATTAACTGAAGTAGTATTCTACATATGTGTAAAACTACTTTTTTTTCTCATTTCCCTTTTGTTTTGTCTTACTGTAAGATTCTGACTGCACTTACAAAACCAACTCTAATAGTTTTCTTAAAACTTCAAATCATGTAGGAGAGCTTTTGGTAAACAGTTAAAAACAAACCTTAACTGATCCTCTAAATGGGAGATCCTCATATCGATATTTATTAATGCTCCCAAATTTGGGAGAATAGAACCATCCATTATCTCATCACAATGGTCAAATGACTAAAAATTTTAAAATAGAAGAATTGTTGTAGTGAAATTGAA
Source organism: Ehretia macrophylla (assembly GCA_037974665.1). NCBI lineage: Eukaryota > Viridiplantae > Streptophyta > Magnoliopsida > Boraginales > Ehretiaceae > Ehretia > Ehretia macrophylla. The sequence continues at coordinate 32,773,335 of CM075778.1, read as the reverse complement.
ATAGAGATTTCTTTAAAATAAGAGATTAATTAAAAGTATGAACATTATTTGAATGAAATTAAAATAAAGAATTATAAAAATGGATAAATGACCCCAAATTTCTAAACGTAAAAATAAAATAAAAATAAAGGAGCGATTGGGAATTGGCTATACCCTAGAATTTAAACCTACCCCGTATACTTTGACACAAAAAAAAAAAAAAAAAAAAAAGAGCCTACCCCTTATATCTTATGGTGCTAATTAGTTTTTTTGTTTTTGTTTTTTGATTTTATTTTTTTGTCGGAGCTAATGAATTGAATCAATAACGCACAATCTAACTATACGTCACAACAACGTTTTGACCATGTTTCTTTTAGGGTCCATGTAAAATTCAATTATCTAGATAGCCTTTCAAGTTATGCCTTTGGGCTATGAATCTTTTGTACATAATAGAATTTAATGTGAGAAGAAAATATCACAAATAGGAAAGAAAGAAACATTCTTTGTTGTTTACAATTTTAGATATTGTTTTAGGATTTGAGGTTGAGGCGGAGGCGGAGGCGGAGGCGGAGGCAGGGGTGGGGGCGGGGGCAGAAATGAGGGTGAAGGACACTAAGACTGGACGAATACTGAAGTAACCTTTTGAAATATTGCCAAATAACTATATGGAAAGTTCTTTTTTTTTCTTTGAGTAATTAAACAAGTAATTCTATTAAATTCAATAAACTCTCAACAATGTTTACAAAAGATTCCACAATCTACTCCTACCAAAGATAGCACCTACTTGATATAATCAAGAACAAAGCTGAGTGCTGTCGAGTTTCCAAAAAACACAAATGTAGATTCACAAATCCATAAGTATAATATTGAGGGACTATGGACCAATCAGATTCTGTAAATAAGTAATTATTTTGAACATATTAATCATCTCCTAATTTTCGGATTGCTTGAAAGGGACCAAAAAAAAAATCTTATTTGCTTTTCAGCAATTCCGATATCTAGTAGACCTCTCAGTAGGATTCAAACCCAGAAGAAGTTCTTACCATCTATCATAGGAAAGAAGAGTTGGAGAAATCTTGTAAAATTATCATAGAAATTATTCGATTCCTTTTGGGACTTTGGACCAATCGTATCATCCTCGACTAGAATATTAATATTGACCAATTATGTAATAGCACCATGTACTAAATATAAAACAAGATTTGAACTTCTCCATTGTGAATCTCTCCAAAAGACCAATATTGCTAATTGTATTAATTAGACAAGTTTATCAAGACCTCTTACAAAATGAATTCAAAGCCTAACCACCACCCAGAAGAGTGACTTGGAAAGATCAGGATATTAGGCTATTAGCGCACGAAGAGATAATCGATGTCACGTTTCAAGTCTTGAACCTTATTCACGAAAACTCACAAAGATAATGGTTATTATGACTCACACTAATACACCTCACCAATAAGGAAATCAGAAAATTCGGAAAATGACCGTGCTTGTCTAAGGACACAAGTGGTACCCAGTGTCACCACTTTATAGCATGTTGGTAAAAAGTTAGTGATAGAAGTATAGGGCCATACAATGACCTTTAAGCAACTGATCATTAGTCACAACAGAGCTAAAACTTGTATAGTGACAAGTATTGCATTCCTGTCCCAAGTGGTAAAAGGTAGCAAAGAAAAGCCCTTTGTGGCTTTGTGCTAGGCACTTATTCCGGAATGGATCTATTTATAACTTTGTGAACGAAATCTAATAGTTATAAATTAATGATATAATTATGATAAAATGATATAAACAATTTATAATTGTTAAATTATGCTCATAACGTTACGAGAGGATCCACTTATTCGTGGATATAGCACATCATTAAACCAAGATATGCATAATGAATGAAGCTGACTAGTATAGCATTTTTCACATCAGAAGATATAGAAGATAACAGAAATTGATCACATTAAAAGAAGCTCATACCAACTATAATAACTCTTGTCCTTCAACGTGTTTTGTGGGTGCCTAACTATATAATCATGACTCATTTAAGATTGCTTTTGGACAATAAGAGTACCATAACTAAAGCCTTTCATGGGAAACACTTCCACTGGTCGACCATCTAATATACAAGTAGGCCTATCAAAACCTGTTGGAGATACTTCCCCTACTATACGGCCATCTAACACACAAGTAGTGAGACCCACATACTTTTTATTTTACGGCTGTACAGTCGTAAAATTGAAGAGAAGAATTTTTCATATTTTCTCTGCATTGAAAGTTGAAATCCCAAATTGATAGTAACCCTTGTTTGGGTCTATGTATAGTAAGAGTTTTGTACACCGTTCGGATTTAATTGAAATTGAAAGTTGAAACTCCAACTACACCAAGGAAATACAATCATTTAAAAGGCTACGAGTAACTTATCTGTTGTGGACTAATCAAAGGAGTTGTATTCCAGAACTCCAAATACTTACATAGTAATTTCATGAAGTAAGACCACTTAAAAGAAGATTCTTCTGACATGGTTGAAATGAGGTAAAAACACCATAAATTCTTTCTTCCTAGTACAACAATGTACAACAAACTACAATAGATGAAAGACAATTTTTCTCCCAAAATTTTCTCTATACTAGAAGGAATTTTCATTTTCACCTTGAAATTTTTAACCTCATTCTGCTTTCTGTACAGTGGTCTTGAACAAGAGGATATATAATTTGTGATCCATTGAGAAGTACATGAACCCACCTACTGAATGTGTCACAAAAGAACCAAAACTGGTCCCCACTATGCAGTGCCAAGCGGGTCCATATACCCCATCAAATTCCTGCAATAATCACCAAAAACACATTTTACCCACTAATCATAAACGAAAAATACTTCTATCATAATTATATCTATTGTGAGTAAACATTAATTCGTATGAGAAAAAGTGGTGTGAGGACTAATAAGTTAATCTGAATATATTGAATAGCAACCTATCAAAAAACAATATTTTAAATGTATGTCCAGTACACTAAATTATTACTATGCACAAGATTCGAATAAGAGTCAGACACTTTAAGATAAAACCCCTCTTTCAAAAATAACTAAAAAAAATACATAACAATTAGTAAATGGTCCTAATTATGAGTACCTTTTTGAGAGAGTAAGCAAGGGTCCTAGCAGTGAACTTTTCCAAGCTATCATGAGCCTTTCTTGCACAATCCACAGCATGTATTTGCATAAATGGTGGCATATCAACAGACACAACTTTCACACCATTGCATGAGAAGAAATCAGCAAGCTCAGTTTGTGAGCTGCAAAATGACCTCCTCCTACCACCACCACCATTTACTGCTAGTGAAAATGATGGCCTCTTCATTTCATCACCACCTTCATGTTGTTGCTCCTCCTCATGTTTCTTGGATGATGGTTGTTTCTTGATTTCATATACTTTTTGCTTCAATAATGTTTTGTCCATATCATGCACCTGAAAGGGTACCTTGACCTTGACCACCTTCTCTTTAACATTTCTTCCATGTTGGCTCTTTGACTTGGTCAAAGTGGTGCAAGAGTTGTCCATGTTGGAACAAACAATCATGGGTTTTTCTTGAAAATGGCAAGTGGAGGACGGTTTTAAGGTTGTCAAGATTTTGTGATTTGTGTACAATTTGGAGAAGTGGTTGGATATGATTTGGACAGTGGAAGTTGGTGGTTTGGTGGGATCTTGGTGGTGGGGCTTGGTGGTGGAGGTGGAGGTGGAGGTGGAGATGGGGTGCTTTTTGTGTGGGGGATCTATGGATAGTTTAGAGTCTAGAGGTGCTAAATTGCGCCTGTGGGTGGTGTGGTGAGCCATATTGGTCTATTTTGGGGTAAGAAATGAGGAAATGGAGAAGGTTGTGAATAGGGTTCCTGGGAGGATATGCTGCTGTTGTTGTTATTGGAAATAGTGTTAAGGTGGGGTCATATTGGATGTGTACTATTGTGGCTAGATCTGGTTCTGTTCTGTTCTAACATGCGCCGGGTGCGCAGGGTAAGGGGGAAGAGGTGGACTAGTAGAGTGAGCTTCAAAGAAATGTTCACGTTTTACTGAAGTTTATTGGTTAGATTTAATGTGGTCGTATTTATAATAAGTTTACGTTATAAAAGAGATGATCACTTGTTATTTATTTTGATCTCCTCTTATATTCTTTCTCGGGTTATTTTTCAGATTGTTAAAAAAATTTATTTCAAGATTACAATGTAGATGTGTAAATTCATGATTCTCACTTGCCAAATTAAACAGGTGTACCTAGATATGTTATTTAAAAATGTAAATTTCAAAAAGAAAGAGTTGGGTGAAATAGTTCAATAACGATTTATTATAATTAAATATTTTAATTTCAAATTTATGTATTCATATCATAAATATTATTTAATTTTTAATTAATTTAAAATATACATTTAGATGCGTTGTTGGATCACGAAATTTCTTAGCATACAATGGATTCAATAGTGAATTCCTCTTCATAAAACAAGTGGTTACTAAAACAGAGGAACTAAAAAACTCAGTTGTCAAGTATCTACACTTTTTACTAACATGACATAGAACAGGGTTGTGAAGAACTGGGTTGTCAAGTATCCTACACTTTTTACTAAATGTCTTGAAACACTTTTTCTAGTACGTGAATCTCATGCGTTAGTGAAATTTACATTATACGAGAGAGATATTCAAAATATTTAATGTTTTAAAGTCTTTTATCATAGAACTTTGTGTTCTCATAAGCTAGTGTAATAGTTTTTAGACATTGGAGACTGTATTAAAGTAACTTTCTCTAGTACGTGGATCTCATATATTAGTGGAATCCACATCACTGGAGAGATGTTCAGAATATTTAACGTTTTAAAGTCTCTCTCAGTAGAACTTTGTGTTCTCATAAGCTAGTGTAATAGTTTTTAGACATTGGAGATAGTATCGAAACACTTTCTCTAGTGCGTAAGTTTAATACACTAATAAAACTCACATTATTAGAGAGAGAAGCTCCATGTTTTCAAAATAGTTTTTAGTCGTTGAAGACTGTATCGAATCTGCCTTACTATTTACTTGTCAGCATCAGTTATATTAACTGTTATGTGGTGAAGATAATATGTTCCTAATATGTATCTTTAATTTTGATAGTCCACAAACAAAAGCTTGAAACAATTACAGTATTTTTTTTTTTTTTTTGGGTCGAAATTACAGTATGTTTTGAAGGTCAACAAAGGCAACACATAGTACGTAGCTTTTGAATTTTAGGTTAGTGAGTAGCTGGCAAATTACCACAACATTAAAACATATCAAATCTTTATTTTCTTTTGTCAGTGAACATAAGAAACCCAGAGAACAGAAAAATTAACCGAGATTAGTTTAAAAATTCTTTAATCAGTCCTGACTGATCAAGATAATGAGTGAACCTTATATATTATAAAATTCACTTGTATATGAGTGATTGATGGTCAGCCCGACTGACCAACGAAGTTTTCGAGATTAGCTACATTACGAGAGCAACAAAAGAGATGTGTAGATGTGGTAACTCGGATACATCATCGTAAATCTGTGCACGAACATGTGCAAACAATATTAAAAGTGGTAGATAGCCTAATTCTTGTAAGTCATGATCAACGAGAATTTATAATTAGAGACAGATAAACTGAAAAAACAACTATTACTATTAATACCATATTAAACCAAAAGCAAATGAACTCGAGAAAAAAGAATATAGAAAAAGAATGAGCACTCGTTTTCCCACGAGGGTCTTAACATTTTGTCTTTTCTTTGGTAGTTCTGGTGAGTCTCATTTTATTATTGTATGTTATTTGTCGAAAATGATACCTGACTATTATAGATCATGTCTCCTCCCGGTTGGACAAGTGTCTCGAGATCTAACACCATGGATTTCAGCTCGAAGGGCTTTTTAAGAGTTTTCGAACATCAAGAAAAAATGAAAAGAATATCGTTCCAATGAAAGTACCCGTGTCCATGGAGAAAGAACATAGAAGTTGTGTATGGGATGATAGGTATGGGAGTCGAAGATAGACCGTCAAAGCAAGACTTAGAACTATGAGATGACCATTCCTGCGTAGGGTTCCTTTGGCATTATTTTCTAATAATGAAACTTAATAATTCCCTGTCACCCTGCAGGGTATGGGATTTATTTAAGCCAGATACCACAGAAAAAATGAATAAACTGCATGAGAGCCAGAATATATGAAACTCCTTGTAACATAACCAATAGGAGCAAGAGAAGTTCTTTGGTTAGTTCCGACTGACAATCAACCCACTCATATACAAATAAGTCCTATAACACGTGAGCACACTGTTATAAGAATTTTCATAGGACCAATATCTTTCCATGTCTTTGAAAAACATGTGGTGTCAAATCTACCCACTAGTCATTCTCAGTTGTATTTAACGTGGAATTGCAAAAAAAAATCCATCTAAAAAACGTTCACCAGATTTTAGGCCCACGCTCATCTGAGGCCACATCACTCTCTCAACGACCTTCGAAAACGGCGGACGTTTTTTTATTAATTTCTTTACAAATAGAATCAAGCATAAACAATGCAACAGATGAGCTATGCGGTTTTTTAAGACAGATGTTAGTTTTATAACAGGAACAAGGAAAAGTAACAAAGCCACCCGTAGAAACACGGACTTAGACCCACTCAAAATACTATAAATCATAATATTATAATATTATAAGAGAAATTCAATAATGATGAGTTGTCTATGTAATTATGATGAAGTGATTTTGAATAGTTCACCACCACTGGGTCTCCATCATAACATTATATGTTTTGATAGAATCCAAATCCCAAAAACATGATATACGCTTCGAAATTCAAATGTGCACTTAAAGCAGAAATTTGCAATTCAAAAAGCAATGCAAATCATTTATTTAGCCGCAGAGAACATAATATGTGGAAACGAGAGAATATGCATGAAACACAGGCTTCATATTTCAAAGTGTTTCTTTACCAGAGTTATCAACTTCCTCAGAATACACACTTGTAGACAATAGATGGTTGCCGGATAGTTCAAACCGATGACCTAGATGGAAGACATAGAATAGCTTTCCTAACAGTTTGTATCATTACAACCTTACCCAGCAACTGCATACGAGCAGTGATGAATGCATGTGGTTGACCACAGAAACAGAGCCTGGAATCCGAACTTGCCATGTAGTTGCAGCCAGGATGGATTTTAATTCCATGGACTAGGGATCCGCCCATCTCTAAAAGCTGAAGTGGCGCCTGATGCAGCAGGAGAAGGAGATGAGGGAACATAATTTGTCCCTGACACAGACACTGATGGCAAATTTGATGGTCGTCCTTGCTGCCCAGTGAGTGCAAAGCGTGATGGGCTATTAGCCACCCCAGAATTAGTTCGTGATGGGAGCGGAACCTGCTATAAAGTGCCAAGAGTTGAATGAATAATCCACATTTGAGCAGATATCTGTCGTAATTCAATAAATAAAATGTTGGATTTGCTACAATTTCAGAATTACAAGTATCATATCCAGTGATTTGAGCTCCTATCATTTCTAAAAGTTTATCAGAGCTGGAGACAACTAGATTCAAAATAGAAGAAAATGAGAAACTCAAGCCCACACATGTATCAAAAACCTGAACAGCATAGCTACTCTAGGAGGAATGTTTTTATGTGGTGCTAATGATTTAATAACTATCTTTGTAGCTCCAGAATGTTTCAGTTTATGCTCCTAACTGGCGGCTGACAGTAAGCAAACCACCTTCATCCCCCTCCAAGTTCTTGATCGAAATGGGATTGGATGTGACGGGTTAAGTTGGTTGCCCAAGATCAGGAAAGTGTTACTCTTTTGGCCTCTTGGAACCAAATGACTATATGTCAATTATTCCCATGATTAAATTGGTAGCTAGTCCTGCACTGAGGGGTTTTTTTTTTTTTCCCCCCCTTCTCTCTCCCCACTCCCCCTTTTCCCCCAATTTCCACACCCGAGAATTGAACCCTGGACCTCCCAAGTCCAGGGTGATAGTCCTGCACTGAGGTGTTGAATAAGGGAGGCTTTCACATTTTGTTTCAATTCCAAGCTAGTTTCTATTCTTGTCCTTTTTATTTCTTTTTATATTTCTATTCTTGTCCATTGCCATCTGAAAGTTTACAGAACTGTTGGCTCCTGACCAATTACCATGATACCAGTATTGATATAAATGACATCCTATGTGATTTGGATTATTTAAGGTTATAAAAAAGACAAATTAAAAACTATTCATCTAGTAACAAATGTTTTATCAAAAGATAAAAAAAAGCAACTTTGTATAGGTCAAAAAAGTGAGCCCCAAGGTATATTCTACTAACTTATTTTTCTCTTTTAGACGAAAGAAGAAATGTATTATTATTAACAGCAAACGCTAGATAGTGGAGGACAAGAAGTCCTTAGTTAAAAAATTAAAAAAGTGTTATACGAGAAAAAAATCAATGAGCTCCAGCCCCTTTTTAGATCTGTAAGAGCAGTGTCACTGAAAGAGCCATTAGGCTTTGGCCATAAAGAGACCAAGAAAACTATATTCTATCCAAGAGATAATGAGGAAGACAACTTTCATTCAAACTTCTAGAATTCCACTTGAACCAAGTATACCATGGAATTGCCATCACTCCATGACGCCACAAAATCCACCCGTCATCAAATCATCAATAGAAGTATGAAATAAAACACACTTCTAGTACCCCAATCAGTATTCACCATAACTTCCTTGCAATCTTACAGTGTACAAAGTAAAAACATATAAGAATGTCTTTTGCTACTTTTGATGACATAACACAAATGATGGGTCAGGGTCAGGGATTCATAATTGCAACAGATCATTAGTGTTGATCCCCCTACGAATTGCGGAGAATATGAAAGCTTCACTTTGGAGAGAAGTTTAGACTTTCAAATAACAGAAGCCAATGGAAATGATAAAGGAACTTGTGACCAATCAAAATAAGACGAGGACTTGAAAGGAAACATAAAAGACCTATCTAAACTCCGATTCTTACAATCTGTGAAATGGGGAGGATAATAAGACAAAAGAACATTGAGCAAAACCACTTAATCCTTTAGATTTGGAAAGATAATAAAATTCCAAGAAAAATATGTATCATTGAAAGAATAGAAACTTAAAATTTACACATTCTGAAGAAAGTGTTAGGAATACAAGCTATCCCAATGGAAAAATTAAGAGTTCAAATACTAGCATATGAAAATCCTGCAGAACAAAAACTTAAAATTGAAGCATTGTGAAGAAAGTTAAGAATACAAGTTATCATACATGGAAATTTTCTGGGTTCTAAAACTATTATACTGGATCTCATAGAACTCTTAGGCTCCTTTTTTTTTGTCATAAAACAACTCGCAGGTGGAAAATGTTTACAGGAGAAAATATTTTTCTGGAATATATATATATATATATATACATATAAACACACACAAACACACAAATATTTTCTGGTGGGGATAGGGTGTGGGTGAAGGGGGTGGGGGTGGGGGTGGGGATGGGGGTGGATGAAGTGAGTGGAAAATGTTTTTGTCTCCCTTTTTAACTAATCATTTTCGTTTGACAGACCAATTTTCCGGTATTACCAAACAACATAAAATTAAGAAAATAGTTTCCAAGCAAACAAACAGAGCCTTAATTTTACCATGTGGTACTGCCTGATCGTTATATGATAGTATCAAAACTCTTAATATTTCCATCTGAGACAACTTGTATTCTTGACAGAGAGGAAATATGATATAGGCGTGGGCAAGCAGTACAGAGGGGCATCACTCACCTAAGGATCTTCCCCAGAAGTGAATGATGGACCATTACCAAGCCTAAAACGTAACAAAGGAAGATATATTGAATAGATTTGAGAAACAAATATCCAAGAACTCACGCTTAGGTGACGTTCGAAGCAACTCCAGCATCTCACCCCACCTATATGCCTGTAAACACCACTAACTATCACCAAGTCACACAAACCCACAGCCCCCTCCAATTTCAGTTTAAAGATCCCATGACTAATTGATCTTTCCAAACGTTTCTGTTCCTTTCTAAAGAAACTCAAGCATGAGACAATCCAACTCTTTTAGCCACCCCAACTGGAATTTTGAATAGAAGCATATGACAGAAAGGAATGCTAAAAAGACAAGACTATATCTATATACTCTGACCCCCTAAAACAAGCTCCATTCCGACCATCAAGTCTTTTAGGAATCTTCTCAACCACTGGATCCCAAAGATTGCAAAAGATGGGGCTTTGGGATTTCCTCCAGAAAGGAATTCCTAAATAGGTGAGATGCACAGCCTGCTATAGATGCCATTATAGGTAGCTTCAACTTTACTCACATTTACACCAGAGTACTCTTTGCCATTTAATTTCAACCTAGAGACAAACTCAAAAATATGTAATATCACCATATATTCTTCAAACGTCGTCTAACAAGCAGAGGATTTTGTCATCAGCAAACTAAAATAGGGAAAAAAAAAAAAAAGCTTTCTCTCTTCCTACTTTGCATTCCTTGATGAAGTAGAGTTGCCAATCTATAAACGTACGAAATGCATTACCAATATGAGATAAGAGTAGCTATCTCGAGATGCCTCACCAATAGTAACTCCCAGCAATGACTCATGGATTTTAAAGCTGTCTTAAAATTCAAAAATTGCTCAATGCCACACTACATATTAAGTAATGCTACTAATTACTTTCTATATGAACCAGTGGCACTTGAAATGCTGTCTGAGACATGGGTATGAGACATGGACAGGGCCCCATTTAACATAGGTATAATAATAGGATGAATAGTTGACAAATTACCACATTCAAGGTAGGTTTCCTCTGTTGAGAGTCTGAAGATGGTGATGTACTACTTGTACGAAGCAAACGTGAAGGAACATTATGATTAATATCATCAGTTTCTCCTCCTTCTGCCTCATTGTTTACATTTCCATCAGAGCCCATTCTGGGTGTGTTAAGCCTAGATACTGAACCAGGGTCATGTGTGGTATCCACTTGAAGAGCAACAGGTGGCCGGACTGCCATTCCTTGCATACTACGTCTCTTTAGTTCCTCTTCTGCACTTAGAATCTGCTAAGCATCAAAAGCAATGACCTAATTACTGAACCACGCATACTGTAAAATAATTAATTTCCAAGATATTCGGTGAGATGGTGCATCGAGAATATATATACCACAAGATGTAGAAAAATTAATTACCTGTTTAAGAACTTGTACCAAACTATGCTTTTTCTTATTTAAAATTTGCAACTTCTCCTCAATCTCCCGTCTTCTTTTCTCTTTATCACTTGGAACATCCTCTTTCTTGACTATCTGCACGCCAAATGAAAGGAATAAATCAAAGAATTATTACTTTTTTGTTTCAATAGGTAAAAATAAAAAATTTATTAAGTAAACATCTCTCTCACCCTCACTACACACACTGGCCCTTTCAGAGGGAAAGAAAAGTGAAAGAGAAAAGAAACAAAGAGGACTTGCGACTTAACCTAAGTTGTTTATACTTTTGTAGAGTGGATTGGGGAGTGCAGGACACGGGTATGTAAAGGCCTAGAACTTCCCTATGCCATTGCTTTGAAGATAGGGGATTGGGTTAAAAAGTATCCAAAGTGCAGGTGGACGAGGTGTAGACACGTCTTGCGTAATAAAATCCCTTAACAGATGTACATAATATTGTATTTTCCTTTTATAACTAAATGAAAGTTATGGTTATAAGCTTCTCAAAACAATTAGTGAAGAATGACTCGCCTTTCAAGACACTAATTAGGTAAAGGGGTTGGTTACTTGGTTTCACTTCCTTCGAACTAAATAATGTGTTACCAAATCTCCATCTCTTCATTGACACTACTAACATCTTCAATTAACAAGATTGAGTGCCCAACCCCAAATTGGAGAGTCCAACACAGATCATACCCGTGTCGAAGTGTTAAGGGAGTCCACAGCCGAGGGTCAAGGGTCAATAGAAGGGACCGCGTACAAAGGTTTAAATGAAATGTCTGCAATCTACTACCAAATATGTGTCCGCGTCCAAGCAAATCCATATAAAGAGTTTCATGAATCATGTCATATATTCACATTTTCAACATGCATATTCATATTGCATCAAACAACATAACAGCAACTACAAACTGGATAGGACCCACCAAACTTAATAGATAGAACCAATCATGTCTTTACACCTGTAATTTTGTCCTTGTTTTTATTTGTTACATGAGCTTTAATCGTTCACAAATATCACATCAGCTAACCTACATGTACAACAAGTGTCGGACTCAAGACCTCTTATAAGAAAAACCAACATGTTCCCCAAAATATGATATGTTCATGCTACGCCAAACTCCTTAGGAAGACGTCTAACAAACTTTACCAAAAAAGAAAAGGAAATATAACCAAATGTGATCCCAACGCCAATCGAAAAAGAATAAAATAGGATCGAGAAAAGAAGACTTTTAATGCTAGAGAAAGAACCATTACTTTTATGTATTTCCAAATAAAGCCCAAAACGTCTCATTGGAATGGCGTCAGTTTTCTATCTGAATGACTGAATGGGGGCAATTAGAAAAGATAAACAAAATATTAAGGCCCTTAGGGAAATATTTTGAAATTGATGAGAGGCGATTGCCAACCTCAATGTTATGAAAATCTGCCTATATGCGACAGTGTAACATGACATTATGGGTAGGTATCCAAATAAACACCTGTAAAGCCCCACCCTGGGTACAAGATAGTCCACCGATCATAACATGTACAAGAAGCAGAGTGATGACAAAGACCCAAACTAAGATTGCATTACTTGACAAAAGGATCAACTGGTGACAGATGAAGACTGTAATATGTAACCAAATTCACATAGTTATCCTTTAAGGAAGAAACAAAAGGAAGGGAAGTCAAAGGAAAAGTTCATAGAGTAAAGCAAAGGAAAGGAAACGGATTCATTCATTAACATAGCCAAAAAAGAAGAAAGTAAAGCAAAGGAAAGGATTTTATGATTCCTTGTTTGGATTTTTTGGAAGGAAATAAAATGATGCTTTTGGATGAAAAATTACTAGAATCACCTTTTCATATTCTTTTGATGTTAAACAGTTAGGCACATTATAGTCTTTCTGCACACTATCCTTCCTTCCCTTCCATTTTACCCCAATTTGGAAGGAAAGAAAAATCATCTCTAATAACGGAAATGAAGGGATTCCCTGATCCTTACACCTCATTTCCCTGCACCAACAAATGAACCCAAACAAGGGAAAGGATTCCCTGATCCCTCCCCTTCAATTCCTTTCACTTGAAAAAGGTGAATTTAAAACAAGACATTAAGGAAGAAAAAATGAAGTACGAGACAGTGATCTGTGAAGGCTTTAAGATCTACAACATAACTATTCTAGTGTACTGGCTGTTACCACTTATAAATCGATTGGATCTCTTCATCAAGCAATTCAGTATACATTTGTATGGTAACAAAACCTCTTTGTATGGAAACCTTAACTAATCTCAACAATCAACTCTGCTACCACCAGCCAACATACAGGTTTTATGAGTTTGTGATTACGACAATGAGATTTGATATGATCAGCTCAAAGCATACAAATGCTGTCACTTCATCTATATATTTCAGCCCAAATGCATATTTATCCATTTTCTAAGCTCATAGCTTTAATCACTAAAATTCTACTTCTTCTTTTTGTATCCTGTACATCAAGAAACTTCTACGCGAAGTCTACGACATATTATTTGAAATTTTCACTAAATTACATGCAATTAGATGCGTAATCATTTTCATGATTACAATATACAAGGTAAGGCAAAGTACAATAGACACCAAAGTCGGTCAGATCTTTCCCGAATCCCGCACTCGTGCACTGTCCTATACTTATTCAATAATGATTAAAACTTCACAACAAATTACAAGAAAACATTTAATAACAAGATAATAAAGGTTTTGATCGTCAATTAACGATCATGACTATTAACTCTGACCATTTCAAAGCAAGCAAATCCCAATTCTTAATCTTTAAATTTGAGCTCCAATGCATTTTTATCCACTTCTATGGCCTTTTATTTGTATAAAATCCATCACGATAACATATGCAAGTAATTTAGGATAAAAAATAGCCAAAATTCAAAAACTTTTACATCGTTGACAAGCCGAATTCAGTAATTATCAAGCCAATAACAAGCATAATTACACAAAACAGTGCTTCAAATTTCGCGACAAATAAAAAAAATAAAAAATCATCAATGAAAAGTAATCAAATTCTTAATACCTCTAAGCTAGGGTTTACATCAACCCCCTCGGCTTTCTCCTCCTCCCCATCCTCATCCTCCTCCTCCTCCTCCTCCTCTTCCTCCTCCTCCTCCTCCTCCTCCTCCGGCAAAACCCTAGGCGCGGCATCATCATCTTTCACCAAAGCATTCACCTCATTTTCCACACTTTCCACAACGCCCTCGTGCTTGACCTCAACCAACGCATCAGATTCCTCCACCAATTTCTCGAAACAATCTCCACCGTCCAATTTCTTCTCATCTTCAACCTCACCATCCTTCGCCTTCACCACCACCTCCTCCTCCACTTTAAAAACCTCCGTTTTATCATCACAATCATCAATTTCATTTTTTTCATCATCGTTGTCATTAAGGCTAAGGTTTGGGTTAGGGTTAGGTTTAGGGTTTGAGATGGTGGAGGAGGAGAGGCGAGCGAGGGTGCGGGCGCGGCGGTGGAGGAGGTTTTTGAAATCTTTGACGGAGATGTTGGGAGCTGGCGTCAGCCATCTTCGTGGCACGTCAGGGACCTTGTGGAGGTTGCCTTTGTACAGCGATATGGCTACCATTTTTCGAACATGGATTATAACACTGATGAAATCTATATATGTTTATAGCTTCCGGAATGATAACGAGTGTGTGTTGTGCGTGTAATCAGAAGGAAAAAAGGTATGCCTGTAAAACATAATGTACAACGTATTTTGGTGCCGTACAGAGTTCATCAATGCTTGTACCTCTGTTTAATAAAATTAGTATCCCTTAATAATCTTTACAAACAGGCCACAAGGGTCGCTCGGTAATAGGGACAAGGTGATTAGCCATAAATACATTGGCATATTATTTTTGACCGAAAAGGTATATATTTTAGATCGAATTATTATACCTCTAAATTTTGATCGTAGACGTTTCTCGAGTAAATAAGAATAAATAAAATAAAAATATCTTGCAAATGATTCGGTGCGTGGGGGTGCATGGCTCATGGGGTTCACACATCTCTAATGTAGTAAAATCTTACCTAGAAATTCAAAGTTTTAGGTAAGATTATTAAGTAATGGATTGTTGTAATTAGATTGTGAGTAGTATATTAAAATGAGATTGAAAATATAATAATATTTTTAAATGTATTTGATTCTCATGCTTAGTATGAATGAATGAACTTATAAATTTTATTCCCAAAATAATTTCATTCTCTCATACATAAGTTTAACTATTCCAGAGCAAATATGAGATTAGCTCATTCTCATGTGCTTGAGAATGAACTTATTTTTAAAATAAGAAAAATTATTTTATGAGGTATGTGACAAATCTGCCACAGCCATATGGAAAATTGTTATTCTATGAGTTTAATCCACGTTAGTTTATATCGTGTAGACATAGCATGTCAGAATGTTAGAAGTTTTTCTTTTTATTAATTTAGCCTTATAGAATTTTACATAAATTACTATGATATCCTCACTTATGACAATTGGTTGACATTTGTCAACTAATTGAAACACTTTTTGTCCATGTGATTGAATGTTAGAAGTTTATCTTTTTACTAATTTAGTTTTACAGAATTTTAAATAAATTATTATAATACCCTACTTATAATAATTGGTTGACATTTATCAATTAATTGAAACATTTTTTGTTCATATGACTGTGATAGACTTGTCACATGTCTCATGAAAGAAGAACTCAATAAATAACTAACATACTCTATAAAAATATACTTTTTATATATAATTTCTTTTGGAATAATAATAAAAAATAAAATAAAATAATAATAATAATCATCATTATAATAATAATAATAATAATAATAATAATGATTGTCATTATTATAAAAATTAAAATTAAAATTAAAATTAAAATAATTAAAATAATAATAATTATTATTATTAATATTATCATTATTATAAAAATAAAAATAAAAATAATTATTATTTTCATAATAATTAAAAAAAACTAAATTTAAAATAAAAATAATAAAAATAAAAATAAATAATAATAATAATAATAAAAATATAATAATAATTAACATTAATAATGATAGTAATTATTATTATTATTATTTATGTTTATTATGTTTACAGTTATGTTCATATTTATTATTATTTCTAATACTATAATAATAAAAAGACAATTTTGTTATATTATATAAGTCATTTTCATTACTACTTTTGTATTCTGATTATCAAACATGGGTTTGAAATCAATATATTCATTCTTATCTTTATTTATAGAGTATACAAAGTATGTCATTCTCATTCTCATTTTCAGTTTCATTTCATTCATATCTAAATTCATTTCACTATATTAATCGCTACCTTTAGAGTTTTGAATTTAAATTAAGATTTTAACTTTCATTGTACCAAAAAAAAAAAAAAATTACCTAGATTAAGATCATGTCTATACATATAATAGTATTCAATTATTAATTTTGAAAAGAGCAATTTAGTTCAACGAATAACCTGATTATTGAAAAGTTTTAACACATAAATTAGTCTATGTTTACTTGGCGGATTAACCGAGGGCACTTATCACTACTTTATTTTATTGTGAAGAAACGAAGTGAACACTTTTCATATATTTGCCAAATAACGACGAATTATTTTCTCTATTAGGCTCCGTTTGTTTGCCGTAAAATAATTTATTTGTGTAAAATATTTTCCGTATAAAATATTTTTTTGAAAAATAAAATATTTTATAGAGTTTTGTTTGTTTGCCGTAAAATAACTTG
Organism: Ehretia macrophylla; assembly: GCA_037974665.1. NCBI lineage: Eukaryota > Viridiplantae > Streptophyta > Magnoliopsida > Boraginales > Ehretiaceae > Ehretia > Ehretia macrophylla. The sequence continues at coordinate 32,756,383 of CM075778.1, read as the reverse complement.
TTGAGAGAAAATATTTTTCCGAAAAATAGATTACTGGAAAATATTTTATAGTGTTTGAATGTATCCTGAATTCCGTAAAATGTTTTCTTCTCCTAAAGTCCTGTAAAATATTTTACAAAATTTTGTACTAGCCGTAATTATTGACCGGAAAATATTTTACGGTGGACTAATTTTACAGTGTTACCAAACACCGGAAAATTAAGAAAAAGCAGCGGCAATTTTTAACTGTAAAATTTCTTACGCTTGACTAATTTTCCCGTGTTATCAAATACTGTAAAATCCAAAAAATATTTTATGGAAAAATATTTTACGGCAAACAAACGGAGCCTTAAATTGATGGTTTTCTCTAATTGAGACGATAACTCTTAACACAAATGAATAGTATCTCATTATAAAGTCAATGCCACTTAATAGGATGATTCCTATTTTGATTTGGTATAGTTATGGTGCCGATAAACTGATTGTAGGATAATGATAAGAACAATGCTATGTATCCCTTCACTCTATTACTTTTTGTAGAATTTTTACCATATTTATGAAAATTTTGATATTTAATGTATAAATTTTTACTATACAAATGAGGTGTAAAGTGGTGAAAGAGTGACATAAAATATTATTCTAATAATAAACAATGGTGATTTTTGCAGACGTATAAATTTGAGGAAAACTTTTTTATTAATCTAGATTGATATTAGTTCATGAGATATAAAGTAGGTTCTACAGGTGTACGGAATCCACCCCATATACGAAGACTGATATCAATACGAACTAATTGAATAGCAATTCTAAATTTCATGGGATTTGGCCATAAATTAAAATCAAAGAGAGTTAAGAGTCCAGTAAGCGTTAGAAAGATGATCACACATATTCATTGTTAGGCTATTAGAGAGGAGCTCAGTTTTGAGATCAATGACTCAAGTCTAGTTTCCTCAAATTATTTTTCTATAATCAATAATTTATTGCTCATATTGAGTATATTTATAATCTATGACAGTAATAGTCAAAATTAGTTTTGAACGGTTAAACCTATAGTATCTTGACGAATTGATTAGTCAACCTCAGTTCATAAGTGCGGAACTACGACCCATGTATAATCTCAAAATTCAAAAGATACCTACCGAGCCGCGGGCCCACCTTAAGCCCGAGGCCCTTAGGTAAGCCCAGCCATCTACACCATTACATGTTAATAATCAAAGACAACCTCAGGTTGGATTCAGCTTCATGAAGTCCTAAGAGATGAGTGATAATGGATTCTTGATCTGCAAATGAAACATCTCCCAAGAGTCCATAGACACTTAGCCTATCAGCAATTATAAGTACGTCATGCCTATCCAGAGACAAATCATCGAGTGCTCACTACTTCAAGCAGTACTCTCTCATCCCCCTTGCCTTCACCACTCTTATTATGGTTGATCCTTCTACCCTCACAATATTTTCCCCTCCTTGTCTCGCAAATTGCTAGTGTTCAAAAATTTGTGGTTGTAAATTTCAACGTCTACAACGACTTTTAGTAAAGAGTGTCAGAATAATTTGCATACAAATTAATTTGTAGATATAACAAGCTAATCGAGAGCAAAGCTCGAATAGTCATGGAATTAAGGTTTGAAGTATGTCTGACATGTATTGCTCTTGAGATCTGTAATACTACTAAAGCAGCAAATTGAACTCCATTGGAGCATTGAGAACTTTAGCATGAAAATAATTCTGTCAAACATCTATTATCTTTCTTATGAATGAAACTAGAGAATAAAATGAATAATTTCCCGAAAGACTAATCTCTTGCGCGCTTCTTGTTGACTAAACAGATCAGTAGTAAAAAGGTTCCTCTAAAATGCCCTGGAAATCTAACTGCATTTCATTTTCACTTTCAAGGATGGCTTCCACAAATGAGCTACTGGAAGGGAACGAAGCATCAAAGTTGTTCTTTTGAACGTTTTCTTCCTCTTCGGCTGGTTCAGAATCTTGATTTTCTCCCAGATTAATATCAGTAGGTGCGTTAAGCAGGATTACTTGCTCTTGCGTGTTTCCTGGTGGAAATGCATCTTCAAGAAGAAAATCAGACCAGTTGAAGACTGGGGATGCTATGGCTTGATTAGTACTTGTAGAAGGTGATTCTGATGATGAAGATGATGGTGCTGATGTTGAAGAGCAATCAGTGATCGAATTCACAGGCAAGAATTCGTGGTGTGTGTAACTTGAGGCCTCGGTAACCAATCTTATGGCCTGGAGTTGAGAGAGAAGATGGAGGGACTGGTTGTTAGCAGAGTTGTCGTCACAATTACTCAAGAGAGAGTCCTTGGATGGTTCGATTTGGCATATTGTTGTGCCTGCTGCTCCAAAATCGCTGCTGAAACCAGACTCTCTTTCTGAAGGGATTTGCGAGTTTTCTGATCTCAACAAGAATGCAGTCTTTATATTTCTAGTGAGTGAGCCAAATCGAGTTCTGGCTTTTGGCAAGGCACCAATATTTCCATAATCAGCAAGAATTTGTGAGAATGGCCTATGGGTAACCGGATCAATTCCCATGGCCGTAAGCTTCTTTCTCAGCTTGGTGTTCCAAATATTCTTCACATCATTGTCAGTTCTTCCGGGAAGTTGCTGTGCTATAATAGTCCACCTGCAGTACAGAAAACATTAGCGAGAGAGAGCGAGAGAGAGACAGAGCAACGACCTTTTCACCAGTAACAGAACACAGGTAGTTAATGTTTATATCTCACATTGTTTTCATTGACAGTTATGTCTGTCATGAAACAATGTGATACCAGCTCTCACGGGAAGATATTCTCAATTTTGCCTCGAACTGGAGAACTTAAAGCTCTGTATTGAGATACTGGGATTGTTGACATTTACGAGAACCAGGGGGCTATGCAGAAACTAAATAGAGTTCAGTTAAAAGAGCCTCTTATCACCCGAAATCAGCCAAATAAAACATCTCAAGAAAGAAATCAGGACATGAATTACACAGTTTCTTTTCTCCCTTTTTCAGGCTATAATCTATTCGCCAAGTTGCCTAACGTAGAAGCAGAACTAGAAGCACATGGTAACATCAGAAGACTTTAAGATCAAAAGTTCTTTCGGAAGCAATGCACAAAGATCTATCTTAATTCTAAATTATGACCCTTCTTCGGCAACTTTTACACTCCCTAGGAAGTGGACTAATTAGTTACTGATGAGAAAAATCCCAACTGTTGAAGAGGAAAGCATTTAACAACTAAGGAACATGTCAACATTCTAGCAAGCAAGAGAATTTTTTATATCATATATACTCCCTTGTTTTTTGGCAGATTAACACCTGCTTCCGATAGCAGCATGAAGCTTGATAATCAACTCCTCTTCTTGCTGTGTGAAACTCTCTTGCTGAACGCCCGGCTTCAGATGATCAGTCCTCCTAATCCTGCAACTCTTTCCATATTTCCCGAGTTCTGTTACACGAATTAGCATAGAAAAGCATCATATTTCATCGTGGTCAAGTTCTACACAACTGAAGTAGAAACTAGTTACTGCAATACCTGCTTTCTTGGACATAGATGTCCAATTACCTGTTCCATGCTTCGGCATATACGCTAATCGTTTTGCATTATTCTGATCATCAGTCCAGAGCTCTTTTTTCATGTGAAGCTTTTCAAAGCAAGGAGATTTCCCCATATATATCTGATAAAATTAAAATTTGCTTCAATGCTGGGAAAGAATTACTATGCGATATAAGGCTTTGACGCTAAGAGCTAAAAAAGAAGGAAATTTAACAGAAATGAGAGAGAAGCAAAGAGTGGAGGTGAACTTAAATTGTTTAACAAGAATGAAAGCAAGAAAAGCATGAGACTTTCATGACAAATGGCATTTTCAATAGCCAAAGAAAAGAGATTATATAAATCAAATCCCTCTTTAGCATGCCTGGTGTTTTTTGGTTTGAAAAGATTCAAGTCAGGTTAAAATTGGGTGACTTATTTGGTTAAACATGGATTTATTAAACGCAAATTAATTATGATTAAATGTTTTACTCATGAAAAAAGGAATGACTTGCTTCTTTAATTTCAAATGTTCACAAGTTTGATGAGAGTAACTATCAGAAACAAAAGATTTAACCAATTAAAGAAGTTACATGGAAGGTCAATCTGATCTCAACTTGAAATCACATAAAATGCATGATGAGTAGCAAGGAGCTGTTTGGAGACATTGATGTCAATTCTTGGAGGTGAGGTAGTGCTCAAACTATAGGATTGTTCATGCCGGGCTCTTCGGGTGTCATATTTAGGCCGGGTTTTGAGCCATTTTAGAGTGCAAAGAAAGAAAGAGATGTCATAGAAAAAGTGGTGTCATAACCTTAAGGAAAGCAAGCAATACATTGACCAGAGGAAAGTATATGGTCAAAATCATAATTAAACGACAATGCGCGAATTAGCAACTAAATACTGACAAACTACTGAACTACTTGCTGTGGTTACTGCAAAATCTGGAAACTATTGGAAAAAAATGTGCCGATTCTAATTACGTGACATGATTAGATGTATTTGCCATGCTTTTCATATAATTATATGTACTTTTGTCCCTGATACTGAGTTTTCTTACTAAAGGGACACAGCTTGTGTACAGAAATTTCAGTAAGGGCTGATCAGAAATTACTCTCTCGTGTGCAGCAGGAAAATTGTGGTACTAAATAAACAAAGAAGAGGATAGAAAGACGGGAAAAGGAACTGCACTATTGCAGAAACTTTCACAGTTTTTGATTCTATTGCATATAGCCTAAGAGTATGAACTAGCATCAATGAAGAGAGGCATGTATTGAACAAGTGAATTACAACTTCAACCATGCTTCAATTTAACTAAGTGATTACCAGAAAGAAACAAGAAAGAAGAAGAGAGAACAGAATTTATATGTAAATGCTATGTAGAGGCAATTAAAGATAACAGGTGATTAGAGTTCCAGACTCGGAAGAAAATCTTTACTCAGCAGTAAAGAATTTCCAGGAGCTGTTGAAGATTGGTTGGAACATATCCCATATAGGCAGGCCACAGTAAACCGCATAGCGCCTTTTCTAAGGAAGCGAACCCCTATCTAGAATGAGGAATGCAGGGCATCTTCAATCAACATTTAGTCCATGATCTTCAAAAGCACCTGAGGGATTTTTAGGGATGTATACTGAGCAACCATTCCAAAAAATCAAAAATCTTGCACAGCAGTACCTGCACTATGTCTCCCAGTATTGCATCCTACCAACTGAAAGAAAGGCTAATGAAATTTCACCTTTTGATTTGCAGATCTTACACTTTATTAATTCTCATCTAAATTGGCCATTTATTGCTCCAAGGTGTAAAAGTTTTGTTAGATTCAACAGTGGCTTCAACTTTTATGAAACCTCAAATGATCATTCATCATTCCAGATCCAAGTCCATATGGAGATCAATATTCTGCTCCTTATTGTTTTACTGGCCTAGATTGAAGCTTATAGAGTTTTCCGACCTAAAATGCTGCGTGCGCAGAGAGAAAGTAAGAGCGTCCAAAAGAGCTATCATTAAAGCTTCTTTCTAGAAGCCTATTTTCTTGTATATCGATTTAGCAAACCAATGCCTTAAGCCACTCCCATTCTTCGGCCTCAGATTTTACATTTTTACTCATGATCTCCAACGATTAGCTGCATTTGCTTAGTCTCCATCTTACAATATTCCAAGATATATCTGTTAAAACAAAAAAATAGAAAAAGACTGGAAACGTATGCGGAAGTAATAATAATAAGAGCCACAATCAATGGTGGCTCTAAATAAGAGAAACGACCACAACGATTACATCTTGAATTATGCGATATTTCAAAGTATAATAAAGGAGCCTATGGTTATAAAACTTGGCGAACAATAATAAATAACTCAACTAATAAAAAACCAAATCAAGCCCAAATTAATGCCCCGAATTATTTTGAAATCTAATTTAGTTCAACCGTCCCTATCAAGCTTAAATAGAGAAACTTGAGTTTGATAACTGAATTGTCAAGTGTCTTAAAGTCATTGCTAACATGCACAATAAGTTTGCGACAAAACATGCACCAAGCTAAAAGAACGAAAAAGAAGCAATCTTTGAAGACCAATACTCAGAAGGCCAACTTAAAAAACCAATGCCCAAAGGCCAAAAAAAAAAAGACTAATGCCCGAATGCCAAAAAAAAAAAAAAGAGTAATTAATTAGATGCATACTTCTTCAGTCAAGATTGCAATGCAATGTTTTGTATGGTCATTAACAACAACTTTCAGGTGTCTCAAGAAACCTCACCTTGTAGTTTCCCGCATGCAGCGGGATTTATTTTTTAGCTTTGCACGTGATAATTTTAGTGTTTTTAAATAGGTTGTGGCGAGACATGAACCCATGACCTGAGCTCCGTACCGTATTAATTGACAATTTCATTTAAAAGTTTAAACTTTTATAAAAGAATTTATTGTATTTATTTATTATCCTCAACAAATAATAGCTTCCTTACGTTCTCTGAATACATATTCTTTAGAAAACCAACATGAAACGGGACTTTACACTATAACCTGATGATTTTTCCATGTCGATCAGCTAATCAGAGCTTTTAACTTACATCAAAATGAAGCTGCAGCGGAAAAAAAGCATGAAAGAAAAAGGAGAATGAACTAATATATAAGAGGTACAGGTCATGCAGCTTCAGAGCTCCTCACGGATTCTCCAAGGAGAAGCAGATGGAGAAGATAGCTTGAATGACCAACATGAAATCAAGGCAAGATAAGCATGGGGCTCACACTTCCTTTTAAACCAAATTTGCATGATTTGTTGATCTGCGATAAAATGAAGGGGAAATAAGAAAATATTCACGGGTAACGAGACCTGATGTAAAATATCGATCTTATCCTTGAACTAGATTATGGAACCTAAATTAACAAGGACACGTCGAGTATGGCCGGCCCAAGGTCGATTATGACCCACCATCCGACTACTTTTAGGGCTTAACTCACCTCCGGAAGAGATAAATTGAGCACCGACAAAATCTTAGAAAATCCGGAAGAATATTAATTTCATAAGACAGTATATATAAATCTCATTTGTTCACAAAAAAATGTAACGCATTTATTCTCTAAGCACTCTCAATTAATATAAATTTATTAAGCTCAAGCAAATTACTAACTTGAGGATCAGAATGGTAGGAGAATCCGCAATTTGTTCATTATTTGCAGATTAGGCCAAGAGTTCGGTCTAGTACCCAAGATCATCTTATTCAAATTTTCTACCTTAACAACTGGCCACTCCCATTTTACAATCTTTATGCAAAGTGCACTAGGTTGTTAAAACTTTGATCTTAAGTAGTAATATGAAGACTATGCGGGAAGAGTTGGACCCCTTTTAAAGTTTGGGTTAAAACTATTTTAGTCTCTGAGATTTGTTCTAAAGACTAAATTGGTCCCTCAGTTTTGCAAAAAGACCAAAAATGTCCCTCTGGTTAATTTATGTTAGTCAATTACTAACGGTCAAAATGTTGACTAACTTAAAAGGCTATTCTACCCTTAAGTAACATATATTATAAAGAAAAATTATAAAAAAAGCCCAAATCAGTCCAAAAAATCATTATTCACATCATTCACAAAGGAAAAGGAAAAGAAAAACTAAAAATAATCCGTTCAAACATAAACAAATTAAAACTTAGTAATATATCGATAAAAAATAATTTTGTAGAAGGGACCGGAATATCTGAGATTGGGACAATGACCGTAATTGATTGTCATAACAATCAATACAGTTTTAGCGTGTGTAGGCGACAGGCAGGGACCTACTTTGCCTCTTCTGGTTGGTCTGCGCTACACAATGCCTATGATGTGAAAGTAGGCGATAAGTGTGTGTTAGAAAAAATAGGTGAAAGACAATTCAGATTCCAAGTAATTAATAGCGAGGGTACCAGTTAGAGAAGAGAATGAATCATAACTGTTTATTTTTTATCGATATGTTACTGACTTTTAATTTGTTTATATTTGAACGGATTATTTTTAATTTTTCTTTTCCTTTTCCTTTGTGAATAATATGAATAATGATTTTTTTGGACTGATTTGAGTTTTTTTATAATTTTCCTTTATAATATATGTTACTTAAGGGTAGAATAGTCTTTTAAGTCAGTCAACACTTTGACTATTAGTAATTGGCTAATGGAAGTTAACCAGAGGGACATCTTTGGTCTTTTTGCAAAACTGAGGGACTAATTTGGTCTTTAGGGCAAACCTCAGGGACTAAAATGGTTTTAACCCTTTAAAGTTTATTATATGTGATCTTATTTGACATTCATGTATAGTTGAGGGTTTGCATTGAAAAAAACTTTATTTTATCAAAAAAAAAAAAACTCATTAGACATATTAAATTTTAGTTAAAAAATCACCATGAATTTATGAGTGTCTTGCTCAGTGGCGGACCTAGCTTGTAATGAGGGTGTGTACACCTTGACCTCTTTCATTACACGAATGCAAACTCTAAATTTGAATGCCTCAGTCCGTCATATGCCCCGCTTACTATAAGGTCCTAATTTTGTCACTAAATATGATATTTTCACGACTCAAATTGTGAACTCCAAAACTCCCCATAATAAAGTGAATGCTATAGAAATTTAATTAGTGTCTCAACAGAACGAGCTTTTCAATGTCAAATGACCAAAAGTCCAGTATGAGTTGCTATCACAGGTATTTTTGAGGAGTTGAGGACTAGTTCAGTTGAGATCTACTTGAACCCACCATGCAGCATGTAATTATTTGCCATTCATGTAGCAAGAAAGGCCTGGAGTTGAATTGCTACCTAAATTAATGATTTCTTTTGTTTCTACCAGGTTGTTAGTTGGGACCAGAGAATAAGAAGAGTTACTTGACGGGAATCGGAAATGAATCTGCTCATAATGTCAATAAAATATAATAATATGGATAATTCATAACTAGTGACATAATTACATATCAATTATAAGGGTATCCACTTGTATACCTTCAACTAGAAAAAGAAAAAAAAATATTATATTGAACTCATTGTAAGAATGCATACTCTGTCCTCTTTCACTATATGAGAATACATTCTCACTTTAAAATCTTGACTCTATTCCTATTCACAACTTTTAAATATCAATCGTAATATTATAATATTATATAAAAATCCTTAGTTGACCTTGGAATCCCTTTGGAATGTATTGTTACTCATCATGGTGTGGCTATAGATTCCATTGCAGTTGAGGAATCATAGTGGCATGCACAGATGCACTCGTGATTCCTCCAGCTAAATGTGTAGCTTTTGTTCACTCCATTGGTATGTGGGGCACATATTACGTGAGTTGTTCTACAAAATGTTTGTGAGATTCACATTTTTATTCTAACATTTAAAAACACGCGTCATTATAAACCCCACAATTTAAATCTTGACGTTTTGTAGAATTTTTTCATATTACATAGGCTCCCTTCATAGAAGCCACATAGGGATCGTGCCAATGTACCCATCATCTTTCACACTTTCTTGGAAAGGTATCTCAAGTATGCTGCTTTTTCAATTTAGTCTTTTTTTTTTATAAATTTAATTACATAAACCATTTTATTCTTCTTTAATACCATGGACTTACATTAAACAAGATCGTATTAAACTTATCTCAAGAAACAAATCTTATGATGCAAGTTATGTTCCAATGAATATTCTAAATTTATAAAAGAATGATTTTTGTTTTTTTTCCAAAGAGAATAGAAGTTTCAAATTTGGTACCTTAATAAACCATTCTTTTATTAAAGAAAATCATAAATAAGTTTTCGATCCAGAAAGTAGTATTTGGTATACCAACATATTCTAAACAAAAATCAACAAACCCTATATGTCGATAATAGCATATTGTTGTTTGGCAATGCTTGCCAAACAAATGAGATTAAGTAGTTGTTTTCTTCTCCTTCTTTTCTAATAATAAAAAGAAAAGTGGGTTTTTGGAGAAATGCTTAGATAGAATTTCCCTTCAAACCAGTCCATGTTTGAGATGCCTTGATGAGCATTTTCATTAAGCATTTCCGTGAATGCATTTTCATTAAGCATTTTTTTTTTTGGATGATGTAAGAATTCAACAGATAGAGTGTGACCATCGAATTATCCGGTGAAGTCTGACTATCAACTGATAAACCCCCAGGTGCAACGGTACACCCTCATACATGCAGCAAATCAACCAAAGGCAGAACTCTAGGAAATGAGGAGTGTATGATCTCACATGAATAAGTTCATTCCACTATCGCTGGACAATGTCCCTTGGGCTTTATTAAGCATTTGATGCCTCTAAATTCGATACAATGGGAACAAAATCTTCAAATAATTGAGTATGCATGAGAGCCCTTAATGATTTATTGCAGATTTATTTACATAGGCAAATTGGATATTGTTGTCAGGGGCTGTCAGCTGCTTGGTGGAAGTTGGTCCAACCGTCGAATCTGTAATTATCATGCAAAAACTAATGGAGAAGAAATTCAAAAATTAAAAATTAACAACGAACATAGCACATATAGATTTTGAGAACAATTATTCGTTTCCTGTCATCTTTTTCCTTTTTCTAGAGAATTGGGGATACACAAAATGGGTGTAAGACATGTTGATTGTATGATTTGTAACTTGCAACCCCACCAAGGTTTGATATTAGAGAACATTTTTTTTGAAAATTGTTAAAATCAAAGAGCTTTCATTTTAAAATTAATTGATGTTTAGATGAATAATCTAAGATGTTGAACCAAAAAAAAAACAAAAAAAAAAACAGTAGTCTAAGATTTTATACGGAAGTGTTGGAGTTTATAATGTATATGTAATATCCCAAATCAGTTGTATACATTATTAATAAGTGATTTATAAATGAGTGTTATAGTTTTAAGTAATAATTTGAATTAATCATTTTCGGTTAGTGGCTTAAGCCTATGACTAGTCTCGCTTGTCAAGTCAAGTCTATGACACTAGCCTATAATGAGTCTCACATGGGTTTAAGTCTATAGCACTTGTCTCATTTGTAAGTCTGGAACAATAGACTAATCTCGTTTGCCTTCAGCCTATGACTATTCTTGCTTGGCTTAAGCCTATGACTAGTCTCGCTTGCCTTAAGTTTTTGACTAGCAGTGAGAGAGTCAAGAACTCAAGGTCAGGGGTGCACTTGTATAATAAGAGATGTTAGGGGTTGCACTCGTACAGTAAAAATATACAATATAATGGTTTTTTTTATAAAAAAAGAACCAAAAGAAAAAAAAAAATCAAGTTGAGGGGGTACAATATCTAAGTGGCTCCGCCATTGATGACTAGTCTCATTTGCCTTAAGCCTATGAAACTAGTCTCATTTGCCTTAAGCCTATGAAACTAGTCTCATTTTGTTTCCCTTAAACTTATGACACTACTCTCACTTGCAAGCCTAAAACGATTGAAAACAAAAAGGTAAACTCTCCAATTTGATTTTAAAATGAAACCTCACAATTTTTAAGAAAGAAATTACAAAGTCAAAATAATGAAGTACAGAAAAAAGAAAAATTTAATACATTATTAATAAGTGATTTATAAGTAAGTGTTATAGCTTTAAGTAATAATTTGAATTAATCATTTTTGGTTAGTGGCTTAAGCCTATGACTAGTCTCACTTGTCAAGTCAAGTCTATGACACTAGCCTATGATGAGTCTCACATGTGTTAAGTCTATAGCACTTATCTCATTTGCAAGTCTGGAACAATAGATTAATCTCGTTTGCCTTTAGCGTATGACTATTTTTTCTTGGCTTAAGCCTATGACTAGTCTCGCTTGCCTTAAGTTTTTGACTAGTAGTGAGAGAGTCAAGAACTCAAGGTCAATGGTGCACTTGTACAATAAGATATGTTAGGGGTTGTACTTGTACAGTAAAAATATCTAATATAATAATTTTTTTATAAAAAAAAGAACCAAAAGAAAAAAAAAAAATCAAGTTGAGGGGGTGCAATATCTAAGTGGCTCCACCATTGATGACTAGTCTCATTTGCCTTAACCCTATGAAACTAGTCTCATTTTGTTTTCCTTAAACCTATGACATTACTCTCACTTGCAAGTCAAACAATTGAAAACAAAAAGATGAACTCTCCAATTTAATTTTAGAATGAAACCTCACAATTCTTAAGAAAGAAATTGCAAAGTCAAAATAATAAACTACAGAAAAAAGTAAAATAAAAGGTGATCCCTCCACTTTGATATCATAATGAAATCCCACAATTCTTAATTAAAAAAGGTGATCGCTCCACTTTTGTTTGAGAATAATACCCCACGATTCTTAACAAACAAATTACAAACTCAAAACAATGAGCAACAGAAAAAAAGAAAAAAAAAGAGACAAAGTGAGCTGTAGAATTAGTGCAACCCATGGGGTTTAACGAGTAATTAAAGCTGGCACATCTTGCTCAAAAAGTGTGAAATGAGCCTCAAGAAAACTATAGATTATATAGCCTTATAATAAACAAATGTTATAATATATGATCAAATCGGCCAACAGACAGGTCAAAAATAGAAGCAAATGCCAAATGCCAACGCGTTGATTAATAGTATTATTTATAGATTATATCTATAAGATCTTTAATTTGCTGATATTTAAAAGAATGTTCATGTATCACCAGAAATATATATACGAATCTTATATCCAATAAATTATGCTCTTATTATTCCTTGTGAGTAAGGAATATTTCATGTGCTAAACAACTAAGAAAAAAATGGTCTCAAAGATTTTTAAACTTTTTTTAGCTTATCTGATTTTCTTCTAACCCTCATCATCTCATGATTTTATCCAACCTGCCAAGTCTTATAGTTTAGGCAACCCCAACCGTTCCTTCATTGGTAAGAAGAAACATCATTTGCAAGCATTGGCGGAGCCAGACACTGGAGTCAGGGGCACTACAGTGGCTTAAGCAGTAATTAGAGATTGAAACACTTATTTATGCATTATATAACTTCCTAATCTAGCACACCAGTACGATAAACATTCACAAACTCTCTCTATATATAGGTGATTAAAATTTATTCTTCACTTTTTAATTCCCACAACTTCATTGTAACTAACTATTGGCCTTTTTCCCAGATCAATAGCCATTGTCGTTGCTCACTTTTAATTAGCTAATGACATTCTCCTTTTTTTTTTCCTTTTATATAATTTAAAATACTTCTTCTTTTTTACTTTTGTTTGTTATTATTTCTAAATAAGAGTTTAAGATTTTCTTAATGAGATTTACTCTCATAAATAAGAATAAAAACAAAAAAACAAATTAGAAATAAGAATCTACAGTCAAATCAAAAGAAATGCTATCTAAAGTCAACCCAATATAATTATACATGTATGCATATGTATTGAATTACATATATGAGAGAGACAATAAACCTTATACATGCGATTATGAGAGCCATAAATGGTATTATTGGGATCGTGAATGCAATTGGAAGTAAGCTTAGAAGTCTACGAGTAACCAAATATTATCATAATTGAATTGTATTCTGAGAGAAAAAAAAATCATTTTTTTGAAAGATCGCAAGAAAAATCTTACAAACAATGAATTATTTTTGGAGAATATGAGTGACCTATACAATACATAGAACGTCTCCTTGAACCAATTGATATACCCATTGTTATTACTAATCTCACATTTCTTGATGCTTTTTAATATTTCCAATATATATAATTTTTATTTTTCAATATAATTAAAAATATGTATATTCCCTCAACTCATGCACCTCTGATGATAAGCTGGCTCAGCTAGTGTGCGCCCCCTATCGGTTGGCTTCCAAATCGGCTCAGCCACCTATAGGTATATAGTCTCAAAGATTTTATATTTTTAGCTTATAAGATTTTCTTCTAACCTTCATCATATGATGATATTGATCCAACCGGTAACATGAAGTGTTCTTTCATAGCCAGAAAACCTATACATGTTTTTCAAAGAATGGAATCAAGTTCGTAAAACTGATGGCTAAATTCTTCCCTCATACTAAACAGTCATTTGGTTAAGAAATAAAAAAGTGAGCCCATATGATGTGAGAGAGCCGAATGTTTATTGGCGTGACGAAAGAACTTCAAATTGATGGGATAGATATGCCGACCATTAATTCGAGGGTGATCATATTATAAAAAAGTACACGGTCCGTACCAAACCAAAGAGAATAGACCATTGAAATAACCTCGATTTCCCTTCTCTACTTCCAACTCGCTTGAAATTACAACAAAAGATCCCACAAGTTCTCAAAAAGACGGGTAGTTGTCCATCAGTAACGATGCGCAATAGTTACCAAGGACAAAGGGCATTACACATAATAACCTATATATACTAGGTTCTTTTGCCCCGGTAAATAAGAGAAAAAACTTCTTTAATTCTCTAAAAATAGTCCTACATTAATTGCATAAAATCTTGTTATTGGTGTTTCTAAAAAAACTCTTCGCACCGCTCTTTATAAGCTTCTCAAAACCCTCATCCGACCCCTTTAAGTTTTTTTCTTCGAGAAAGTCTCGACTGATCTCATATATATATTTTGTATTGTAGAATTAGACCTCGATTCAAAAGGTGTATAAGATCATCTCCAATTGAGTCAATTTTTTTTTTTTTTGGCTCAATTAGCAAAGTGTTTCATTAAACTCAACAAATTCATACAAAAAAGACAAAATACCCAAACACATTAACTACACAATTGATGATGTCGAGATTTCAAGATCTACAAATATCAATATTAATACTAGATCTCCAATTGAATCAATTTTGAAACACGTGAACTGGGTCAAAATTGACATCATAGAAGACCATGGAATAGGGAATTAGAGCGTTTTGAAAATTATTTGGGTCAAAAGTTTGGCCATGGCACGTCGGAGAAAACAAGTCGGTTGTTACATCATCATGGAATGATTATGAAAATTCATGAAAAGCTTCGGAAATGAATTGGTCAAAAACAATCATATTTAGGAAGTTTCATTTCGTTAAATAAAAGTTAGCTGCTTCACATGACAATTTCAACGAAAATAACAATATTGAGTTCCCACCCACGTCACTATTGGATGGAAAATGACAAATCTATGGACTAATTTCCCTAATTTTCCGAAGGAGAAACGAAACTCGTAATTCTACTTACATAGAATCCTCTAAATTGAATTTGGATCTCCAATAATATAAATTACGTTATCAAGTAGATCAATAATAGTAAAATAGAAGTTAATTGCTGTCGAATAATGCTTTGATTATCTAATACTCACACTAAGTGGTTTAGATTGTTTCATCATAATTGCATATCACTTTATCATTATTGATCTCTATAATAATATTATTACATTATTAAAAAATCCAAACCCTCTTAATTGGCTACGATGGTATGATATTCTCTTAGCCTAAACATGAAGTAGATATTGAGCATCTAAGTTCTTAAAAAATAATATTGACTACTCAACGTTTATTTCTCATTAATTTCAATCTTTTTGATGACGAAGAATTCACCATAATGAAGACTATATTGAATTTACTCTAAGGTCAAACCCAATGATGTAATGGCGTTCCTATA
Organism: Ehretia macrophylla; assembly: GCA_037974665.1. Lineage (NCBI taxonomy): Eukaryota > Viridiplantae > Streptophyta > Magnoliopsida > Boraginales > Ehretiaceae > Ehretia > Ehretia macrophylla. The sequence goes on along the minus strand of CM075778.1, from coordinate 32,740,880 downwards.
CATTGATTTATTACAACTAAGAATCGAGTAAAATTAGTGATGAGAGGTTATAAGTTTGAAACCTCAACATCTAGTCACAATAAATAAATTCTCATTTTTTCTATTCTTGTCATTTTCACCGTCCCAAAGCAAACTAAAAAAGGAAAAAAGAAAGGAAAATTTATAAAAAAAAATAGAATGAAAAGCACGAGAGACGATTACATCTTTTTCATGGGATAGGTCCTTCTCTCTCTTTTCTTTTTTTTGTTTTTGCCAAAGGAGATGGTCTTTCTCGCCCATTAAGCAACCGAGTTAAAACTCCTGAGATTTGTTTCTTTCTGAGGTCAAACTCTGAGATTAATACAGAGGTTAACATCGGAAAATCATTAATGAGCCAACCAAGATGTCAACATAGGAAGAATTGAATTCTTTTTTTTTTGTTTTTGTTTTTTGGTCAGAATTGAATTCCTTTCACTTGATCAAATTGCACAATTGCCACTAGGGCGGTTTTGGTCAATAAAAAAAATTGCACAATTCTCCGTATGCATTTATTTTCCTATTACTTTTTTTGTCGGTATTTTCCTATTACTTAATTTGCTATGGTTTTACTCTTTTTCTATTTTTCCGACAAAAAAAAAACTCTTTTTCTATTTCTTCTTAGTGATTTTTGCTTTGACCAAAATAACGATAATAATGATGGTTTTGCAAAATTTGTGAAAATTTTCCACCACTTGCTTGCGCTGGAACATAATCTTTCTAGATTTAGAAAATCTCATTCTTAATTATCTTAGTTTTAATATAAGGTTAATTATGAGTCATTTAATTTGATTCAATAATCTGTTCGAAACAATTACTTTTCTAAATATTTTGTATTTTGACAATGCATAATGACAATTTTATATTTTTTTACAATATTATTCTTGTTTAATTAATAGTTGTTAGAAACAATTTTTATATCATTTTAGTCTTTGTGTACAACACAAAAGTTCACATTTGTATTGCCTCCTTTTACAATTTATAATAATAATAATAATAATACAACATGCTCATATATAATGAGACAAATTTTACTATTTAGTTGGACAGATAGTTAGAAACTTGAAACTGAAATTCTTTAATTTACTTTCAAAATCTTAAACTTTTTTTACAATTGACTAAATAGATTAAAGATCCCGTCATTCATTGTCTCTTCTTCGTATTTCTGAAAAAACATAAATTACTAGAAAAGGATAACCATTAGAACGACGATACTCCATAAAATTTTTTGTGCTATATACGAAGACAAAAAAATAATAATAATAATGCTAGAGTGGTAGTGGTGACTACTATTTCATTTTTAATGTCCATTGTGCCCCAATAAAACACAAAAAACTATTCAAAGGAGTTTCTATTCTTTTAAAGTAAAAAAAAAATATTTAATGTCCATTGTGCCCCAATACATGAACAATAAAATGGTGTTTCTATTCTTTCAAAAAACAAAAAACTATTCAAAGGTGTTTCTATTCTTTTGAAGTAAAAAAAAAAAAAAACTATTAAATAGAATAGATTATTGTCTAAATTTTTGGATTCTTTATTTTATCATTAATTGTTTTCTTCTCATTAAGAATAGGAAAATGACTTTTTTTTTTTGGTTAAAAGAAAAGGACTATTGACTTTATAAAAAGAAAGTACACGGAGTCTATGCCTATAAAACCAAAAGTAAAAAAGTTTGCTTAACATATCACAAACAACCTTTAAAAAGTCATGGCAATTATGGAAAACCAATCATAGAAAATATGAATAAAAGAATTTTTCCTTATTTGCCAAACAAAAACAAGATAAATGAAACATCCAAAAATGATTGTTCAATTGTATTATACTAATGCTACTAAGATGCAAAATATGAACTTGGGAAGTAAAGATTTTCTCACAAAAACATTATAAATTTTTTTTTACGGTTATAAATTATTTATATAATTTTATTAAAAATTAAATTTTATTTATAATATAATAATATTATAAATAAATTTATTTCCGAGCGTAGAAGCTTCGACTGCGTGGAAGTAACATTGGGGTAAACTATTGTTCTTTTCCTCTTTAAAAAAAGTAAAAAGCTTTTCCAATTCCTTTGTTCCCATGGCAACCGACCCCTCCAAGGCTGCAAAAACTCCATATGTCGATATGACCTAATACACGCACACACGCACACACGCACTTACTTTTTTCTCTGTAAAACCTCTCTCTTTCCATCTCTTTCTCTTTCCTTTTCTTTGTCTGTACTTCCATTACTTTTCACAGTTGTCCAAGAAAATTCATCAGTTCAAAATTTCCAAGAGAGAGAGAGAAAAACACACACACAGAGTCACACACGCACCGTCTTGTTTTCTCTCTCTAGAACCTTCAGCGGCAACACCATTCTTGGTATGATCACAACCTATACAAGAAGATAAACCAAAAGGGGTGTTGGAAAAAGCTGAGAAGAAGATGAGAAAAGCAGCAAAATTGGACCTTTTCATGTCTATCAGCAGGCAAAGATCGGTTCAGATATTGATCTTCATAGGCCTTATGTATGTAGTCTTGGTGAGTTTAGAGGTACCCTTTGTTTACAGAAATGGTTTTAGCTCAGTTGTTTCTCAAGAAGGCAGCTTTATTGATAGTAATAGTAATAGTAATATTACTAGTGATGATAATAGTAATAATAATGGGTATTTTAATATGAATAGTAATATTAATAATAAAAATGTTCTTGAAAGTGAAGAAGATTTGGAAGAAAAAGAAGCACCCATTAGGCCTTTAGATGTACCCTTTAAAGTAACGAATCAAACCCAACAAAGGCATGAAAGAAAGATCAAAGAATTTGTTACTCCTTTATCAAGATTAGTCTTTGATGGCAATCTTGTAAATAGTAGCAAGAAGGATGGTTTTTCGGGGATTTTGGTGTTAGCGAAAGAGGCATTTGAGGTGGGGAAGAAGTTGTGGGAGGAGATTGAATTGAAACAGAAAGAGGGTGGGGTTGTTGCCATGGGGAAGAATAAGAGTGAGTCTGAGGCTTGTCCTGATTCGTTGTCGATGACGGGGGAGCAATTTTTGAAGAGAGGGAAGGTGATAGAGTTGCCGAGTGGGTTGATGTTAGGGTCGCACGTAACTGTTGTGGGGAAGCCGGGAAAAGCTCATTCAGAGCGTGATACGAAGATATCACTGTTGAAGGAGGGGCAGCATGTGATGTTTTCACAGTTTATGATGGAGCTGCAGGGTGTGAAGACTGTGGATGGGGTGGACCCGCCAAGGGTCCTGCATCTTAATCCGCGGTTGAAGGGGGATTGGAGTGGGAAGCCTGTGATTGAGCACAACACTTGTTATAGGATGCAGTGGGGGTCCGCACAACGGTGTGAAGGGTGGCTATCCGGAGCTGATGAAGAAACTGGTGAGTCAGTGAAAATTGAATTATGATTGTTAGTCCTCGCATGATTCTATATATGTCCGTCTAAAAAATTATGCATTTCTCACTTTTAAGTATTTGGTTGACATCTCTGTGTATAAATTCTTATGTTAGATATAATGTAACTGAGTGAAAGATGTCATAAAATTGACATGATTTCATTTCCTTCCTTATCAGAGAGGGGCCCCTTACGGAGCGGGTTGTAAATGAGTGAAAGATGTGATCTTTAGGCAAAAAGTTTTTTGATAGTTGTACATACCTAGAGGAAAATGAATCATTGAAGCTTTTATTCGTGTTAAGTTGTTACAGGGGGGCTCCATTACTCATTCATGTTTGAGAAGTGAGATTGAGATTTTTGGAATTTTACAATGAATTAATTGGGATTCTTAATCAATAAATTTCTAGAAGACTGTTTCCCATTTACCATTACTTCTGTGTTCCTATAGAAATGAGAGATTAAAGGGATCCTAAAGGGCATGTTATTGTGGCTACATCTAATCGTAATCTTTTGACATGAGTATTTCGATGTTAGAAACTTATACTAAACTAGTTTCTGAGGCTATATACAAATAAACTGTGCTTTGGATCATCCTGCACTCTGTTTTTGTACTGATCAATTTAGTAGGTAACCCAATTGGACTTTTGCAGTTGATGGACAGGTGAAGTGTGAGATGTGGATTCGAGATGATGATAATCGCTCGGAGGAATCAAAGTCAACATGGTGGTTGAATCGGCTAATAGGTCGAACAAAAAAGGTGACAGTGGATTGGCCGTTTCCATTTGTAGAAGACAAGTTATTTGTCCTAACTCTTAGTGCTGGCCTGGAAGGCTATCATGTTAATGTTGATGGGAGGCATGTTACCTCATTTCCGTATCGCACAGTGAGTAACAAACTGCATTCGTAACCTCCATAATTAATGCGGACTGTTATTCATGTTTTCAGTTTGCGTTCTCAGGGATTTGCACTTGAGGATGCTACAGGGTTATCTTTGAATGGAGATATTGATGTCCATTCTGTCTTTGCTGCCTCCTTGCCCACCGCACATCCTAGTTATGCTCCTCAAAGACATCTTGATATGTCTCCCAGATGGAAGGCCCCACCTCTTCTAGATGGGCCTGTTGAATTGTTCATTGGCATTCTATCAGCAGGCAACCATTTTGCTGAGCGTATGGCTGTGCGAAGGTCGTGGATGCAAAATAGGCTTATCAAAACTTCGAATGTTGTGGCTCGTTTCTTTGTTGCACTGGTAGGTGAAGAATGGCTGCCTTCTAGGTATAAATACATAATGTTTTGGTTGAGTCGAACATTGATTAATTATTTGCGTTCTGATGATGGGCAGCATGCAAGAAAGGAAGTTAACGCGGAGTTGAAGAAAGAAGCAGAGTTTTTTGGTGACATTGTTATAGTCCCTTACATGGATAATTACGATCTTGTTGTATTGAAAACAGTTGCCATCTGTGAATACGGGGTGAGTAATTGATTATTTGAGAAACAATGGATTGCTATTTCTCTTGTATATCGATGTTGATCACTTGTCATGTCTTCTTAGGTTCGCACAGTAGCTGCAAAGTATATTATGAAGTGTGATGATGACACATTTGTAAGAGTGGAGGCAGTTATTAAGGAGGCTAACAAAATATCTGATAATAGGAGCTTCTACATCGGAAACATTAACTACTATCACAAGCCCTTGCGCAATGGTAAATGGGCTGTGACCTATGAGGTACCTATCCAATCAATTCATTTTGTCCTTCGTATAACTTCTACTAGTATTTACTATTTGCAAGTTTAAATAGATGCAACTTACAAATGCATACATGTTCAAGGAAGCAGAATTTGCATTCCATTTAGATCTAGTATCTGCTGTTATGATTTGGTCAGATGTAGACTAAGGCAGGCCTAGATAGTGCTCAAACTGGATTCTGGGAGCATAAGTATTTTTATGAATTTAAGTTTCTCACTAGAAGTTGATTTCCACTTCGTAACGTATTCAACATCACATATCTCTTGCATTGTCCAAACTCTCTTTAGCCTGTGATATGAATGCAAGCAATTTGTTCTTTGATGTCTGGTATGTAAATAGCATGTACATAGTGAATATCTATGTAACAGTTTTCTTCTTTGGATCAGGAATGGCCTGAAGCGGATTATCCACCTTATGCAAATGGGCCGGGCTACATTGTTTCGTCAGACATTGCAAAGTTCATCGTCTCTGAATTTGAGAAGCATAAATTAAGGGTAAATGACATTAACTTTCTTTGCCAGCCTCTCTTCCTCCCTCCCCTCTCCCTCCCTGTCTGGATGGACCGCTGTCAATTTAGGTGGCTGAGTCTTGTTGAACGATAACTAAGTAGTTCCTTTATCTGCAGTTGTTTAAGATGGAAGATGTGAGTATGGGAATGTGGGTGGGGCAGTTCAATAGTTCAAAGCCCGTGCAGTACGTACACAGCTTGAAGTTCTGCCAGTTTGGATGCATAGAAGATTACTATACAGCTCATTACCAATCACCTCGGCAGATGCTCTGCATGTGGAACAAATTGCAACAGCTTGGCAAGCCACAATGCTGCAACATGAGATGACACCTGGGATTTGATGACAACATGAAGGACCAGATACGTATGCAAGCCGTCACGACTAACCAATTTTTGCAGTTATAGAATCAGATCTTGTAAATTTCCTGGATTCAGTCGAGCTATGATGGGCCTGTTTAGGGACTCCTTCAAATTCATTTATTATTTTGTCTTTTTTTTTTCTTCTTTTTTCTGTGCTTCATCTGAGGATGGAAAAGAAGGGGTATATAGATGTGTAGCAAACATTGTCAGCAATAACTTAATTCTGTACTCTACCATAGAATCATAGCAGGGCACCAATGTTAAACAAATCTGAGATTCTCTATAGTAGTTTTCATCTGTCTTTTTCTTTATGTGCTGAAGCCTGTCTACAGATTAGTTGTTCTAATATGTATCGTCATTGAGATGATATTGACATCTGTGTTGTTTGGTATTGGATGCTTTTATATCATATAATATTATGAGAGAGTCTTAATAGTAATGATATGTTCAAATAAGGATTCATATTATTTTACTGTAACTCCACCTTGACATATTATCACATTGGGCCTCGTTCATACGATATAAATTATATAAAAGGATCCAATTCTGTGTTTTTCTGTTATTTGTTGGTTTACAAAGGCCATCTTATCAAGCGTGTTTGACTTTTCTTTGGATCTTGTACCATGAGCTTTTTGTGTATATCTTTACGGAAGACAACTTTTGTCGATGATGTGGGGCCTCATGTATGCTCTCTGCCTTGGGCAAGCTATGAGCAAGGTCGTTTGAATGGTTTTGGAGAAGAGAATTGTGCATCTTACCTTACAACATTGACTAGGTCTCATTCAAGCTGACAATTCGACACATTACAATTTCAACTAGCGTGGAGTTGATTTACGTCCTCTTGTATTTTGTAAAAAAATATTTTTACAATTTAAATTTGTGGGTTTTAATTTAAATTACGGTAACTTTATATTGCGTTAAAAAAGATAAATTTTTTGAGCAGATTCTGATTGCAATTCGTAATGAATTTCAATGCTGCTTTATTGAAAATGATTGACCAGGAAACAGATCAAATCAAATCAAATCACTGATTAATCTGATGTAGAAGGTGATATTATGCCAGGTGACATTGACATCTTCATTTTGGTTCATTTGCTCTGCTCAATGATCCTCTCTTTTCATTGCATGGTAATCAATGAGGGGAAATTTTTTTATACGTCATACACAAACGACGAATGATCTGTTTCTGATCGTGAGAATGAGTTTCACCTCATATTAAAATTAGACACGTACGTTTATGTATGATAAGGTTTTCAATCAATAATTTTTTGACAATAATCTATTTCCAACATATATTCAAAAAGATGGTATTAGCTACGGTGCTGAAAAAATATTGACCACCATAGGTACAACCGTGGTCACTATTTTCTTAACTAGGGACCTCTGTATAGAAACGTCTAACGGATGAGAAGGGCGGGTATACAAGGGATTGGACGAATTAATTGTAAGATTGTTTCACACTTAATTGTAAAAGAAACTACTAAAATTAGTTTCCTTGTTTAGATTTTAATACTCATATCCTTAACATGTTGGATCCTCAGAGGAAACCACTTCAAAACGAAAGGTTCAGATATGTGAATTGAGTAAATGCCGTTATTAGTTTGCATTCTTGGGGAGATATAGAACAATTTAGAGTACGGTTTGATTGGATAGAAAATTTAAGGCTAATGTCGACAGTTGGGTCAAATTTCAATGCCACTTGCATTTTCCTTGAAGGGAAGGGAAAGAACATTGATAATATCACTCTATCTTTTCTTACTTTAGGCTGAATTCTTCAGGAATACTGTATTTATTTTCGAGATCCAGTTTTACCATGGCGCATGGAGTTGGGATTGGATGTTCAAGCATGAAGTAAAGACAGCCTCTTCTGTTTTACTCCCATTATGGACGCTGCTTCTTCCTTAAACGAACTCATATTGAAGTTTAGCTTTCTAAAATTTTACTTGAGATTTTTGAATCTATATATACCCCATATAACTCATTTGATTAATCATTCTATTTGTAAAGATGGTACTATTTTAGAATTTTTCGATCAAAATGCGAGCCCAAGTGAAAAATAGTTTCAAGAAAACTATATTATAGTCACGGTTAAGGCGATCATTGCGGATAACAAGCTTTAATCATGCCATGATGTTACCAGTTTCCCGCATTGATCACTAGTAGACACGTTATGCTTTGTTTTTGCCATTGTTTCATGAGTGTAGATACTCTCAGTCATATTTGTCAAATCGGGAATTAAATTATTATTTTTTTTAAATTAGTGAATCGTAAAATTTGTTCACATTGAACTCTTTGATTAATCATGCCATTGTGTTATGAGGGTGGATGCCATTGTTGAGATCATGTTTATCACTACTCTCATGCTTATTAAAGATGTAAAACAATATTTGATCATACTATCATAGTATCCAATTTGTTGAAAACGAGTGTATGAGTTTATGATCACATTTTATCTTCAATTGAAAAAATATATATCCAGTGAATCCTTAAAAACTCACTAGGATAGCATGTTATTTGAATACCTTGATCATTATGTAGTTGCGTTTTGGTTTCAATTGTGTTATTCAACTGTTAGCATCTTTGTGGAGTGTTAGAGTTTTAAGGACATCAAGTCAAACTCGAAATTCAATATTAACATCAGTATTAATTTATTATTAGCACCTTTGTAGAGTGTTAAGAGTCTTAAAGGACAAAACTTGATATTGTTGATAGGAAAAATACTATGATACTTATATAGTATGATGATTTCTAAAATGTAATTGCAATGATATGAAGAAAATATTTTGCAAAATAATAAATATATATTTATTAATTCTTCCACAATTTAGTATAAGTTCTATAATATTTATAGAAAATGATCGGCATGGATATCAAAATACGATCTTTCTAGATGATAATCCTGATCACACATGGGCAAGATGACTAGGAAAATACAATCCTTACAAATGGATAAATCATAATTTGTGATACTATTATATAAGATTTTGGGCTACCCATCTAATAATTACTTGATGACTTTCATTAATAAAATACTTTTACAATTTTAAAAAGTAAAAAAGAAAATATAACTGATTTTAGTCCTATCCTCTTGAGTACTCTATTGAATAACACCATAAAGATTGATGTCGTTTATTGATTTTGTCTTTTAAAAAAAAAAGAAAAAAAAAAGAAAAATAACATTAAGATGAAAAATAAATCGATAAAGACAATCTTTCTACATGATCCAACATCGATAATCGCCCACTTGGGTCTCAGCCTGGAGAACTTGGGTCTGGCGAATGTTCATCCTCTGAACAGCGGGACTAGCTGCTGCATCTTGATTAAGCTCCGAGACGTCATTGATTTTTTTTTTTTTTGCTTGATTATATAGTTATATTATTTTGGGACTTGAGCGTGTGTATTGGGTGGAACGTGGGGGCCTTATATATAGTGAGTGATTAGGTCGGTGTAATTTTTGTAAGGAGCTTTGCGTAATTTTTGTATCAATGGCGGTGTAAAGAGTTTTGTGTAATTTTTGTATCAATGGTGGTGTGTGCTGTCACCGTTGAACAAACATAACAATTCAAAGGTGTGTACACAAACAAGCTCAATCCAATCTACAAGTTATTATATTTCTATTAAATGTCAAAATAACATGAAAAGAGAACATCAAAATTATGAGTCATCATTCTACTTTGAATTTTAATGTATTCGATGGAATTTAAAAGGACAAATGGTCCTATTGTTTATTTATTTTAGATAATTAGTTCTTATTATTTTAAAAGTTCTGCAGTTAGTCTTTATTTTTTATAAAAATCTCATTATTAGTCTCTATTATTTCAGAAGTTACGCGGTTAGTCTCTATTGTTTGCGAAAATCTCACTATTAGTCCCATTACTTTTAAATATCTCATATTAGTTTCTATAATTTACAAAAGTTTCATCATTAATTGTGAAACATCTGCAAATAATGGAGACTAATGAAGAGACTTTTATAAACAATAGAGACTAAATGAGTGATTTTTGAGACAATGGAGACTAACCGCATGATTTCTAAAACATATTTAAAACTATACAATATGTTATAAATACCTTGATCTACGTCATCCTTAACACCAAAAATAAAAATAAAAAAATGGATAAAGATGAACAATAAGAATGAATTTGGAATTCCGGCCAAATAATATGGACTATTTTATGTAATTTTCCCAATTTGGAATCTGAAACTTTTTTTTTTTCTCGGAATGAATCTGCGATATGTATTTCATGAAGATGAAACGTCAATAGAAAATAGTCAATCTTACAGAAAAAGGAAGACAGTAGTCAATAGAATTTTGGGACTTTAACAAGACAAGGCTTGACGAAAAGAAAAAGATAGAACAAAATGGCACAAGAAAAAGGAAATAGTTGGTCCATTTTAGCATATCTATAATCAGGTGGGTTAAAAACTTAAAATATGTATAAATATTTATATTATTTTTTAATAAATTATTAATCAGGATTTTGGCTTACCATTTTTTGCAATATCAAATATCTAACCTTACCGAACTACCTATCATAAACCATTTATGAAAAATAAATCCTTAAAAAATTACTCATTGATCGGATAAACAGGTTTATAAACAAATTAAATAACTAATAAATTTGAGTTTCTAGTCCTACCCATTGTTATTCCTAATCTTAATTCCTTCTTGACATTGTTTTCCATTTTTTCCAAGACGTGTCCTCATTAAGTTTTACCTATGACGTCATAATCCCCCTTAATTTCACATTATTTTTCATGACATCCAATTTGTTCAGGCTGTAAATTAGATCAAAACCAAACGTATAATTTTATATCTGAGACTTGGTGAAGCATAAGGTATACCAATTGTAACGAAAGATTTTGTGTATAAATTACGATTTTGACATCTTTCGTGCCCAAAACAAAGCTAAACCCTATTTTCCTAAGAAATAAAAGTGCAAGAAAAAGAAAAATATATATTTTTTCCCAAAAACAAAATAAAACCTTGTATTTTTTATATTAGAGAATTGATCTCAAGATCACTCAAAATTAAAGCAAGAATCAAACCACTCAACCAAATGGATTGGCCATTCTCTCTTTGTTTCATTCTCTACAAATAAATAAGAAATATATATTTTCTTTTTGTGGTGGAGATATTTCTTAAAATTTAGAATTTACGTCTTCCATCTCTTTTGCCTCCTCTAACTCCAAAAATTTCGTCAAGAAAAAACGATTATTTTTTTAAAAAAATTAATCAGTAATATATGTTTTTAGTAGTTTAAATGCATTTTTGTGGGTGTTTATATAGGGATTTTATATTTATGAATTCAAGATGTTTCTTTTTATGGATTTTCAATTCAATTGAGTATTTTTTTAGTAATTAAAAGAAGACGATACTTTTTTTTCTTTTTTTAAGTCGATACAACTATTCATACTATGGATAGCAATCCCAAGGGTAAAGAAAGGTTGCATCCCTAACCATGATATGGGGGCCACAATAATTAACAAAGCAACTGCTGGTTGTACTTAATTAATGTAACTCATAAGCGACAAAAGAGAAACAAATCATGGTTCGCCAAACAAAAAAAAAAAACCAAAGAGAAACAAATCATGGAATTTCCTTTCAGGATGTGAAGGGGTGGGTGGATATATGTGGTGTATTTTAATATGTCATTGCCTGATGATCCGGTCAAGTGGACTGAAATTGTTTCTTACAGACTATTGCGGCACATTGTTAATCTCTTTGTATGGGACCATCTCTGTTTCCACCGCATCTTAATTTGGGAGGACTAAATGTTCGGTACGCACTTTCGAACCGAGCCGATTAATTTTTTTTAAATATTGAAATTTGATCCCAAAAGACAACAATTCTAACATAAAAATCAAATGAACTCGAGTTTACGAGTTAGATTGGGTTAGTTTCAAGTCAAAATGAGCTTGAGTTCAAGTGGATTATCATAAATTTTATGGGCCAACTACTTATATATGATACGTTAGACTGAATTAAGCCCAATTTTAACTAGAATGAACTGATTTTGAATTTTCATGTGATGACTTGTGCTGGGCCTAAGCCGATTCAGTCCAAAATTTATACTAGATCTAAGCTTATCTTCTGAGGAAGCAGAAGTGGAAGAAAAAGATAAAGTGTATATTTCTATTAGAGTAAAACAAAATCTAGGAATTAATTTCAAGCCCACATGCATCTGAAAGAAAATTAAACCACTGAGCCCAATAGCCAGTGCCCCATACTTCCTCTTTCTTTATAAAATAAAGAAGAAGTGGAGATATTTCTTTGATAAAATTTTGAGGTTTTTGTCGAATCGACTCCAAAGTCTTGTCTTTCGATTCCATTCCTAACACGTCTTCCATCCCTCAAAGATTTCGCCAGGAAAAAGCCGTTTATCTTTTGTCAAATTAATTAATTATATATTTATTGCATTTTTGTGTGTGCTAATGTAAGAGTTTTAATTTTATACATTCTTGATATTTCTTATTGTTAAGGTAGAAAAATGTCGAGTCGCAACTGTCTTTCACGCACTGCAGATCGCTTGCAAAACAAAGATGGCTTGGCGGGTCTTGCCCGCATTAGCACTCCGATGTGTAAGTTAGCTTGGTGCTTTGACAGAGAAAAAAGAATATATGTATGTATTAATGTGAATATCAGAAGTCCTCCCCTTCTTCCTGGCTGAATCCTCTACCTTTTATAAGCACCATGACTATTGAAGTCATCATGGTTGCTCAGTTAAAGAGAGAAGTCACATGGTTGCTGAGTCACAAAGGAGAAGTTATCATTGCAGTTGAGTCAAAAGATTAAAGGTGCAACAGTGGATCATCATTACAAGCATGGTGGAGAATTATTCAGGGCCTAATGGATACTTTGTTTAAATAGATCAGTGGGAGATTAGTTGGAGATTCCCTGAATAGATCCTGGTATTAAGGATCAATGTCTGCTAATTTTAGTAAGCTTGAGGTCTTAAAAAGGGACTTTTGGATGTCCCTATGCCTCGACCAATCTCGCTGGACTTCTCTACGTACAAAGCCCGAAACCTCGAACCTGCTCCAGAGTGGCCGGATTCATCAGAATCCATGTCCGAGGTCCCTGGACTTCGGACACAGTTGTCCGAGGTCCATGGACCGCGGACAACACAAGTCTGAGGTCCTTGGACCTCAGACAGCACATGTCCGAGGTCCAAGACCTCGGACATGATCTGTTTGAGGTCTTTGGGACCTCGGACAAATCACCATGTCTGAGGTCCCTTGGGACCTCGGACAACAAACCATGTCCGAGGTCTTGCAGACCTCGGACGAGGCTTTCCTGACGTTCCTGAGCGTTCGTCTCGCAAATTGAATTGGGTTAAGGGGTTTTTATACATATCATGATGCCCCCTCAGTTCCTGGAGTTATGCAATAGGTTCGGGAACTGATTTTAATGCCTCTGATTCGCCGAAATAAATCGAAAAAATTTACACTAATATTACCTTGCCTTCTGGGTAATTTGTCACCTACTATCATTTAATGCAGCCTTGCCACGTGTCAAGATCTGGTCTAGTGACTTTTGAATTATTGGTGACTCTTCAAGCTCTGAGCATGAGTTTGAGGATAGCAAAATATGATGGATAAGTATTTGTATTTACCTTTTTATTTCTCCTTTTGTACTTGGTTTTCTTTTGATGGATCATGTTTTTTTGAAAACCTTTACTGTTGAAGGATGATTTGATGACTCTGGAGGTCGTGCCCTCAGCCTTTAACCTCAGGGGTCATGCCCTTAGTCTTAATTTTCAAACTTGAAACTCGGGGGTCGTGCCCCACCCGGCCTTTGTTTTTTAACTCGGGGGTCGTGCCCCCGGCCTTCGTTTTGAAACTCGAGGGTCATGCCCCCGGCCATTGTTTTTTAAACTCGGGGGTCGTCCCCCCGGCCTTTGTTTTTGAAACTCGGGGGTCGTGCCCCTAGCCTTCGACTTTGAAACTCAGGGGTCGTGCCCCCGGGAAGATTCGCAAGAAGCGTGTCTCTCTCTTTTATCTATTTTGGAAGTTGGTCTCCTATTTCAGGATTTGACTTTCTTTCAATAAAGGTTTGCCTTAGTAGATCACATGATATTTGTTTCAAAGAATTACAATCATTGACAGAAACTTAGGTCGCGAATATCAAATTCATTGTAGAGACATAATTTGTCTCGACATAAACAACTAAACATTCGAAGAGTGTTTTCTTAGCTGCTCTACGTGTCAAACCTTTCTCAGTTCCTTACCGCTGAGGTCTTCGAATCTGTAGGCTCCTAGCTTGACCTCTCTTCCGGTCTTTTCTTCTTAGGGTCTTCTTCTTTCTCCGCTATCACCACCTCTTCTACTTTAATATACTTCTCAGCTCTAGTTATCAACTCTATCGTGTTCTGTGGGGTCTTTTTGGCTAAAGAAGCCTGGAGCAACTCGTTTGTTACCCCCTTTGTGAATGCCTGTATTGCAAAACCCTGATCAAATTGCGTACACTGAAGGGTTGCCTCATTAAAGCGAGTTGCATACCGACGGAGAGTTTCTCATTCTCTCTGCTTCAAACCGAGCAAGTAGGTAATGTGGCGGGTCGGCCTAATAGCCGAGGAAAATCTCCTAACAAATAAATCTGCTAACTGTGCATAAGAATCGACTGACCCCTCATTCAGTTCGTCATACCACACCCTGACCGCTTCCACTAAAATTCCTGCAAAAGCTTTACACACCCAAGCCTCTAGCAACTCTATGAACTCCATTTTGTGCCTGAACACCGCCAGATGATCTTTAGGGTCTCCATGTCCATCATAGGTGGGCAAATGAGGCAATTTGTACTGTGCGGGCTTTGGATCCTTGTTGATGGCACGATTAAAGGGATTTGGGCCTCAGAAAGTCCTTGCGACCGATATTATACTAGCAGTACTCCTTATTCGAGCACTTTGAGTTAGGTCTCATGCTGTCGTACTCGAACTCTGTGATGACCTTGTGGAGTTCATCGTTTCTTTGCGTTGCCTTCTAGCATGAACTTGCTGTTTGGACTCTCTTGGTTTAGTTATATTTTTGGCTGATTGGGTGTTTTGGCGTGAGTGATTTTGTCGGGGCGTTTGATGAGGTTGATTATCTGGGTGGTGAGGTGCTAGTTGAGGTGTTGGGTTATTAATAGTTTTTTTCAACTCCTCCAGAGTTTGTAGGATATATCCACGGTCTACTGGCTGGTTAGTTTATGGAACTTGCGTTGTGGTAGTGGGATATTGCCACCCTGGGTACCAAGTAGGTCCTTGTGGATAGTTTTGCGGGTATGTAGAAAGGTAGCTTGGGTATGGATTTGTGTATGGATTGGTGTATGGTGGATGATTTCCTATAGGTATTTCCACCCTTGGAGGCGGTAGATCAGTCTGTCCAAGGTTGGAGGTCTCTCCTGGACAGAACTGCACATTTGACTGTTCTACAGCCTTTTCTTCATGTATGCTTGTAACATTATGACTCCAGGTAGTTACTATGGTGTGATCTTGTGAAATCTTAGTGGGGGATTTAGAATCAGGCCCACGGTGGGCGCCAACCTGTTAAGGTAGAAAAATGCTGGGTCGCAAGTGTCCTTTACGCGCTGCAGATCGCTTGCAAAACAAAGATGGCTTGGCGGGTCTTGCCCACATTAGCACTCCGATGCTTAAGTTAGCTTGGTGCTTTGACAGAGAAAGAAGAATATATGTATGTATTAATGTGAGTATCAGAAGTCTTCCCCTTCTTCTTGGATGAATCCTTTGCCTTTTATAGGCACCATGACTATTGAAGTCATCATGGTTGCTCAATTAAAGAGAGAAGTCACATGGTTATTGAGTCACAAAGGAGAAGTTATCATTGCAGTTGAGTCAAAAGATTAAAGGTGCAGCAGTGGATCATCATTACAAGCATGGTAGAGAATTATTCAGGGCTTAATGGATACTTTGTTTAAATAGATCAGTGGGAGATTAGCTGGAGATTCCCTAAATAGATCTTGGTATTAAGGATCAATGTCTACTAATTCTAGTAAGATTGAGGTCTTAAAAAGGGACTTTTGGATGTCCCTATGCCTCGACCGATCTCGCTGGACTTCTCCACGTACAAATCCCGAAACCTCGAACCTGCTCCAGAGTGGCCGGATTCATCAGAATCCACGTCCGAGGTCCCTGGAGCTCGGACACCAATTGTCTGAGGTCCTTGGACCTTGGACATAGTTGTCCGAGGTCCATGGACCTCGGACATCACAAGTTCGAGGTCCTTGGACGGGACACAGTTGTCCGAGGTCCATGGACCTCGGACAGCACGTGTCCGAGGTCCTTGGACCCCGGACACAGTTGTCCAAGGTCCTTGGACCTCGGACAGTACATGTCCGAGGTCCAGCACAAGTCCGAGGTCCAAGACCTCGGACAAAAGACCTCGGACATGATCTGTCCGAGGTCCTTGGGACCTCGGACAAATCACCATGTCTGAGGTCCTGGGCACCTCGGACACCTCGTCTGAGGTCTTGTAGACCTCGGACGAGGTTTCCCTGACGTTCCTGAGCGTTCGTCTCGCGAATTGAATTGTGTTAAGGGGTTTTTATACATATCATTTATCATGAATTTCCAATCCAATTAAATAATTTTTAGTAATGAATATTTATTTTGTGAAACTGAAGCTATTCGCTCGGCTGAATTGAAGCAATCCAAGCTTGATGCTCATCGTGAATGATGGCTTTCTCAAGGTTTATGTTAGACAAATTAATTTTATGTGAAAACCCTAGTTTGTGTATATATATGCATGAGAATTATTATTTTTAAAAAGAATATAGTGCTGGTGTTTATCGTGAGATGGTGATTGGTGTTTTTATTTTCTATGGTGAAGAATAAATGGAGTAGGAAAATGAAGGAGATGAAACAAATGCATGTGGAGAAAAAGAGAGGAGGATCAATAGAAAAACTAGAAATAAAGCTCAAGGACGAGAAAGAGAATGAGGGGTTGACAAATAAATTAAAAAGTAATGCCGAGATCCTCAAATTTTTAATTAAAAGGCTAGAAATAATTATTCGAGGATCTCGACATTGCTTTTTAATTAAAAAGTAATTTTACTAGTCATACTAGTAATGATTCAGGATAGAGCTGGCAAATGGGCCAGCCCAGCACGGCCCGGCACTGCTCGGCTGAGTGGTGGATTAAAAAAAATGAGCCTGGCTCGGCACATATATTTAGTGGGCTGAGCTAGGCTGGGTTCAATTCTTGAAATATATGATCCAATTCGGCCCATGAGCCCGCTACCACGAGTCATGAGCTGGGCTAGCCCATTTTTTATTTATTGTTTTGTAATTATTGTTTTCTGAATTTTGATAGTTGGATTAATAACGAAAAAAAATTAAGCTTAACATTTTTTACAAAAAAATTAATTTAACGATTAACAAGACATAAGTTGATTGAAAATATTAATATAAATGATAAAACATTAAAATATTACTTAACAAACCACAAGTTTACAAGACACAGATACGTTACTAATAAACATAAAAAAAAATATTATATAAATGCTTGAAGAAAGTTGGTGGAGAAGTTCTCCATTTTATTATGCTCCTTGTGCGGGTGTTGGGCCTGGTGGTGGTGGTGGTGGCAGTGGTGGTTGAGGATTGAAATAGTTTGGAATATTTGAGTGTTGAGATACAAGATGTCTTATAAGCGTCTCAGTTTCAAATTGGTGACGAAATATATATTTATGTTCACAATAGTTGCAAATTATATACCTATGTTTTTCAAAGTAAGCAAAATGATTCCAAATATTGATAGTCATAAATACTGTGTATTCTCTTGTGGTAAAATAAAAAAATAATAGATAGTAAAATAAATGATTTTGTAATAAAATGAAGTGAAATACAATAATTATTTATAAAAAAAACTACATGTATAAATTATAATTATAAAAAATAAAATAATATAAAAATAAATTTTACGATATATAACGTAAGGGACACGTTAGTAAAACAGAGGTACTTTTAAAGTACCTCTGTGTCATACTATCATGGATGTCAAGTCCTTTTGGACTTGACATCCACTTTTTTAAAAAAAACTGCATGTCCCTTTGTTATTACAACAGAAGGCCGTACATTGACATCACGTCCCACTGTCATACTATCACGGATGTCAAGTCTGACTTGACATCCACTTTTTTTTAAAAACTGCACGTCCCTCTGTTATTACAACAGAGGAATGTACATTGACATCACGTCCCACTTTGAGTGGGACGTGATGTTTTTTATTTTATTTTATGTTATTATTATTTTTTTAAGTTATTTAATATTTTTGATAAGTTGTATTTTTTTTTGTATATATATTTTTATTAATTTTATAAAATTTAAAAAGATAAAAAAATGAATTAATAAAAATTGGGTTAATGCAAATTTATTTGAGTATAAATTAATCAATATATAAATTATCTTATTCAAAATAAACGTATATTATTAAATAAAAAGAGAAAAATAAAACAAATTTCTGAATAATACTTCAAACTTTATTCACTTAATTAAATAATTACAATATAAATTATATAGAGTTGAAAAAAATTTAAATAATACCTCAAATTTTTATTCACTAACTTGATAATCGTAACTTATAATTAAGTTAAAGACATAAAATACACATAAAAAAATATTATTCTTCTAAAAAAAATTAAATCTTCAATAACTTCGATCTTCCATCTTTATCTTTCAACATTGATCATTCGACTGGAGCATTAGTTGAATTTTATGTTACAACTTGTCTTTTTTGTTGAATGTCAATATCAAGTTCAACTTATCTTGAGTACAATATTTCCAAACATCTGAACTTGTACCTCTACCACATTTAGGATTAGTGTTGGGGATAGTAGGCGAATTAGAGTCAATAAATGATTGTGATACTATTTGTGATTGTGCAATATTTATATTTTACAATTAAAGACGTGGAGTGCTACTTTGAGAATAAGGATCCATAATCAAAATAAATATTACAATAAAACTACTATTATAATTAAAAGAATACCTCAATAAAATTCAATTGAAGAAAAGTGAAACTCATCTTCTTGAAAATAAATTGACCACTTGAATGTTGAATCAGGCTTGAAGTTTTGAACAATTGAGAGAAAGAAGATTGATTTGGTGTGAGAAGAATGAAAAATAATTAGGATATTTATAGAAATTATTAAAGGACTAAAATGTAAATAAAAAAATTTAAAGGATTCAATTTTTTTTTTAGAAAGGCCAAGTAGCCGTTGGCAACGTTGGCAACATATCTGTTGCCAACAACTACTTTGTTTATTACATGACTAAACATTCCGTTGGCTGCTGCCTGCTGGCAACATGTTTGTTGCTTTTTGTTTTTTGTTTTTTTTGTTAGTCAACACTCAGCAATCAGCATAGTGAGCTTACTATTATGCATAATGTTAGTATGTATATGTATGCATACATACATATGTATATGTATGCATACTATATATGTGTGTGTATGTATATATATATTTTTAGTGTAGCTAACCTCTTGAAAAGTGAAAAAAGTGTAAACTTTGTCACTTTTTTTTAATACTGACTTTATATACATATATTTTTTCAATTAAAGTTGCAAGTTGTAATTTACAATATTATAAAAAAGATTTGATAACAAGTTATTTTGTATCATCTTAAAAAATAAATTTTTTATTTGTTATTATTATATTTTTTTTAACTTATCTAAAAAAAAGTTATTAGTCATAATGCATAATATTCAATTTGTGTAATAAATGGGCTCCAATTGTGCTTATATTGTGCTGGGCCTGAGTTGGACCCATGATGGACTTTATTTGGGTTCGAATTGTGCCTGAGTTGGGCTCAATCTGGGTCTGTGTTGGGTTCGAGCTGGGCTGGGTTAGGCTAGGCTGAACTTATGGGATGAGCTGGGCCTGTGTTGGGTTCGAGTTGAGTTGGGCTGAGCTTATGGGCTGAGCTGGGCTGGGCTTGGGCATAAATGGGCTTAGGCACAAATGTGCTGAGTTAAAAAATATATGACCGAACTCGGCCCACCTATATATGGTGGGTTGGGGCGAGTCGAACCCATTTTTAAACGAGTTGGGCTGGGTCCGAATTTTAGTGTATTGGACTGAACTGAGTTTGTGTCGGTCCGACCCAAATACTACCTCTAATTCAGAAACCAATTTTACTGGGACTAGCAGCTGCAGCAGCAGCACTAGTAGTAGCACTAGCAGTAGTGGCTCCTGTTCGAGGAGTATGACTGAAGAAGATGAAGAATGGGATGATGGATGCTTGGATGATTGGGAGGCTGTGGCCAATGATTTGGCTGCCACTCTAATATTATTATTACTGCCAAAGCAAGAGAGTGAGGTAATTGTAGGGGGGAGCTACAGCCAAAAATTGTCGGGAATGACACCCGATGTTAATTTTCGTTCCCAGAGTCTATCCAATTTGTCAAAGCAATTCAGTTTTCCAATGAATAGGGATCGGCGTTGTGGCTGTGGAGGCACAAGATGTTCTTGTAATGTTGCGTCACCACCCACGTCGTGTCCAATATGCTGTGTGGATTTGGATTTCACAGGTAGAAGCTTTTTCCCTTGCTTGTGTGTTTTCAGGCTCTGCCTTTTCTGCCACACAAAAATTCTTCATGAGGATGGGTGCTGTCTGCGATGCAGCAAGTATTATGTCGATGATTCTGTTCAGGGGGAGGCTACTATGGATGATGGGAGTCTGACATTCCGATTTGCACGTTGTTGTAGCATGGTGACGAGTTGTTAGGAAGATTCTCTGTTTCGTTTAAAATGTATGTTGCCTATATCGTTTTTGAATGCATTGCGTGGTTGTCAGCTAGACTCTGATTTTTCGCATTAGTAGACGGTATAGGAATGTGATTCTTATGCCCAGGAAATGAATACGGTTAGCATGTGGTTTCGATCCTACTTTGGATGGTACTGGTGCTGATGAATACGGCAATGAATACCGTTTGTTTGCCGTAAAATAACTTACTTATAGAAAATATTTTCTTAAAAAATAAAATATTTTACAAGATTCTATTTGTTTACTGTAAAATAATTTGTTGGGGGCAAAGTAAGTTCCGTAAAATGTTTTTTTCTCTCAAATGAAATGAAAATATTTTTCAGAATTTTGTACTAGCCGTAATTGTTGACCAGAAAATATTTTACAGCTGATCAATTTTCCGGTGTCATCAAACACCGTAAAATTTAAAAAAAGTAGCCGCAATTATTGACCGAAAAATATTTTATAGTTAATTAATTTTTCGGTGTTACCAAACATTGTAAAATCCGTAAAATATTTTACGGCAAACAAACGGAGCCTTAGATTAAATTTTATTTTAGCTTCTACTCCTTTCTTTTTATTCTCACTTTTCTTTTCTTTTAATTTTGCAGCCTATACTTGAGCTTTTCCTTCTTATTTATTTATTTATTATTATTATTAATTATTTTTACAGCAAAAGGCTTCTGAAATTTGGCTAATCAATTATGAAACGTTGTCGTTTTGCCGGTGATGAGGTAAAGTTCGAATCTTTATTGTTGTACAATGGAGAAAAAAGTATTAAAGATTTGATTTTTCCCCTCTTCTGGATTTTATTCTTTGCGTTTTTCTGTAAAAAGTTGCCAGCTTTTTTTTTTGTTTTTAATTGTTTAAGTTAGAATATTTGTGCATATCAATTTTTTTTTCCCTCTAACATAATAAATTCATTGGAGTCTATGATTATTACATCTTAGTCATGCTAATCTCATTTGGATTTGGTAATTGAATTACTCGATTATAATGATGTATGAGTTTAAAAGGTCCAAATTGATGAGTCACGTCAAATATTACTTTTGTCATGGGCAAAAAGGTAATGTTCAATTGTTTATATGTTAATCCTTTAAATTAGAGGACAGATTCAAATCCTTCCCCCCAACCCCACACACACACATCTTTTGTTAATATTGTGTATTATTAACCAAGTTTTCATCTTTTTTATCAAACTATTAAATTACATTGTCCTATTCTTGTTTCTTATACAGGACAATGCAATGTATAATAATTTTTTATATATAGGCCCTTTGCTCTTCTAACCTCTCACTTTGTCTCTCTCTGTCTCTCTCTCTCTCTCTATGTAGAATGGTTTGACTGATAAGGGCAGGCTTACGAGAGATTGGGCTAGTGAATTGCCGGATGATATTCTTGCGTCCATTGTTTCATGCTTAACTCTAAAAGAAGCAGCTAGGATCAGTGTCCTTGGGCATAGATGGAGGTACTTGTGGACATGTATCTCTTGTTTAGATTTTGATGCTCCTAAGCAATAATGGAACTGCAGAGGAGACCAAGAGGAGACCACTTGCAAAGGAGGGGATCAAATACGTGAATTGGGTGAATGACGTTATTAGTTTGCATTCTGGTAGAAATATAGAACAATTTAGAGTACAGTTTGATTTGGATAGAAAATTTACGGCTGATGTTGACAATTGGATCAAATTTGCGTTGCGAGTGAAAGTCAAAAGGCTCGAGTTGGACTTGTCAACATGTGGTCAAGGACCAAAGGGTGAATGCTATGCTTTTCCAGACATCCGTGATCCCATAGAGCGCTCACGTATGATGTCTCATGGTCTTTCAAGTCTTAGTTTCCTAGTTTCGCTCTCTTTTAGGAATATAAATGTTACAAGTGAAGTTTTGGAGTACCTTATCTCCAATTGTCCATGTCTAGAGCTATTATGTGTGCAAGGCGCAGAAAACCTTTCAAGTCTTAAAATTAGTGGCCTATCACTTCGGTTGAAGTATTTAGAAGTAACTTGGTGTTGGCACTTGATGAAGTTGGAAATAAGTGCACCAAATTTAATGTCTTTTATATATTGGACCAAAGGTGTATACAGTTTTGGAGATTGTTCCGCAGCTTGCTAACTTATCCATTGGGTATAGGTTCTATGAACATTTAACTCGAGAAATTCCCAAATTTTATAGCATTTTTAGCCTGCTGGAGACACTAACATTGGTAACACATGGACTTGATGTAAGTATTCAATATCACTTGCATTTTCTTTTTAGGAAAGTAAAAGAACATTGATCTATATCCCTGAATCTTTTCTCACTTTGGGTGGAATTCTTTAGGAATATTGGATTTATCTTCGAGGTCCAGTCTTGCCTAGGCTCAAGAAGTTGGTATTGAATATTCAGACACGAAGTACTGACAGTTTCTTTTGTTTCACTTCCCTGATAGATGCTACTCCTTTCTTAAACGAACTGACATTGAAGGTTTAGCTTTCTAAACTTTTACTTCTGATTTTAGAATCTATATGTACCATATACTATTAGTTTTATTAATCATTCGATTTGTGAGGATGGTACTATTTTAGAATTTTTCAATAGAGATGCTAGCTCAAGTGGAAAAGAGTTTCAAAAGAATTGTATTCTAGACAAAAGCCTCTAGAAAAAAAAAAAATTCATATCTACTAACAGACTTTGAGCATACTAAGGCTTTGTTTGGCCTAACAGTGAAATTTTAGTTTTTGAGCTGTGGAGCTTTTAACAGTATAGCTCTAGTTAGAAGTGTAGTTGAACAAAAACTATTAACTGTTTGAACTATGTTTAAGAAAAAAAAAGAAAATACTTCCTGCATTATGTAAAAAATAGCTTCGAAAGGTCCAATTTGGAGCTTCATATTTTTTAGTTTTTTTCACCTTTAACTTTTACTTAAAACTTAAAAGTACTTTTAAAAAATGGACCAAACAGGTTACATTCTTCTTGTTAACTCACAGAAGCGCTTTTGAGTCACTAAAAGTTAGGCCAAATAGAGCCTAAATCCTAATGTCGGAATACCTGAATATGACACTGGTTAAGGCAACTGTATAGGGGATAACAAGTTTTAATCATGGCATGATGTCAGCAGTTTATTGCATTCACTATTAGACAAATTATGTTTGTTTTTGCCACTGTGTTATGATGGTAGATACTCTTGGAGTCTTACATTGGACTCTCTGATTTGGCAGCATTAGGATCATGGATGTTCTATCTTTTGAGGATTTAAAACTTTCAATGTTATGTCAGTTTGTAATCACCCTTTTGTTGAAATTTGGTTCACCATTCTCATGCTTATTAAGGATTTATAACAACATTTGATCACAGCGTTCAATTTGTTGAATTCGAGCGTATTCCACATTAGTCTCAAGGTTTTGGTCTCCAACTAGAAAAGTAAACTTTTGAGCTTGAGAAGCTTCTTGTCGAGTGAGTCCGTAAAACTCACTAGGATAAAACTTTTGTGAATATCTTGCTCATTTACGTCTTTGGTATTGGCTTCAATTGCTTATCGCTTGCACCCAGGCCATTTATTCATTAGACATGTTTGTTTATTACAAGTTCTCTAGTAGACGATAATGATAAAATTCTCATTTTCCTGCAGCGGCTGCCATGGGATGGCGCCTTAAAAACAAGAACCGAAAGCCGAGCTAGTGGACGTCTTCATCAATGTCTCAAAGTGGTTGAAATGAAAGGGTTTGTTGGCCATATCATTGATATTGAGCTTTCTGAATATCTACTTGAGCATGCTGTCTCACTTGAGAAGATGGTGATAGATCCTTTTAAACCATGTCCAGAACAAACTGCAAATGAGCACCCTGAGGCCATTGAGGTTGCTAAATACAATGAGCAGCATGTGATGATAACGAGGCAGCGCGCCAAGCAGCTCGAAACAAAATTGCCTGCGCGGGTTGCGTTAGTAATACGTTAGATAAAATGCCGCGTAAGGAATACATAGTTTGGGCCCTTCAATTGATTGTTTTGAAGTTTAGGTCCTAAAATACATGGTGTTAACATAATCTTTCTATCTTATTTATATGTAGTGTTATAGATTAAATTTATTAATTTATTTAATATATTTAGGCTCCATCTGACATAATTTTCAAGATACTTAAAAGGTGTTCTTGCATTTGTTCAAGTTATGATGTCTTTTCTATGTTTAGGCACCAGGAAGCAAACAAGTATTCTGGTTTCACTTTGTTTTGATTAAAATGCACTTGTGATGTTGCACATGATTCTTTTGGATTTCCTTTAATGGAAAATTCATGTGATGAAACTATGTTTCTTTTGGTTTTCTTATAATGTTTGGATTTGGATAATCCTCCACAATACATTTGCTTTATAATTTTTTGCAATATTTATGTGATGGAGGCATGCCCACTCAACAATCTGAAAAATCTAAGATATTTGAGATGTCAATTATTGATGAAACCTAAAGGTGGGGTGACACAAATGGAGAGATTTGAAACTTTTAATGGTTTCACGTTAACATAATAATGTTAAAAACAACTGATTGTATGATACAACACTTGTTGAAATTTGGGTTTACAAGTCAAACTTAAATGAGTAGTGAATAAGAAATTCAATGACAAAGTTGAAGGATTAACTTGGTAAAATAAAATTGAGGAAGTGAATTTATCCACGTGAAGAAAATAAAGTCAATTGGCTTCGAATTGTGGTGACAATCATGGCTTTATTTTTTCCTGTAACTATTTTCAAAATTTACTCCATAATTTATTCAAGAAATAAATATATTTAGAATTTATTATAAGAATAAGTATTTATTCTAGGAATAAGTATTTATTCTAGAAATAAGTATGAGAAACAAATGAGTTGTTAGTTACTTAGTTACATATGTTTTATTTTCCAGCAATTAATACCATTATTTAGAATTAATCTTAACAATTAAGTGGTCATTATTCTGGTCAGGAAACCGTTACATAAATACCTGGGTTGTTTTTGGCATTAAACAAGAGTTTTAAAATGCATACATGCATATAAAGGCTGTATTATCAAATAGAAAAAGTTCTGCTTTATTTGATTCGTCGGGTCTCGTGATTTAAAGTGCTGCTATTTCAAGACAAAGATCATTGTATCTTGAGAGACTTATGCCAAAAAACGTGAGCATCCTAGTGGAGATGAATCAAATTCAGACCTCGATCTTATTGGTATTTTATGGTATTCTTTTATTTTATTAAAATAACAAAAACAGGTAAGTCTTCTTTCTTGATATATTATTTGTAGTTTTATTTTCTATTTAAGATTTTAAATTCTTATTTGCAATAATATGACAATTCCGTTAATTGCATTTTTATTCAACATGCAAATTATATATCCTCACATAATTTTACTAACAACATTATTGTACCCCTGATCTTCAGAACTTTTCAGCTTAAATTCTAAGCTTCACAGCCACAAAATTTGAAATTTTTAGATTTGGTAATCTTCAAAAAATTTACTTATTAGCAAGCTATTTTCATAAATGGCTTTCAGTTAATATCCCTATTTCTTTGTGAGAAAAAAAGTTATATGATTACATTGGAGGGTATATAAGATACTAAAGCAATTAAAGTTAGTTTCTCATCTAAAATCTCTATCTCAGTAACCACTGTAAAACTAATATTTTTTGAAGTAGCAGTTAATTTAATTTTCATAATAAAGGTACATATATTTTAAAAATTAATAAATCATATATATATGGTGGATCCGTTCTTAAAATTAGTTCTATGCTACTTCATCTATATGCTTATTTTCACTTTATTCCTACACCAGTTTTGAGGCCTAATGACTGCTCTACATCTTTGGTGGCATGCTTATTACTCTAGTATCTTGACGCCATCTCTCACCTGATGACCCAGAAATTTTAGTTTTTTATTTTCAAGATTCCAAGTACCAAGTACAAGATGTGATTTGAAGAAATAAAAGTTTTGGTCTAATGAAAGTTTACATTGTTTGAAACTTTTATGGAAATAAAAGTTTACGTCTTTTTAGAAAATTAAAGATTAAGGTTTGATGGACATTGAATTTGAATTCTTATAGATCAAGATTAGACTTTTATATAAACAAAGAACTCTACTCTCTTATAATTTTTGGAGACAAACGAGCTAATTTAGTTTAATTCTTGGTCTTGATTCAATAGGTGATTGAGGTAAGTAAGATTTATCGTTCTTTCTTTAACTTATTGATTTGTAAATGTTATCCAATTTATTGCCTACTCGGATAAAACTTGCATCTACCATGAATATTAAAATAATCTTTATTATAGAATTGAAATTCTTACACCCTCAATAATTTCTATGTTGATAAAGATTGCATAGCACGTGACACAAGGGTACGTGAACATGTCTTGGTAAATGTATTAGTTTATAAAGAACCCTAAACACAATTGACATGATAATGGCCACCATTGCCAACGTTGGAGCTCCTACCTTATTTTGTACTTTCTATACTTACCCTAAAATAATAAGAAAGGCGGAGAAAATATAATGTAATAAACACCACAAGCCGTACTAAAAAGGGAAAATTTCATAAATAATCCTTATTATTTATACTTTCCTAAAATTTCATCTTTATTATTTTAGAAGTAAATTTGTGAAATAATATTTGTAACATTATTTAAAGATGAGAGTTCGGCCTAGCCAACTCGTATTAGATTGATAAACCAAAATAAGTAATTCAGGAAGGATTTGCAACATTATTTATTAGTATCACAAATATCACATATTGGTGTACAACAAATATAAGTGCGTCTTATGTGGTTAAGGCCTCCCGACTTAAATATCGAGTATACAAATTGCAATCCGTGACATTGAATTAACTACCATAAAGTATGAATCGACTCCAACAAGTCATATAAAACTTAACTTAGTTTGGTTTGTATAGGATCAAAGTTCAAATATTTTCTCATTATTGACTCGAAGTACGAATGAGCCCCACTACTTGAAATAAAATTATGTTCCGTTTGATTTGATTTGATATTGTATTAAATTTTTTTTTTTCTCATTATTGACTCAAAGTATGAATTGACATCCTCAAGTAGGATCGGTAAAGCTTAATTTGGTTTCTTATTGACTCAAAATTAACAGATCTTCTCATTATGCAGTCAATGTACAAGTCTTGCACCAAGTAAGATATGTCCTTCTGGTTCTGACCCGTGGCACCCTAGAGGCATTTTGTTTGATCAAGTTAGTTGTGATGATTTATTGAGTAGCTCTATCAGTTGTAATAATAAAGTTGCAGAGATTATTACTGGGAAAGATTGGTGTGACACGGAGGATACTGTGATCCGAGAATTTCATTCTACTCCATAAAAAAATCAACAAAAATACCATTAAAATCAACAAGAATTTAGTCGTCGTTGGAGATTTACGTGGAGAGATCTTAGCGGTTGCATTTTGATTTATTGCGTTAGTTGGTCCATTTGAATGTCATGGGTACAATACTCGTAGAAAACTGCTCGTCATTTTTGAAAGCTTGCATCAGGAATAAATCTTCAAGTTAGTGTTATCATAGTCAGGCTTTGCTTTTTGTTAGTAGATCTGCATGGTTGGTCATTTGTTGAATAGAGAGGGGAGGGGGCCAGCCTATGCATCGTTATTGATACGAATCCCGAGCTGTTCCGCTATTCGGGTCATTCTTCGTCTTTTTTGACCTCAAACAGACTCTTGGATTTTCATGCACCCAACCCAGCCATGCTCCTTCGGATGTTCCAGTGCCCTCACTTGGGATTTGGTCTGAACAACAATTACGGTGTAAGTCACCATCTCCCTCTTGAGCACCTCGACCTCTTCTTTGGCTTGGGCAAGAGCAGAGTTCCTGATCTCTAGCTCATCCCTTGCTAATGAGAGAGTTTGATCTAATTCATCCACTTTCTCCCAATGTTCGTCCGCTTTTGCTTGAGCTTCTTCAAGCTGTGATTTGCATTCTTCCATGGTCTTGTGAGCCTCGAAAAGCTGACTCATGAGCTGGCTAACTGATGCCATTTTAGTAAACAAAAAGCAAAGAAATGGATCAACTACAAAGTATTAGAATGGGTTGGGATAGGTATATATAGACCTTGACCCACCCAAAAATGGAGCCAAAGTGTACTCATGCATAAATGGTTGAAGAAGCCACATAAGGAAATGCCATTTGAATGACAACTAATGCCATTTGAATGACTTCTTCGACAACTATTTTTCGTGCAATGGTGATAAATTAAGTTCACTTGGAATGAATGTAAACAATTAAGTAGTGTGGTAAGGATTTTCAAAACTATTGCCTTTTAAGATGTTCCCCTTATTATACAACTTCTTGAGCATGCTCAAATCTTGAATTAATTTTTCGTATGCTTCTATTAAAATTGAATGTTTCCTCTAACTGAGATGGTGCCTTTCAACACAAATAAATGAGATCGTTAAATTCATAAAGTCGATCTTATGAGCAGAATCAAGAATTTAATATTGAAGCTCTCAATTAAAAAAATTGATGATATTAAACATTTTAAACATAAATAAGTGTAAAAAAAATGTCATGCAAAAATAATATAAGAGATTATATAAATAAGAATTCTAAAAGCACATTTGTATCAATATCAAAAGCATAAGGTTGTTCATTGGTTTACGACTCAACATCTTTTCTTTTACACATGAATGTAGCTGTTCTAAAATTAGTTAATCAGGTATGCATGCATAGCAAAAATTATCTTGTATGAATAACTTCCCCCAAAATCTATCTTATATAAGTAAAAATAATAATAATAAAAAACTTCTATCGACTTGCATCTTCCTATTACATCTCCTTCGACGTAGCAATTAGCTGGGCTGACGTAGTTCTACCGATGCACAACATGCTAGAGATTTTTCTTCAAAACGTTTTTCTCATATGATGTGGGTCCTATCAGTGCGTAGAGTTCACAGGTTAAAGACAAAATATGTGGAGCCCATGATGTCTTTATCATTGTAGTAGCTACTGTATGTGCCTTATAAAGATAAACACAACTATACACCTAAAAATTGGATAGATTAGTTGGGTAGTAACCTATTGTAATCAAATATTTTAAATTTGAAGTACATATACTATTTTTGGCTTCTAACGTTTTTTTTTAAAAAAAAGGGACAACTATTGATTGATTTGGGCAATTAAAAAATTTCCAATCAAATTGCACTATCTCATGCATAATATATCAACAAATAATACGAAATAGGATTATGGTGGATTACCATAATATCAGAATGACCACATATAACCCATGTAGCTAGCTGTGGGTTGTTAAAAGCTTATGCTAGAGGTTGTTTTCCTTTAAATTGACTGGCCATCGTTTCATGAGCAACTTGTTTAGGTGTTAGCTCGGGCTTGTTCTTAAAAACGGTTGTTAACTTACATTTATTTTTAGCGCGTGAGTTATACAGTGGTTAAACTCATTCCTTTATTAGGTGGACGTTGAAAACATACATCATTTTGAAAAAATTTCATAACTCGAGATTTGAATCCCCCATTCCCACCGGTGTTGATCAACTTTTTGTAATGTTGCTTTCCTTTATGAATGAAGTATCTCACAATAGCTAGCTTTCATAAATGGTTGCAGAAAGCCACATAAGGAAATGGTCCAACTAACGCCATTTGTATGGACCAAGCCAATATTCTTACTTTGTTGCAACTCATGCATGAGATTCGCTGGCAATTTACTAGACAGAGTTAGTGAAAGGGAAAACACAAATGTAGAACTTGAGTCGAGTAACATCTAACGCATGTAACAAGTCTATATATTATATTTAAGTTCTGTTCACTACAGTTATGCTATAGAAATCATAATAAACAGGTCAGCAATATAAGATAGGCATGCTATTCATGATACAAGTGAATAATGTTTTTCATTCATCATAAATTGATAATATCGGATTATTGACTTATCAGATGTGGCTAATTGACCCCATTCTTAACATTTTAGTGACCGGATGCTGCATGGGGAATTTGCGCGCAAACCGTGACATAAGCTTGGATATACTAAGTATACAAAAGTTTCACAGCTAGAAGTCTTTTAGACTATCTTGTATGGTCTGCAACCTTGATGTAGTGATCGAAAATTTTTAATCTTTTCTTGACTTATTTATTTGGTGCATGTGTGGGCCATAACACTGTATCTATTTTTATTAGTTAATAATCAAGATCTGCCAATTAATTCACTAGTCGAACTTTGCTAACTAAATTTTCACGTGATTCAAAGAAGAAAAAGAAAAAGACATAGGCCTACACCAGACAATGTGAGCAAATGCCAGGACACTGGGCCAAGATTTCAAATAACTTGAATTTTACGCGTTTTAGAAAAACAAAAATCACGTTTTAATTGATTTTAATTTTAGATCCATCAGAACTAAAACATCTATATAAACAAATCATACCGCACATAGGGTTTATGATGATGAAAAAATTCGTGCAAACAGGGTAGAACTAGGAGTTAGTTTTAACTAAGATTACATTGATTTAGGTTCTTTGTGTTTATTTGTATAAAGTTGTCTGCTTTATTTTTCAAAAAAAAAATTTATAAGTTATTTTTGCTTATCAATTTATTTTCGTTACATGATAAATTCAATGTATTCCATGATTAAAGGATGTTAATGAGGCTAATTTAGTTCTGATATATTTTTGTTACCTTAAAAAGTCGAGACTGAATACATGTCGTCTCAAATATTCTTGTTATCATGAGTAAAAAATTGAATTGCTTATACGTTAATTCTTTAAATTAAACGAGAGATTCAAATTTGCTCCTATATTTTTGTGAAATTTTACTCCATTGAAGACTTGGCTTTCTAAAATTTTAATATGACATGGTTAAGGCAATCATAGGGGATAATAAGTTTTAATCATGCCATGATGTTACCATTTCCACTTTCCTGCATTGACCACTAGTAGACACGTTATGTTTTGTTTTTGCCATTGTTTTATGAGTGTAGATATTCTTAGTCATATTTATCAAATCGTGAATTGTATGTGGTAAAAAAAAAATAAAGGATCTATTCTATTAAAAGGAGTGAGGTCAGTTATTGATCTGTCTCTTATCCTCCTGCCTTAGATTATTAGTACTGTGACATATATATCAAAAGCTTAGT
The DNA here is from genome assembly GCA_037974665.1 of Ehretia macrophylla. Lineage (NCBI taxonomy): Eukaryota > Viridiplantae > Streptophyta > Magnoliopsida > Boraginales > Ehretiaceae > Ehretia > Ehretia macrophylla. The sequence goes on along the minus strand of CM075778.1, from coordinate 32,709,036 downwards.
ATGCAATTTGAGTCGATAAATAGAAGTATGTTTTGTTTATAATATAAAACCAAAGACACTGATATCTTGACAACATTCCGAGTAACTTCTCAACGTGTTAATATATATCTTGATTTTTTATTAACTCCTTTCAAAAGAGGTAAGAATCGGTGAAAGAGTTAGTGAAAGGAAAACTCATGGGAAAAGTTTTCCACAAGTATTACAACCCTTGAGATTCGCTAGCAATTTACTAGACAGAGTTAGGGAAAGGGAAAACTCAAATGTAGGACTGAGTCCAGTAATATCTAATGCATGTAATTAGAAGTCTATATACTATATTTAAGTTCTGTTCACTACAGTTATGCTATAGAAATCATAATAAACATGTCAGCAATATTAAAGTCTCTCTCCATTGAAAGGAAATAAATGAAAGTGACGAAACGAAATGATATATGAATACATTCATACGACTATAATTACTTCCTGAAAGTATTAAGGCAGAACTAGAAGTTTAACAAACTACATTGTAACACAGGGTGAAGTGATAATTTCACATATCATAGAAGACGGAGTAATATTTACCCTAATAATTTTCCATTTAATTCCATCTATCGTAGATTTAATTAGAAATGACTCATGAACCCACTAACCCCACTAAGTACACCTTAATGTAAGATCATAATTTATGTGGTTACATAAAACTTTCAAGAACATGGGTTTAATATAAGACTAGATACAAGGACTCTTCATATTCCTCTATTTTTTTTTTATGAATCCACTTACTATTTCATTATGTAGGAGGTTATATTTAGTTTATGACTTTAGTCATTGAACCATCACCATTTCTTTTATAATTTATGTGGTCATAAAAGCCACCTTAAGTAAAAAACTCTTACAGTTAGTTCTACCAAACATGTGAGAGACTTGATCCATCAATCCAGACTGATTTAAGAATGAGAAATGGTCCAGCGAGCGCGAGTTGTATGACTGGTAGTCAACAACTATTTTTTGTACAATAGCTAGCTTTCATAATGTTCATAATTTTTTTCCTAGGGTTTGGTTTGAGTATCTCATCTAAAACGGTGGACCATGTCTGCAGTGGTAAATTAAAAAATTAAGCAGTGGCATCGTTGAATTCATAAAGTCGATCTGTTGGACGGAATAAATAATTTAATATTGAAGTGGTAAAGATTATTAAGGAGATTGATGATATTAAATAGTTTAAATATGGATAAGTGTAAAAGGAATATTAACAAAAATAACGTAAGATTATGTAAAGGAGAATTCTAAAAGTACATTTGCATCAATATCAAACACAAAAGTTTGTTCACTGGTTTATGAATCAACATCTTTTCTTTTATTTTGAAAAATGAATAAATTGTTTTAGGATTATGCAAACTCTAGCTTGAAAATAATTTCATCATTAACTAAAATATTAAGCACATGGATGTAGCTGATCTAAATTTAATTAGTCAGGTATGCATAGCAAAAATCAATCTGATATGAATAACTTCCCCTAAATTTATCATATATAAAAAAAGAAAAACTTTAAATTCAACTTGCCAAAATAAATAAATAAATCAAGTATTTCTAAATAAATAAGTTAAGCATAATACAAACTTTTTTTTTTTTTAATGATCTGTTACTTTAGTTCTTTGCATGCTTTTTGCTCTGTGCTGTGGGAATGGGGGTTTAGATGTGAAAATCTTTTTGTAATTAAAAGGTTGAATATAGAAATTGGAAAAAAGGGCATGGGAAAGGAAATTTGGGTGGGCCACAAAATTTATTCTCAAAATAGTACATAAATTAAAGAGCGAAAATTGGAGGCTTGGAGGCCCGGGTTTTGCTCCACCATGGCGCCCAATCCTATCAAATAAGATGGGCCTGATTTGATATTGTTTGGTCTGATTATGGTGCCATTAAACTGATCGTAGGATAATCACAAATGACAGAAATTTCTGCACATGTATAAATTTGATTTGGTAGTGCTTTTGTGAGGCCTTCGCCCACGAGGCTCTCACAACATGTATCGAATCTACTTTTTTATTTCACAGGCCTGGCGGCAAAAGTCCTAACAGAAGACTCTTTCGAATTGGATGGGATTTGGCCTAAAATTCAGATCAAAGAGTCAGAATCCATTAAACGTAGAAAGGTAATAATACATATTCATTGGCAAGCTATTAGAGAGGCTATCAGTTTTGAGATCAATGACTCGATCTAAGTTTCTCAAATTATTTTTTCCTAATCAAGAATTTATTGGTCAAAATGAGTGTTGTATTAGATTTTACAGTTGTAATAGCCAAAATTAGGTCTAGACTTGCAGCCTTATCTCGTGATCAATTAGTTGAACTCAGTCCTCAAATATAAGATTATGACACATATAAAATTCTAAAATTCACATGCTATCTACTGTGGGCCCACCTTAAACCCAAGGCCCCTAGGTGAGTCTAGCTATCAACAACAAACTCGGGTTGGATTTAACTTAATCAAATCTTAAGAGATCAGTAATTATGAATTCTTAAGTCTGTAAATAAAATATCTCTTAAGAGTCCATAAACACTTATAAGTAGGCCACGTTTAAGCAGAGACAGATCATCATGTGCTCAATGCTTCAAGAGGTGATCTCTCTTCCCTTTTACTATCACAACCCATCTTCTACTTTGCTTTTGCCACTCGGTTGACCCCTCAACCCTATTGTTCTCGTAAGTTGGTAGTGTCCAAAAATTTGTAGCTATAGATTTCAACGTCCAAAAGAACCTTCAATAAAGAGTGTCAGAATTTTTTGCTTACAAGTTAATTTATACATATAACAAGCTAATCGAGAGCAAAGCTTGAAGTCACGAAATTAAGGTTTGAAGTATGTCTGATATGTATTGCACTTGAGAACTCTAATATTACTAAACCAGCATATTCAACTCCATGTACCATTAAGAACTTCAACATGAAAATGATTCTGTCATATATCTATTACAACTGATATCTGAATCTCTTATGAATGGAATTAGAGAATTAAATGAATAATTTCTGCAAAAATTAATCGCTTTCGTGCTTCTTGTCGACTAAATAACTCAGTAGCGAAAAGGCTCCTCTAAAATGCCCTTGAAATCTAAGTGCATTTGATGTTCAAATTCAAGGATGACTTCCACAAAACGAAGCTTCAAAGTTGTTCATTTTAACATTTTTCTCCTCTTCGGGTGGTACACAATCTTTGATTTTCTTCCAGATTCAACAGTTGGTGAGTTCACCAGGATTACTTGATATTGCACGTTTCCTGGTGGAAATGCATATTCAAGAAGAAAATCAGACCAATTGAAGATCGGAGATGCTATGGCTTGATTAGTACTTGTAGAAGGAGATTCTAATAACGATGATGAAGCTGACATTGAAGAGCAATCAGTGATCAAATGTGTAGGCATGACCTCATGGTGTGTGTAATTTGAGGCCTTAGTAACCAATATTATGGCTTGGAGTTGAGAGAGAAGATCAAGGAACTGATTGTTAGCAGAGTTGTCGTCACTATCGGTCAAGAGAGAGTCCTTAGATGGTTCCCACTTCGGGATATTGTTGCGCTTGCTGCTCCAAAATCGCTGCTGAAAGCAGACTCTTTCTGAAGGAATCTGCTTTTTTTTTTTTTTTTTTTTCTGATCTCAACATGTATTCATTCTTTTTATTTCTACTGAGCGAGCCAAGCCAAGTTCTGGCTTTTGGGAAGGCGCTGATATTTCCATAATTAGCAAGAATTTGAGAGAGAGGCATGTGGGTGACAGGATCAATTCCCATGGCAGTGAGCTTCTTTCTTTGCTTCATCTTCCAGATATTCTTCACATCATTGTCAGTTCTTCCGGAAAAAAGTTGTGCTATAATAGTCCACCTGCAGTATAGAAGACATAAGCGAGAGAAAGCGAGAGAGAGAGAGAGAGAGAGAGAGAGTATTTTTGATTTTGGCTAGACACTTATCTCTGTCATGACACAATGTGCCATCAGCCCTCTAGGGAAAGTATTTTTGATTTTTGGCTGGAACTGGAAAACAAAAACCATTTCCTGGGCATAAAAATCACATTCCCATACCCATCTACTAATGCGAAAATTCAGAGTCTCGCTGATAAACCAAGCAACGCATACGAAAATGATATAGCCAACATACATTTTAAGCGAAACAAAGATTCTTCCTAAGAGCTCGTCACCATGCTACAACAACGTGCAAATCGGAATGTCAGACTCTTGCCATCCATAGTAGAACCTAAAACCACACGAGCAAGGGAGAAAGCTTGCATCTGTGACAGCGCCCATCCTAGTCAAGAATTCTATTGTGGCAGAAAAGGCAGAGCCTGAAACCACACGAGCAAGGGAGAAAGCTTATGTCTGTGAACTCCAAAGCCTCACATCATATTGGACTCGAGGTGGGTGCTGATGCAGCATTACAACACCATCCCGAGCCTCCATAGCCACAATGCTAATCCCTAGTCATTAGAAAACTGAATTGCTTTGACAAATTGGGTAGACTCTGAGAATGAAAAGTAACATCCAATCTCCATGCCTGACAATTTTCCACTGTAGCTCTCCGTACAACTACCTCATTCTCTTTCTTTGGTTTTGAATTATCAATCCCTAAAGCTAGTAGGTTGTTTACTACTGGCCGTGAATCCAACCTTGCAGCATTCTAATTACTCTTTCGAGGAAAATCCAAACCAGAGTTAGGCTGTTCCTGCTTGTCATTGGTGGCAGCCAAATCATTGGCCACGGCCTTCCAATCATCCAAGCCTCTATCATCACCCTCTTCATCTTCTTCAGTCATACTCCCCAAACAGGAGCCACCACTGCTAGTGCTACTACATCTGCTAATACAGCTGCTAATCCCAGTAAAATTGGTTTTGGAATCATTACGTCCCAGGTCACTAGTGGTACGACTATTGGGACTATTCGAGGATCTAAGCATCGCTTTTTAATTATTTATGACCCCCTCGTTCTCTTTCTCGTCCCTGAGCTTTTCTATTGATATTCCTCTCTCTTTCTCCACTTGCATTGTTTCCCCTCGTGTTCCCCTCCTCCATTGTCCTACTTACTCCATTTATCTTTTTTGTTTTTTTATTCAGGGGAGGGTTAAGGCCGTATGTTAGAAACTCGAACTTGTAACCACTCCTGTACACATCTTACCACTCGATCAAAACCCTAATGGCTACTCCATTTATTCTTCACCATAGAAAATAAAAGCACGCATCACCATGACACCATCTCGCGATAGACACCTCACACCAGCACTATATTTTAAAAAAAATAATTCTCAAGCATTTATATACACAAACTAGGGTCTTCACATAAAATTAATTTGTCTAACATAAAAAGAAAAATGTAAATATAAATGTACATGAAACTAATGTTAAAAAGTGATCAATACACAAACCTTGATAAAGCCACTGCTCACGATGAGCATCAAGCTTGCATTGCTTCAATTTAGCTAACCGAGTAGCCTGAAATTTCATAAAAAGAAATATTAATTACTAAAAATTACTCAATTGCATTGAAAAATTCATAAGAAGAAACATTTTGAATTCATAAAATTAAAATTCCTACATAAACAGGCACAAAAATGCATTAAACAATCAAGAGTGGTGGGACTCTTGGTTTTAGGTATGAGTGGTCTGGAGATCAATTCTCTACTCTCAATACTACAAACCTCTTTTGCCTTTGGGAAAAATATACTTTTTTTTTCCTTGTGCTAGGATTTTTAGCTTTGTTTTTGGCACGAAAGATGTCAAATGTAATTTAAACTCAAAATCTTTAATTATAGTCCGTTATTATCTTATTGCTCCACCAACTCCTAAGTATAAATTATGTGTTGGTTCTGATCTAATTTACAGCCTGGACCAATTTGATGTTGTAAAAAATAATGTGAAGTTAAGGGGATATGACATGAGAGATAAAGTTTAATGACGACGCATTTTAGAACAAAATGGAAAAATTGAGAAGGAATTAAGATTAGGAATGATAATGTGTAGGTCTAGAAATTTAAATTTATTGGGTACTTCTAATCAAAGTACTTTTAACTAAAACTTTACTGCAAAAATTCTACAGCTCAAAAGTTAAAATTTGACAGTTAACTTAGATTGAGCCTTAGTTTTTATTATTATTTTTAAAATAATTTGCTTTAGTCTCTACATGTGACCCCTATTTGAAGACCAAATTGATTTTTTTTATAGAAATGATGGGGGATAAACTGACTAATTTTAAATAATAAAGATAAATTTAATTTTAAAAAAAATTAAAAAGCACTAAATTGTTGAATTTTAAACAAAAAGGAAGAATTTGAAATTCTGAGAAAATATTAACCATTTGTGTCATTTTTCCTTCAAAAATTCTTAACGCAACTTCCTTTAGATTTCAAAATTTGCCAACCACAAGGTTGAAAAACTTTATCTATTTTTTTTTTCTTTTGTGCTGAATCACGTAGACCGGGGTATTTATAATATATTATGTAGTTTTAAATTCTAGTATATTAAAATTCAAATTAGAATGATGACCCGCAATTTGTTATTGAATGAAAATATAATAACTTGTCAAGAGAATTTTTTCATTGAAATTAGATTAGATTGACTACGAAAAGTCGAGAAAGTGTCGTTTTACAGTCATCTCTAAGTTGCCGTGAGCGTGTTCATGGTCCATAGACACATTTTTGAGAACTAGATGACAACAGTTTGGCCTAGTTGGTGGCGCTAGTCTAGTTTCGTCTTCCGTGTAAATATTTTTGATTAATCAAATTTTAGAATTGTCATCTTCTGGGGTCAAATTCAATAAAAAAAGAAAAGAATAATCTAATCAGGTTTCTGTTCAAGAGTGATTTGGCATATATGAATGGGAAAAAACTGATTTGGGATGGTAGGTACATTGTGTATACTTTTCAACAATGCTACCTAAACATTCTTTCTTTACTTGATTATTATGTTTGACAGGTTACCAACTACGAGAATGTTTTTGTCTTGGGGGCATAGATATTGATCCTAAATGTGTGTTTTGCTTTTCATGCATTGAGGATAAAGATTACCTCTTTAAGCTCTGCTCCTTTTCAAATCGAATTTGATTCAAAGGTTGGCGATCATCTAAAGGTTCTAAATGTGCTAGTTGGCCTCAATGCGAATCATGGATGGTACATCTTTCGACCAAAGATAGTTTTCAATCATTCTGCATCAAAATCATCCTCGAGACTTTTATTTTCATATCTGGAAGGAGATGAAAAAAAGAATTTTTGATGCTTTAGCTCTTAGAGAAGAACAAATTTTTGCAAATATTGCCTTTGATGTTGGGACTAAATTACTTTTGCATAGAAACTTAAACCTATACTTTTGAACCAAGCTATTTGCAAGGTTTGGAATATTGATATACGTAAAATGATGTGTATCCTTTTGGGTCCAATACGATGTAAATATTTTTTAGACTTAATGAAACACGCTTGTTTTTAGCAAATGATAAAAAAATATCATACTAAGTGTACAAATAACATTACATTTTGTATATTTCTCTTAATACACGAATAAAAAGGTGTTTAACTTATTAATACAAGTAAAGTAAATTTATTTTTATATTAGTAAATTTTCACTTGATACTTAAAAAATTAAGAAATTAAATTTATTATTTTAAAATTTTTGAAAATTTAAAATCTAAAAATATTTTATAAATTTTTATTTTTATTTTTATTCTTATTTTTATTTTATTTTATTTTATCATTTTTATTTATCTTGTCTATTTTGTTTTATATATTATTTTAATTAAATTTTATCTTGTCTATTTTGTTTTATTTTATTATTTTACTGTTGATTTTATTTTATTTTGTTTTATCATTTTTATTTATCTTGTCTATTGTGTTTTATTTTATTTGGTGGCATGCTTATACTCTAATATCTTGACACCATATCTCACGTGATGACCCTGAAATTTTAGTTTTTTGTTTTCAAGATTCTAAATACTAAATATAAGATGTGATCTGAAGAAATAAAAGTTTTGGTCTAATGAAAGTTTACATTGTTTGAAACTTTTATGGAAATAAAAGTTTACGTCTTTTTAGAAAACAAAAGATTAGGCTTTGATGGATATTGAATTCGAATTCTTATAAAATGAAGATTAGACCTTTATATAAACAAAGAACTCTATGCACTTATACTCAACCTGGGAAATCATTAGAGAGAAAAGACATGAAGTTCTTTGTAAATTTGTGGATAGCTTAGCAAATAGAAACATTTGCCCACGTTGGCATTTAAGTACTAACGGATGTTAAAGACTTTCTGTAATTATGTTTTGGATTGTTGGAATGAAATGATTAATTACCTAGCAAAAAAAAAAACTCTATGCGCTTACAATTTTTGGAGACAAACGAGCTAATTAGCTTAATAAGTGATTGAGGTAAGTAAGATTTATCGTTCTTTTTTTAACCTTTTATTAATTTGCAAATATCATCCAATTTATTGCCTACTCTGATAAAACTTTGCATCTTCCATGAATACTAAAATACTCTTTATTGTAGAATTGAATTTCTTACGCCCACAATAATTTCTATGTTGATAAAGTTACATAGCACGTGACACAAGGGTACGTGAACACGTCTTGGTAAATGTATTAGTTTATAAATAACGCTAATTAAGTACAATTGACATGATAATGGCCACCATTGCCAACGTTGGAGCTCCTACTTCATTTTGTAGTTTTTATTATAACCCTAAAATAATAAGAAGAAAGATGGAGAAAATACAATGTAATAAACACCACAACCCGTACTAAAAAGGGAAAATTTCATAAATAATCTTTATTATTAATATTTTTTTAAAATCTCGTCTTTATTATTTAAGAAGTGAATTTGTGACAGAATTTTTGGACCTATAAAAAGAGGAATTTGTGTTTGTGAAAATTATTGAGTAATCAAAGATAAAAAAGAAGACCGAAAATTTTGTGAACAATGCAGATTCTAATTTGTTGATCTTGAATGCAAAGATATCAAGGGCTACATCAAATTCACATGCTCCGTAATCCATATGTGGTATTTAAAACGTCTTCCTATTTATATCGTGAATCTTTTAGATAAACATCTAAAAGAATTAGAAGCCCTAGTATACTACGACGTGTGATTTGATCAAAATTCTAATTTGACATATTCGAAATGAAACTGTTATCCCAATCAATTCAATTAGGATGCCCTAGACCTGACATGTCACTTGGGAGGAGTAATATGAAGCTCAGTTTAGTCAACACTCCCAAATAAAAAAATGTAATTGATCTATGATCGATTTCATAATAAATGAGTAAGAACTTCTATTTGTATTGTATCGCATAAAAAAGAAAAAGACTTTAGTTTTTTGGAATTAAATTATTTCTTTCTTCTAGAAAGAAAAATTATGTTGAGGTAAGCAAATATAAAGTCTATCCATCGCGTATAGGATTTAAGGGTATCGTGACATAACCGTCGATGTAAAATTGGGACTTAAAAGATTGAATGGAACAAAACATAGACAAGTAAATCCCTCATCAATTCCAAGGGACTCCTTTACTTATTAAGAATTAAGGAATTCATCATTCGAAGGGAAGTAGGGTATTTAAGAATTTTCATTTCACTTATGTCAAAATTGAATAAAGAATTAAAAAAATTTGAATAAATAAAAGAGAGACAAAATCAATGAAATCTTGTTTGGTCTTCACTGGTAGCTTGAGTAAGAAGAAAATATTTTTATTTTGGGGTTTTCAACTTCTATAATTTAAAAGTGAGAACTCCTTTCTTTATTTGGTGTACCCACTTGAGTTGAATGAAAGGAAACTTTCATATCCGATTTTGAAGGGGAGAGATCCTATAGGATCCCATCCCATTTTTTCTTTTGCGAGGCCCATAACTAAAAAATGCACTTTCTTATAATTATGAGGTTTTATCAAATATTCAAATATGAAATCCAATCTACCTTCATATACGATTTTGAAGGGAGGAGATCCTATATGTTCCCATCCCAATTTTTTTTTTGCTAGGCCCATAATTAAAAAACCCACTTTCTTATAATTAGTAGGTTTATTCAAATATGAAACTCTATGTTGGAGAGCATCCTACTTTTTTTTCCTTTTTCTTTTTCTTTTTACTAACCAAGGCTTCGTTACATTTTGGAATAGAGAACTATCTACTGATGCAGGTGCTATTCGAGAACAATTAGCCGACCTAGATTTACAAATTATTGTAACTAAATCGTTAGTAGAATGAACAAAATTAAGGGAAGGAAGGCCCATAGGGAATGAATGAGAATATCGAAAAGTTGGAAGAAGAAAATATTTTTCTTGATCTCCAATGTTTACATTTCTTTTAAAAAAAAAAAAAATTCATCCCAATTGTTTCAAAGTAATCCGCTTAGTCTTTGAAATTTGCAAAAGGTCTTGATTTAGTCCCAATATTTTCACTTGTTTTTATATTTGTTCCAAAAGTTTGTCACCAAATTGAAATTTCATGGCAAGAACAAAACTAAGACATTTTACAAACTTTTGAGACTAAATATATCACTTTGAAAACGGTGGAACGAAATTAGAATATATATATATATATATAAATTTGAGACTAAAATTTGAAGTTTTTATTATCTTTTGAAGAGTAGGATATCAATTTTGAAATAACAATGACACAATTTAAGAAAAATTAAAACGTTCCTAACCATTTGTAAAATTTGAAGTTTTTATTAACCAAGTTTTCATCTTTTTATCAAACTACTAAATCATTGTTTCTTATACAAGACAATGTAATGTAAAATAATTTTTTATTTTAGGCCTTTTGCTCTTCTAACGTAAAAGGTGGTCGTGCTAGGTAGCAGTGGATTTTTTTCGATAATAACAACCTCTCACTTTGTCTCTCCCTCTCTCTCTCTCTCTCTCTAGAATCGTTTGACGGATGAGAAGGGTGGGTGTACGAGGGATTGGATTAATCAATTGGCCGATGATATTCTTGCGTCCATTGTTTCATGCTTAACTCTAAAAGAAGCTGTTAGGATCAGTGTCCTTGGGCATAGATGGAGGTACTTGTGGACATGTATCCCTTGTTTAGATTTTAATGCTTCTAAGCAATTATGGAACTGCAGCCCGATCAATATCCTCAACTTATCAAATCCCAAGAGGAGACCACTTGAAAAGGAGAGGATCAAATATGTGAATTAGGTGAATGCCGTTATTAGTTTGCATTCTGGTAGAAATATAGAACAATTCAGAGTACAGTTTGATTTGGATAGAAAATTTATGGCTGATGTTGACAATTGGATCAAATTTGCGTTGCGAAGGAAAGTCAAAAGGCTCGAGTTGGACTTGTCAACATGTGGCCGAGGACCAAAACGTATTTGCTATGCTTTTCCAGACATCCGTGATCCCATAGAGCATTCACGCGTGATGTCTCTTGGTCTTTCAAGTCCTAGTTTCCTAGTTTAATCACTCTCTTTCAGATATGTAAATGTTATAGGCGAAGTTTTGGAGTACCTTACTTCCACTTGTCCATGTATGGAGTTATTATGCATGGAAGGTGCAGAAAACCTTCCAAATCTTATAATCAGTGGCCTATCACTTCGTTTGAAGTATTTAGAAGTAACTTGGTGTTGGAACTTAATGAAGTTGGAAATAAGTGCACCACATTTAATGTCTTTCATATATTTTGGACCAAAGGTGCATACAGCTTTGGAGAATGTTCCACAGCTTGCTAACTTATCAATTGGGTATAGGTTCTATGAACATTTAACTCGAGAAACTCCCAAATTTTTTAGGGTTTTCAGCATGCGGGAGACACTTACACTGTGGTAACACATGGACTTGATATAAGTATTCACAATATTAGTTGCATTTTCTTTTTAGAAAATACTGGATTTATCTTCGAGGTCCAACTTTTGAACATTTAAAACTTTCAATATTATGTATAAGTTTATAGTCACCCTTTTCTTGTGATTAGGTTCACCATGCTCATGCTTATTGAGGATTTATAACCATTTGGTTATAGCGTTCAATTTGTTGAATTGAAACGTATTCCACGTTAGGCCAAGGCTTTGGTCTCCAACTAGAAAAGTAAACATTTGAGCTTGAGAAGCTTCTTGCCCAATGAGTCCATAAAACTCACTAGGATAAAACTTTTTCTGAATATCTTGAAAATTTACATCCTTGGTATTAGCTGCAATTGTATCTCTCTTGCACCAAGGGAATTTACTCGTTAGATATGATTCTTTATTAAAAGTTCTCTTGTAGATGATAAAGAGAACATTCTCATTTTTCTGCAGCGGCTGCCATCGGAGGTCCCCTTAAAAACAAGAATCGAAAGCAAAGCTAGTGGACGCCCTCATCAATGCCTCGAAGTGGTTGAAATGAAAGGGTTTATTGGCCATATCATTGATGTTGAGTTTGCTGAATATCTACTTGAGAATGCTGTCTCACTTGAGAAGATGATCATAGATCCTTATAATAGACCATGTCCAGAACAAACTGCAAATGAGCTTCCTGAGGCCATTGAGGTTGCTAAATACAATGAGCAGCGTGTGATGATAGTGAGGCAGCTCGAAACAAAATTGCCTGCACGGGTTGCGTTAGTAATACTTTAGATTAAATGCCGCGTAAGGAATACATAGTTGGGACCCTTCAATTGATTGTTTTGAAGTTTAGGCTTTAAAATCCATGGTGTTAACATAATTTTTTTATCTTATTTATATGTAGTGTTATCGATTAAAGTTATTTATTTATTTAATATATGCAGGCTTCATCTGACATAGTTTTCAAGATACTTAGGGGAGCTCCAACAGCTCCCCCAAATGCCTATAACCATCAAATTTGGGGGAACTGTTGGTGCTATATAGCTCCAACAGTTCTCCCAAATGATCTCCTATATTTTAAGGGATAAATGATTTAAAGTTTAGATCCCCCATTGCTGGGGCATCAAATCTCTCCCACATCCCATCCTCTATAGTTTTTAATGTTATAAAAGTAGGAATTTTCTATATAGGGGAGCTGTTAGAGTAAAATTAAAATAGAGATTCTATAAAATAAGGGATTAGTTAAAAATAGGAAAGTTGTTGGAGTGAAACTGAAATAAAAAATCTGTAAAAATAAAAAAAATACTTCAAATTTCCTAAATATAAGAAAAAAATAAGAGAACTGTTGGAGATGACCTTAAAAGTGTTATTACATTTATTAAGTTATGACGTCTTTACTATGTTTAGGCACCAGGAAGCAAACAAGTATTCTGGTTTCACTTTGTTTTGATTAAAATGCACTTGTGATGTTGCACATGATTCTTTTGAATTTCGTTTTATGGAAAATTCATGTGATGAAACTATGTTTCTTTTGATTTTCTTATAATGTTTGGATTTAGATCCTCCACAATACATTTGCTTTACAACTTTTTGCAAATATTTATGTGACGGAGGCATGCCCACTCAACAATCTGAAAGATCTAAGATATCGTTCCCGATGTGACATTGTTCAGGGCCCTTTCAATGGTACATAATAACGAAATCTAGACGGTTATAAGTTGATGAGATGTCAATTATTGATGAAACCTAAAGGTCGGGCGACACAAATGGAGAGATTTGAAACTTTTAATGATTTCGCGTTAATATAATAATGTTAAAAACAACTGATTGTATGACACAACATTGTTGTACCCCTGATCTTCAGAACTTTTCAGCTTAAATTCTAAGCTTCACAGCCACAAAATTTGAATTTTCAGACTTGGTAATCTACAAAAATTTTACTTATTAGCGAGTTATTTTTATAAATGGCTTTCAGTTTATATCCCTATTTCTTTGTGAGAAGAAAAAAAGTTATATGATTACATTGGAGGGTATATAAGAATACTAAAGCAATTAAATTCAGGATATGATCTAAAATCTTATCTCAGTAACTACAGTAAAACTAATATTTTTTTAAGTAGCAGTTAATTTAATTTTCATAATAAAAATGCATATATTTTAAAAATAAATAAATCAGAATATACATGTACATATATATATATATATAAATTATAAGCAATTTTAACTGGTATTATAGTGTATCCGTCCTTACAATTAGTTATATGCTACTTCATCTATATGCTTATTTCCACTCCATTCCTACACCAGTTTTGAGGCCTAATGACTGCTCTATATCTTTGGTGGCATGCTTATACTCTAATATCTTGACACCATCTCTCACGTGATGACCCTAAACTTTTAGTTTTTAGTTTTCAAGATTCTAAGTACTAAATATAAGATGTGATTTGAAGAAATAAAAGTTTTGGTCTAAATGAAAGTTTACATTGTTTGAAACTTGTTTGGATCTAATTTTTATTTTATTATTGTTGGCTATGTTTTGCAAAAATTATAGATATTGGATGTGGTAGTTTGAGATTGCAGAAATATACGAAGAAGTCACGATCAAGAGGGATTCAAGTTCTGAAGTGTTCTAATGCTAGAAGAATTCTTGAAAAGTCCACATGACTATGAAGATATCTTGGAGATAAAGTGATAATGTGATAAAGTCAAGATTATCAAGAACTCTTGAGCTAATTGGATTATCTTGAAGACTCTTCAGCGTATACTCAACATCCCAAGCAAATCCTTCAAATAGACGTCTCATTTCTCAGTTGAAGCAATAGCGAGCAGTGAGCAGAAAATAAGAAGCTGAAACATGAGATATGTGTAGGCTGTCTGTGTTAAGTCGTGTTGCAACATGCTATGTAACAGAGTTTGCTGAATGTTTTAATTAGTGTTGCAACACAGTCTGTTTTTGTCATATGTATTGACCAATTCATCTAGAGTTTCAAGACTCTTTTATTTATGTTTTAGTATATATTTTTTGGGAGAAGAAGGTGTGTTCTCAGGCGAGAACTTTTGTAAGTCGAGGGGAGCTCACCAAATTAGAGAATCTACTAAGAGAGTCTTACACCTAGGCGGTAAGGGTTAAGAGAGAGTCTTCAATTGCGTAAGTTTTCATTGGTGTCTGTAATCTTTTGAAACTTAGTGGATTGGTTTGTTGGCCAAAGAATGGCTGCGTGGACGTAGACCAAGTTGGTTGAACCACGTTAAAATTTATGTGTTTTTACTTTTGTTGTAACAAAATTATTTTTCTATAAATTTACTTAATTAATTTGTTTAATTATCAAATTGATTAAAATGCCAAAAAACTAACAAAACTTCTATGGAAATTAATAAAAGTTTACGTCTTTTTAGAAAACAAAAAGACTAGGCTCTAATGGACATAGGTGGAGGTACTTGTGGACATGTATCATAAGCAATTATGGGACTGTAGCCCGATGGATATCCTAAACTCATTGAATCCCAAGAGGAGACCACTTGAAAAGGAGAGGATTTGATATGTGAATTGGGTGAATGCAGCTATTATGCGTGTACGGTGCAGAAAGTCTTTCAAATCTTAAAATCAGTGGTCCATCACTTCAGTTGAACTTAATGAAGTTGGAAATAAGTGCACCAAATTTAATGTCTTTTATATATTTTGAACCAAAGGTGTGTACATCATTGTGGAATGTTCTGTAGCTTGTTAACTATCCATTGGGTGTAAATTCTATAGATAACTCGAGAAATTTTCAAATTTTATAGCATTTTCAACCAGTTGGAAATGCTTACACCGGTAACACATAGACCTGATGCAAGTATTCAAAATCACATGCATTTTCTTTTTAGGAAAGGGAAGGAACATTTATGTATATCACTGTATCTTTTCTTACTTTGGGCTGAGTTCTTCAACAATACTGAATTTATCTTCGAAGTCCAGTCTTACCAAGGCTCACAAAGTTGGGACTGGATGTTTAAGAACGAAGTAATGACAACCTCTTCTGTTTTACTTCCATTATAGATGTTGCTTCTTCCTTAACGAACTCATATTGAAGGTTTAGCTTTCTAAAATTTTACTTGAGATTTTGGAATCTATATATACTCCATACTATTAGTTTGATTAATCATTATATTCGAGAAGATGGTACTATTTTAGAATTTTTATAAGTGTAGATACTTTTGGTCATATTTATCAAATCGTGAATTAAATTATTATTCTTTAAATCAATAAATCGTAAAATTTGTTCACATTGAACTCTCTGATTAATCATGCCATTGCGTTATGATGGTGAATGCTTTTGGGTCTACATTGAACTCTGTGATTTTGACCAAAAAAAAAAAAAAAAGAACTCTAATTAGATAACAATAGGATAACGAGTTTCCTATTTTAAGAAGATTCAAAACTTTCAGTGTATTATGTATGAGTTTATGATCACACTTTTGTTGAGATCATTTTGATCAGTATGCTCATGCTTATTAAAGATGTAAAACAACATTTGATCATAGCATCCAATTTGTTGAATACAAGTGTATCCACGTTAGACCCTAGGCATGGATCTCCAATTGAAAAAATATATATATCCAGTGAGTCTTTAAAACTCACTAGGATAACATGCTGTTTGATTAACTTGATCATTATATAGTTGCATTTAACA
Organism: Ehretia macrophylla; assembly: GCA_037974665.1. Lineage (NCBI taxonomy): Eukaryota > Viridiplantae > Streptophyta > Magnoliopsida > Boraginales > Ehretiaceae > Ehretia > Ehretia macrophylla. The sequence goes on along the minus strand of CM075778.1, from coordinate 32,692,601 downwards.
TGCTGTTTGATTAACTTGATCATTATATAGTTGCATTTTGGTTTTACTTGCGTTATTCAGCTGTTAGCACTTTTATAGATTGTTAAAGTCTTAAGGATATCTAGTCAAACTCGAAACTCAATTTTAATATCGGTATTAATTTATTATTAGCACCTTTATTGCGTTTGGTTCATAGATTAGTTTTTCGTTTCTAGGAATGACATTTCTGGGAATGTGATTCCCAGGAATATAACAAAAATTATTTGGTATACCAAAAATATTCCTGAAAATATTTTCTCAAATTCTTGAGAATATTATATTATTATGTTTGGTCTACACTGAACATTTCTTAAAATCTTGAATAATTTTTCAAAAATGCCCATAATTTTTAAAAAAAAACCCAAATATCATAATCATTGCACATTTTAAAAATATCTCAACCACTACCAACTGAAGTACTCTAACCTCTTATAATCTTTTTTCTATTTGATCGATATGCATTTACTGAAGTACTCTAACCTCTTATAATCTTTTTTCTATTTGATCGATATGCATTTTCATGACCAAAAAAAAAAAATCACCACCAATTGGATATTAAGACCCTATCCAAAGCCACAAAGCATCTCCAGGAGCAGATGGGACACTAATACGGTTATATTATATATATATATATATATATATATATATATATAGAAACTGTTGAAGCTCAAGCAATTAAAATTATTATTTTCCATAAATTAAGGGTTCCATTGCTAAGTCGATTTGTCTGAAGGAAAGAATTTGAGCAATGCACAAACCTCGTGCAGCAGTATCAAATTTAGGCACATGAAATTTTCTCGTAAGATGTACCCATCAATAGAAATTTAGGTACGAAAGTGAAAGATTGTATGTTAAAAATTAACAAATTGTACATGAATAGAAATGACATCTACAATATAGGTATAATCTCAACCCTTCCTCAACGAAGGATGTGTATCAAATTCCATCGATGAATCAAGACGATACAAAATCCGCAATGCTTGATCAATATAGGGGCAGAGGGGAAAACAGGACGAAGAGAAATCGTGATTAGAATACCATTACTCAGAACGATCAACCATGGAAATAGAAGCACTTCAGATGATCCCAGTGGAAATGCTTGATGTTGCGTTTATCTTCAGAGATGAAAAGTTCGAGACTCGTGAGGTTGAGAAGACAACGATTTGTCCTAAATCGTATTGAGAAGAAAAAGTTTTGCAGAGAAAATAGCATAAGATTATTTTTGGTTGGGGTACTTTTGCCTTTTTACGCTTACTAAAATATTTTCACAACCCATGAATATCATATTCCCACCCCCTCACATGAGAATAAAAATTGGCAAAATCATGGAAATAATGGATTCTCAGGAATGTGATATTTCAAGGAATATTTTTTTATTCCGCGAACCAAACATGAGAATATCACATTCCTGAGTTCACATTCCCAAGAATATTAAACGAATCTGTGAACCAAACGCCCCTAAAGGACATAACTTGATATTGCTGATAGGAAAAATATTATGATACTTATATAATATGATGATTTATAGAAAGTAATTGCAATGATATAAAGAAAATATTTTGCAAAATAATAAATATATAGATATATATATTAATTCTTCCACAATTTATTATAAGCTCTATAATATTTATAGAAAATTATCTGCATGGTTATCAAAATACAATCTTTCTACATGATAATCCTGATCACACATGAGCAAGATGATTAGGAAAATACAATCCTTACAAATGGATAAATCATGACTTGTGAGATTATTATATAAGATTTTGGGCTACCCCCTTTAACACACACTAATTTCTTGATGACTTTTAGTAATAAAAATATGTTTACAATTTTAAAACTAAAAAGAAAATATAACCATTCTAGTCATAAAAATCAAAATTAAAAAATTAAAAGGCTCCGAAAATCCGGGAGCCACTAAAGCCGACTCATGAAGGAATTTAAACAAAACTACCTATTCTACTTCAAACAAAACTACCTATTCTACTTTTATTTCAAGCTCAAAACTACATGTTCTACTTCTATTTCAAGCTCAAAACTATCTAATTTACATTTATGTCGAGCTCCAGAGCTCTATTCACCATCTCCCTTTTCAAATCGTGAGTGACTCTACTGTATATCTTCATTTTCCCCTTCCACTCGTGGCTGGCGAGAAGCTCTAGGGCATCAACTTCGTCCATGGTAGAGACTTTAATGATGGGCTCAAAGACGAGTCGTCTCTTGAGCCCATCGAGCTCTGCATTGAAATGCTCCATCTTGGTGTTTGCTATTCCAAGTTCTTTAAGAGCTTGGATTAGCTGTTCCCTGGCCGTCGCCATTTCATATATAGCACTATTCCAAGCTTTGCACTGGAATGCTTCATCTTGGTGCTGATTTGGTGTTGATTGCAATTATATACAAAGATGTGTCAACAAAGATGTGGTCCCAAGCTAGTAGTGATTCTTGTGAATCACAAAGTCTTGACTAACACGCTAGTGTCGATGTTTTAGGAGGGCAAATTTTTAGAAAAAAAAAAAAGAAGGGCAAATTTTACAAATGGTTAGGAACGTTTTAAATTTTCTTAAATTTTGTCATTGTTATTTTAAAATTGATATGCTTAGTCTTCAAAGATAATAAAAACTTCAAATTTTAGTGTCTAATATTTATATATTTTTTTTCTAATTTCGTTCCACCATTTTCAAAGTGATATACTTAGTCTCAAAAGTTTGTAAAATGTCTTAGTTTAGTTCTTGCCATGAAATTTCAATTTGGTGACAAAATTTAGGAACAAAAATAAAAAAAGTAAAAATATTGGGACTAAATCAAGACCTTTTGCAAATTTCAAAGACTAAGCGGATTACTTTTGAAACAATCAGGATGAATTTTTTGTTTAAAAAAAAAAAGAAATGTAAACATTCGAGATCAAGAAAAATCTTTTCTTGTTCCAACTTTTCGATATTCTCATTCATTCCCTGTGGGCCTTCCTTCCCCTAATTCTTTTCATTCTACTAACGATTTAGCTAGAATAATTTGTAAATCTTGGTCGGCTAATTGTTCTCGAATAGCACTTGCACCAGTAGATAGATCTATATTCCGAAATGTATTGAAGCCTTGGTTAGTAAAAAGAAAAAATAAAGAAAAAATAAAAAGTGGGATGCTCTCCAAGATTGGATTTCATATTTGAATAAACTTAATAATTATAAGAAAGTGGGTTTTTTAATTATGGGCCTAGCAAAAAAAAAAAAATGGGATGGGATTCTATAGGATCTCCCCCCTTCAAAATCGGATATGAAGGTAGATTGAATTTCATATTTGATAAAACCTTATAATTATAAGAAAGTCAGTTTTCAGTTATGGGCCTCGCAAAAGAAAAAAATGGGATGGGATCCTCTAGGATCTCCCCCCTTCGAAATCGGATATGAAAGTTTTCTTTCATTCAACTTAAGTAGGTACACCAAATAAAGAAAGGAGTTCTCGCTTTCAAATTATAGAAGTAGAAAATTCCAAAACAAAAAGATTTACTTCTTACTCAAGCTACTAGTGAAGACCAAACAAGATTTCATTGATTTCGTCTCTCTTTTATTTATTCAAATTTTTTTAATTCTTTATTCAATTTCAACATAAATGAAATGAAATTTTTTAAGTACCCTACTTCCCTTCGAATGATGAATTCCTTAATTCTTAATAAGTAAAGGAGTCCCTAGGAATTGATAAGGGATTTACTTGTCTATGTTTTGTTCCATTCAATCTTTTAGGTCCCAATTTCACCTCAATGCTTATGTCACGATACCCTTAAATCCTATACGCGATGGATAGACTTCATATTTGCTTACCTCAACATAATTTTTCTTTCAGAAGAAAGAAATGATTTAATTCCAAAAAACTAAAGTCTTTTTTTTTTTTTATGTGATACAATACAAATAGAAGTTCTTACTTATTTATTATGAAATCGATCATAGATCAATTACTTTTTTTATTTGGGAGTGTTGACTACGCCCCTAATTCTGAGCTTCATATTACTCCTGCCAAACGACATGTCGGGTCCAGGGCATCCTAATTGAATTGATTGGGATAACAGTTTCTCATTTCGAATATCTAAAATTAGAATTTTGATCAAATCACACGTCGCAGTATACTAGGCCTTCTAATTCTTTTAAATGTTTATCTAAAAGATTCGCGATATAACTAAGAAGACGTTTTAAATATCACATATGGGTTACAGGGCATGTGAATTTGATGTAGCCCTTGATATCTTCGTGTCCGAGATCAACAAATTCGAATCTGCATTGTTCACAAAATTTTTGGTCTTCTTTTTCGTCTCCGATTACTCAATAATTTCTACAAACAAAAATTTCTCTTTTTATAGGTCCAAAAATTATTTCACAAATTCACTTCTTAAATAATAAAAACGAAATTTTAGAAAAGTATAAATAATTAGGATTATTTATGAAATTTTCCCTTTTTAGTACGGCTTGTGGTGTTTATTACATTGTATTTTCTCCACCTTTCTTCTTATTATTTTAGGGTTAGTATAGAAACTACAAAATGAAGTAGGAGCTCCAACGTTGGCAATGGTGGCCATTATCATGTCAATTGTGATTAGCGTTATTTATATACTGATACATTTACCAAGACATGTTCACGTACCCTTGTGTCACGTGCTATGTAACTTTATCAACATAGAAATTATTGTGGGCGTAAGAATTTCAATTCTACAATAAAGAGTATTTTAGTATTTATGGAAGATGCAAGTTTTATCAGAGTAGGCAATAAATTGGATGATATTTGCAAATCAATAAAAGGTTAAAAAAAGAATGATAAATCTTACTTACCTCAATCACCTATTAAACTAATTAGCTTGTTTGTCTCCAAAAATTGTAAACTTTTATTTCCGTAAAAGTTTCAAACAGTGTAAACTTTCATTAGACCAAAACTTTTATTTCTTCAAATCACATCTTATATTTAGTACTTAGAATCTTGAAAACAAAAAACTAAAAATTCAGGGTCATCACGTGAGATATAGTGTCAAGATATTAGAGTATAAGCATGCCACCAAATAAAATAAAACACAATAGACAAGATAAATAAAAATGATAAAATAAAATAAAATAAAAATCAACAGTAAAATAATAAAATAAAACAAAATAGACAAGAAAAAATTTAATTAAAATAATAGAATAAAAAAAAATAGACAAGATAAATAAAAATCAACAGTAAAATAAGAAAAAAAATAAAAACAAATATAAACATAGAGATGGAATAAAAATAAAATTTTTAAAAATAATAAATTTAAGTTCTTAATTTTTTAAGTATCAAGTAAAAATTTACAAATATAAAAATAAATTTTCTTTACTTCTATTAATAAGTTAAACACTTTTTTATTCGTGTATTAAGAAAAATATACAAAATGTACTGTCATTTGTACACTTAGTATGATATATTTTTTGTTAAAAACAAGCGTGTTTCATTAAGTCTAAAAAATATTTACATCGTATTGGATCCAAAAGGGTACACATCAGATTACGTATATCAATATTCCAAGTCTTGCAAATAGCTTGATTCAAAAGTACAGGTTTAAGTTTCTTATACAAAAGTAATTTAGTCCCAACATCAAAGACAATATATATTTGCAAAAAATTGTTCTTCACTAAGAGCTAAAGCATAAAAAATTCTTTTGCTCCTCTCCTTCCAAATATAAAAGATGAAAGCCCCGATGATAATTCTGATGCAGAATGATTGAAAACTATCTTTGGTCGAAAGATGTACCATCCATGATTCGCATTGAGGCCAACTAGCACATTTAGGACCTTTAGATGATCGCCAACCCTTGAACCAAATTCGTTTTGAGACGGAGCAAAGCTTAAAGATGTGATCTTTATCCTCAATACATGAAAAGCAAAACAGGCGTTTAGGATCAATATCCATACCCCAAGACAAAAACCTTCTCTTAGTTGGTATCATGTCAAGTCAGAATAACCAAGTAGAGAAAGAATATTTAGGGGCTATTATTGAAAAGTAAACACAATGTACCTACCATCCCAAATCAGCTTTTTCCCATTTATACATCCCAAATCACTCTTGAACAGAACCTGATTAGATTATTATTATTATTTTTTTTATTTATTTATTGAATTTGACCCCAGAAGATGACAATTCTAAAATTTGATTAATCAAAAATATTTACACGGAAGATGAAACTAGACTAGCGCCACCAACTAGGCCGAACTGTTGTCATCTAGTTCCTAAAAATGTGTCCATGGACTATGAATACGCTCACGACATCTTAGAGCTGACTGTAAAAATGCACTTTCTTAACTTTTTGTAGTCAATTTAATCTAATCTTAATAGAAACATTCAACGAAAAAATTCTCTTGACAAGTTATTATATTTTCATTAAATAACAAAATTGCGAGTCATCATTCTAATTTGAATTTTAATATACTAAAATTTAAAACTACATAATATATTATAAATACCCCAGTCTATGTGATTCAGCACAAAATAAAAAATATATAGATAAAGTTTTTTCAACCTTGTGGTTCGCAAATTTTGAAATCTAAAGGAAGTTGCGTTAAGAATTTTTGAAGGAAAAATGACACAAATGGTCAGTAATATTTTCTCAGAATTTCAAATTCTTCCTTTTTGTTTAAAATTCAACAATTTAGTCCCTTTTAATTTTAAAAAAAAAATTAAATTTATCTTTATTATTTAAAATTTACCAGTTTATCCCCCATCATTTCTATAAAAAAAAAAATCGATTTACTTATCAAATAGGGGTCACGTGTAGAGACTAAAGTAATATTTTTTTTTAAAAAATAATAATGACTAAATTATTATTTTTATTTAAAAACAAGAAGGACTAGATTGACTAATTTAGAATAATATGAATGAATTTAATTTTTTTAGAAATAATAGAAACTAAATTGGCTATTTCTAAACAATTAGAACGAATTTGGAAGGTGAAACAATGTAGACTATTTGTGTAATTTTTCCAATTTTCTAATCTGAAACTGTTTTTTTGGTCGGAACTGTTAAGGTAAAAATTTGCTCTAGAGTCCAAGCCGGACCTGCAAAACAAAGAACATGTGTGGGATCTACCAACGTAAGTACTCTGATACTTAAGTTAGTAGGTGTTTATCTTTTTTGAAGAAAAAGATAGGAAAAATGGAAAGTGTATAGAGTGTATAAAATACCTTTATGAGATAATGCATGTGATATTTATACTTTCTTTAAGAGCATCTTTCCTGATTTGGTTGGATTGTTTTAGAGTTAGTTACCACTTCCTTCCCGGGATCTATGGGACCATTCCTAGACCCGACCTCTTATTTAGGCTTTGGAGTAAGGGGTGGAGGGAGGGGGGTCTAGCCCCCCAACCTCCAAAAAAAAAAAGATGTTTAATGGATTTTTTTTTTAAAAAAAAAAAAAGATTTGGTCACTCCAAAATAAAAACCAAAAACGCTATGAGAGTTGTCAAGAGAATGGAGTTAACTAAGATGGTAAGTCACAAATCTACGACAAGTTGTTTTTTGCTAATTATTACCAAAACACCTCAATTCAAAATTTAAAGGGTCAATATCTCTTTATTGCTTCTCTATCTAGAATGACTAAAATATCATTGTTATTCATCCTGCTCCAACTAGCCTTTGACCTTTGCATTTTTGAATGACAATGTTTAATAATTTTGTTCATCATATTTTTTTTAGTACATTAAGTTGCCTTGAGGTTCATATTTCGATTATTGTCCTGAATAATGTATATACTAATATTTTTTTTTGCTAAAAGGTATTAATTCTCATATCATATATTTTGTTTAATTATATTTGGAATTTTTAGTTGCATACAATGAAAATCAACTTATATTAAAAGGTTGTCAAATGTGAATATATAATTAGGATTTATTATATTAATTGTAAGTGGAAGATATTTTTTGAGTTTTTTTTTTACTAACTCAAAAAATATGTACAAAAAATAATAAATCAAATCAAATTGTCTTGTTCTATTAAATGGGGTCGATTCAACCCCCAATATTAAAGTTATGGCTCTACCCTGGAGTAAACTATGTTAAGAGGACTCATTGGGTCTCGGGCCTCAGACCTCGGTGCTGTCATTGGACCGTCTTCCTAATAAAAATAACGTTAAACCCCAGATCGGGATTTATTTCATATCAAGAACGAATCTGAAACTCGCGATATGTATTTCATGAAGATGAAACTTCAATAGATAATAGTCAATCCGACCAAAAAAGAAGACAATAGTCAATAGAATTTTGAGTCTTTGACAAGACAAAAAGGCTTGACGAAAAGGAAAAGATAGAACAAAATGGCAGGAGAAAAAGGAAATTGTTGGTCCATTTTAGCATGTCTATAATCAGGTGGGTTAAAATATTGTAACCAAAAAAAAAAAAAAAGTATAAATATCTCTATTGAACTACTTATCATAAACCATTTATCATTAATTAGGATTTCGGCCTCTGAATTTTTGCAATATCAAATATCTAGCCCTATTGAACTACTTATCATAAACCATTTATGAAAATAAATCCTTAAAGAATTACTTATTGGTCGTATAAACAGGTTTTTATTCAAATTAAGTACCCAATAAATTTAAGTTTCTAGACCTACACATTATCAATCCTAATCTTAATTCCTTCTCAATGTTTCCATTTTTTTCTAAAATGTGTCGTCATTAAACTTTATCTCTCACGTCATAATCCCCTTAACTTCACATTATTTTTGACGACGTCAAATTGGTTCAGGCTGTAAATTAGATCAAAACCAAATGCATAATTACATTTAGGAGTTGGTGGAACAGTAAGATAATAATCGACTATAATTAAAAATTTTAAATTTAAATTATAATTTTGATCTCTCTCGTGCCAAAAACAAAACTAAAAATCCTAGTACAAAAAAAAAAAGAAGTATATTTTTCCCAAAAGCAAAAGAGGTTTTTGTATTATTGAGATTAGAAAATTGATCTCTAGACCCACTCATACCTTAAACAAACAGTCCCACCACTCAACCAAACGGCCATTAATTGTCATTGTTGTTATTTTCTATAATTATCTGACAAAAAAAAAAATCTCTATAAATTAAATAAGAAATTGGTATTTTCTTTTGTGGTGGAGATATTTCTTCGATAAAATTTAGGATTTTGGCGAATCGACACCGAGTCGACTCAGTCATGTCTTCCGATTCCATTCCCAGAACGTCTTCCATCCCTTTTGCCCCCCTCTAACCCCAAAGGTTTCGCCAAGAAAAACGGTTATCTTTTTTTTTTTTGGTCAAATTAATCAACTATATACACTTTTGATTGTTAATGCATTTTTGTGCCTGTTTGTGTAGGAATTTTAATTTTATGAATTCAAAATGTTTCTTCTTATGAATTTTTCAATGCAATTGAGTAATTTTTAGTAATTAATATTTCTTTTATGAAATTTCAGGCTACTCGTTCAGCTAAATTGAAGCAATGCAAGCTTGATGCTCATCGTGAGCAGTGGCTTTATCAAGGTTTGTGTATTGATCACTTTTTAAAATTAGTTTCATGTACATTTATATTTACATTTTTCTTTTTATGTTAGACATATTAATTTTATGTGAAGACCCTACTTTGTGTATATAAATGCATGAGAATTATTTTTTTAAAAATATAGCGCTGGTGTCTATCGTGAGATGGTGATTGGTGCTTTTATTTTCTATGGTGGAGAATAAATGGACTAGCCATTAGGGCTTTGGTCCGGTGGTAATGTGTGTATGAGAGAGGTTGCAAGTTCGAGTTTCTAACATACGGCCTTAAGCCTCTCCTGAATAAAAAAACAAAAAAGATAAATGGAGTAAGTAAGAAAATGGAGGAGGGGAACACGAGGGGAAACAATGCATGTGGAGAAAGAGAGAGGAAGATCAATAGAAAAGCTAGAAATAAAGCTCAGGGACGAGAAAGAGAACCTCATAAATAATTAAAAAGCGATGCTGAGATCCTCGAATAGTCCCAATAGTCGTACCACTAGTGACCTGGGAAGTAATGATTCCGAAACCAATTTTACTGGGATTAGCAGCTGCATTAGCAGTTGTAGTAGCACTAGCAGTGGTGGCTCCTGTTTGGGGAGTATGACTGAAGAAGATGAAGAAGGGGATGATGGAGGATTGGATGATTGGAAGGCCATGGCCGATGATTTGGTTGCCACCAATGACAAGCAGGAACAGCCTAACTCTGGTTTGGGTTTTCCTTGAGAGAGTAATTAGAATGCTGCAAGGTTGGATTCACGGCCAGTAGTAAACAACCTACTAGCTTTAGGGATTGATAATTCAAAGCCAAACAAAGAGAATAAGGTAGTTGTACGGAGAGCTACAGTGGAAAATTGTCAGGCATAGAGATTGGATGTTACTTTTCATTCTCAGAGTCTGCCAAATTTGTCAAAGCAATTCAGTTTTCTAATGACTAGGGATTAGCGTTGTGGCTATGGAGGCTCGGGATGGTGTTGTAATGCTGCATCAGCACCCACCTCGTGTCCAATATGATGTGAGGCTTTGGAGTTCACAGACATAAGCTTTCTCCCTTGCTCGTGTGGTTTCAGGCTCTGCCTTTTCTGCCACAATAGAATTCTTGACTAGGATGGGCGCTGTCACAGACGCAAGCTTTCTCCCTTGCTCTTGTGGTTTCAGGTTCTACTATGGATGGCAAGAGTCTGACATTCTGATTTGCACGTTGTTGTAGCATGGTGACGAGCTCTTAGGAAGATTCTTTGTTTCACTTAAAATGTATGTTGGCTATATCATTTTTGTATGTGTTGCTTGGTTTATCAGTGAGACTCTGAATTTTCGCATTAGTAGATGGTATAGGAATGTGATTTTTATGCCCAGGAAATGGTTTTTGTTTTCCAGTTCCAGCCAAAATCAAAAATACTTTCCCTAGAGGGCTGATGGCACGTTGTGTCATGACAGAGATAAGTGTCTTGGAAAAGTATGTTTGATATAACTGTAAACTGCCTGGTTCTATTATTCTTTCTCTCTCTCGCTCTCTCTCGCTTTTGTCTTCTATACTGCAGGTGGACTATTATAGCACAACAACTTTCCGGAAGAACTGACAATGATGTGAAGAATATCTGGAAGATGAAGCTGAGAAAGAAGCTCACTGCCATGGGAATTGATCCAGTTACCCACATGCCTTTCTCTCAAATTTTTGCTAATTATGGAAATATTAGCGCCTTCCCAAAAGCAGAACTTGGCTTGGCTCGCTCAGTAGCACTATAAAGACTGCATTCATGTTGAGATCAGAAAAAAAGTAGATTCCTTCAGAAAGAGTCTGGTTTCAGCAGCGATTTTGGAGTAGCAAGCGCAACAATATTCCAAAGTGGAACCATCCAAGGACTCTCTCTTGGCCAATAGTGACGACAACTCTGCTAACAATCAGTCTCTTGATCTTCTTTCTCAACTCCAAGCCATATATAGTATTGGTTACTAAGGCCTCAAATTACACACACCATGAGATCATGCCTACACATTTGATCACTGATTGCTCTTCAATGTCAGCTTCATCATCGTTATTAGAATCTCCTTCTACAAGTACTAATTAAGCCATAACAGCTCCGATCTTCAATTGGTCTGATTTTCTTCTTGAAGATGCATTTCCACCAGGAAACGCGCAATAGCAAGTAATCCTGGTGAACTCACCAACTGATGAATCTGGAAGAAAATCAAGATTCTGTACCACCCGAAGAGGAGAAAAATGTTAAAATGAACAACTTTGAAGCTTCGTTTTGTGGAAGTCATCCTTGAATTTGAACATCAAATGCACTTAGATTTCAAGGGCATTTTAGAGGAGCCTTTTTTGCTACTGATTTATTTAGTGGATAAGAAGCACGCAAGCGATTAATCTTTGCGGAAATTATTCATTTTATTCTCTAATTCCATTCATAAGAGATTCAGATACCAGTTGTAATAGATATTTGACATAATCATTTTCATGTTAAAGTTCTTAATGGTACATGGAGTTGATTATGCTGGTTTAGTAATATTAGAGTTCTCAAGTGCAATACATATTGACATACTTCAAACCTTAATTTCGCGACTTCGAGCTTTGCTCTCGATTAGCTCGTTATATCTATAAATTAACTTGTAAGCAAAATATTCTGACACTCTTTATTGAAGGTTCTTTTGGACGTTGAAATCTATAGCCATAAATTTTTGGACACTACCAACTTACGAGACAATAGGGTTGAGGGGTCAACCGAGTGGCGAAAGCAAAGTGGAAGATGGGTTGTGATAGTAAAGGGGAAGAGAGATCACCTCTTGAAGCATTGAGCACAAGATGATCAAACATGACCTACGTGTAAGTGTTTATGGACTCTTAAGAGATGTTTCATTTACAAACTCAAGAATCCATTATTACTGATCTCTTAGGGTTTGATTAAGTTAAATCCAACTCGAGTTTGTTATTGATAACTAGACTCACCTAGAGGCCTTGGGTTTAAGGTGGACCCACAGTAGATAGCTTGTGAATTTTGGGATCTTATATGTGTCATAGTCTCATATTTGAGGATTGAGTTCAACTAATTTATCCCGAGATAAGGCTGCAGGCCTAGACCTCATTTTGACTATTACAACCGTAAAATCTAATACACCACTCATTTTGACCAATAAATTCTTGATTAGAGAAAAATAATTTGAGAAACTTAAACCGAGTCATTGATCTCAAAACTGATAGCCTCTCTAATAGTGTGCCAATGAATATGTATTATTACCTTTCTGCGCTTAATGGACTCTCTTTGATCTGAATTTTAGGCCAAATCCCATCCAATTCGAAAGAGTCTTCTGTTATGCCTTTTGCCGCCAGGACTATGAAATAAAAAAGTGAATCCCACACATCTTGTGAGAGCCTCGTGGCTGAAGGGCTCACAAAAGCACTACCAAATCAAATTTTTACATGTGCAGAAATTTGTGTCATTTGTGATTATCCTACTCAGTGTAGTGGCACCATAATCAGACCAAATAATATCGAATGAGGCCCATCTTATTTGATAGGATTGGGCGCCATGGTGGAGCAAAACCCGTGCCTCCAAGCCTCCAATTTTCGTTCTTTAATTAATGTACTATTTTGAGAATAATATGGCCCACCCAAATTGCCTTTCCCATGCCCTTTTTTCCAATTTCTATATTCAACCTTTTAACGACAAAGAGATTTTCACATCCAAACCCCCTTTCCCACAGCACAGAGCAAAAAACATGCAAAGAACTAAAGTAACAGATCATTAAAAAAAAAAAAAATTGTATTATGCTTAACTTATTTATTTAGTAATACTTGATTTATTTATTTATTTTGGCAAGTTGAATTTAAAGTTTTCCTTCTTTATATATGATAAATTTAGGGGAAGTTATTCATACCAGATTGATTTTTTGCTATGCATACCTGATTAATTAAATTTAGATCAGCTAATTCATGTGCTTAATATTTTAGTTCATGACGAAATTATTTTCAAGCGAGAGTTTGCATAATCCTAAAACAATTTATTCATTTTTCAAAATAAAAGAAAGGACGTTGATTCATAAACCAGTGAACAAACTTTTGCGTTTGATATTAATGCAGATGTACTTTTAGAATTCTCCTTTACATAATCTTACGTTATTTTTGTTAATATTCCTTTCACACTTATCTATGTTTAAACTATTTAATATCATCAATCTCTTTAATTGAATTTTTACCGCTTCAATATTAAATTATTTACTCCGTCCAACCGATCGACTTTATGAATCAACGATGCCACTACTTAGGCTCCGTTTGTTTGCCGTAAAATAACTTACTTGTGTAAAATATTTTCTGTGGAAAGTGTTTTCCTGAAAAATAAAATATTTTACATGACTCCGTTTGTTTGCCGTAAAATAATTTATTGAGGGAAAATATTTTACTGGAAAATAGAATACTGAAAAATATTTTATGGTGTTTGGATGTACGGTAAGTTCGGTAAAATGTTTTCTTATTCCAAAGGACATGAAAACATTTTACATAATTTTGTACTAGCCGCAATTGTTGACCGAAAAATATTTTACAGTTGACCAATTTTCCGATGTTACCAAACACTGTAAAATTAAGAAAAAGCAGCCGCAATTTTTGACTGGAAAACATTTTACGGTTGACCAATTTTCTAGTGTTACCAAACACCGTAAAATCCAGAAAATGTTTTCCGGTAAAATATTTTACAGCAAACAAATGGAGCCTTAATTGTTTAATTTACCACTGCGGACATGGTCCACCGTTTTAGATGAGATATTCAAACCAAACCCTAGAAAAAAAAATTATGAACATTATGAAAGCTAGCTATTGTACAAAAAATAGTTGTTGACTACCAGTAATACAACTCGCCTTCACTGGAATTGATGGGTCAGTCTCTCGTTTAGTAGAACCAACTGTAAGATATTTTTACTTAAGGTAGCCTTCATGACCACATAAATTGTAAAAGAAATGGTGATGGTTCAACGACCAAAGTCATAAACCAAATATAACATCCTACATAATGAAATAGTTAGTGGATTCATAAAAGAAATAGAGGAATATGAAGAGTCCTTATCTAGTCTTATATTAAACCCATGTTCTTGAAAGTTTTATGTAACTACCTAAATTATGATCTTACATTATGGTGTGCTTAGTGGGGTTAGTGGGTTCATGAATCATTTCTAATTAAATCTATGATGGATGAAATTAATTTAAAAATTACTAGAGTAAATATTATTCTGTCCTTTGTGATATGTGAAACTATTACTCCACCCCCTGTGTTACAGTGCAGTTTGTTACAGTGTAGTTTGTTAAACCTCTAGTTTTGCCTTAATACTTTAAAGTAATTATAGTCGTATATATGAATGTATTCATATATCATTTCGTTTCGTCACTTTCATTTCTTTCCTTTCAACAGAGAGACTTTAATATTGCTGACCTGTTTATTATGATTTCTATAGCATAGTTATAGTGAACAAAACTTAAATATAGTATATAGACTTCTTACATGCATTAGATGTTACTCGAATTGGGGGAGGGGAGAGTGGGGAGTGGGAGAGGGGCAAGAGATACTTCACTCATAAAGGAAAGCAACATTACAAATGGTTGATCAACACCGGTGGGAATGGGGATTCAAATCTCGAATTATGAAAATTCTTCAAAACGATGTATGTTATGAACGTCCACCTAATAAAAAAATGAGTTGCACCAATATAGAACTCTCGCACTAAAATTAAATGTTAGTTCACAACCGTTTTGAAGAACAAGCCCTGAGATAACACCTAAACAAGTTGCTCATGAAACAATGGCCTGCCAATTTAAAGGAAAACAACCTCTAGCATAAGCTTTTCACAACCCACAGCTAGCTACATGGGTTATATATGGTCATTCTGATATTATGGTCATCCACCATAATCCTATTTCGTGATTATTTGTTGATAATATGCATGAGATAGTGCAATTTGATTGGATTTTTTTTTTTTTTTTTTTGCTGAATATTGATTGGAAAATTTTTAATTGCCCAAATCAATCAATAGTTGTCTTTTAAAAAAAAAATATGTCCGAAGCTGAAAATAGTATACGTACTTTAAATTTAAAATATTTGATTACAATAGGTTACTACTCAACCTTTCAATCCAATTTTTAGGTGTGTAGTTGTCTTTATCTTTATAAGGCATATACAGTAGCTACTACAATGACAAAGACATCATAGGCTCCACATATTTTGTCTCTAACGTGTGAACTCTACGCATTTATAGGACCCGCACATAATATGAGAGAAACATTTTAACACTTTAACGTTTTGAAGAAAAATCCCTACCATGTTGTGCAACGGTAGAACTACAACAACCCAGCTAATTGCTATGTTAAACGTTTTAACACTTTAACGCTTTAATTGCTACGTTTTATTATTATTATTATTTTTATTTATATAAGATAGATTTTGGGGGAAGTTATTCATACAAGATAATTTTTGCTATGCGTGCATACGATTAACTAAATTTAGAACAGCTAAATTCATGTGTAAAAGAAAAGATGTTGAGTCATAAACCAATGAACAACCTTATGCTTTTGATATTGATACAAATGTGCTTTTAGAATTCTTCTTTATATAATCTTATATTATTTTTGTATAACATTTTCTTTACACTTATTTATGTTTAAAATGTTTAATATCATTAATTTTTTTAATTGAGAGTTTCAATATTAAATTCCTGACTCTACCCATAAGTTTTATTTTATGAATTTAACGATCTCATTTATTTGTGTTGAAAAGCACCATCTCAGTTAGAGGAAACATTCGATTTTAATAGAAACATACGAAAAATTAATTCAAGATTTGAGCATGCTCAAGAAGTTGTATAATAGGGGGTAACATCTTAAAAGGCAATAGTTCTGAAAATCCTTACCACACTACTTAATTGTTTAAATTCATTCCAAGTGAACTTAATTTATCACCATTGCATGAAGAATAGTTGTTGAAGAAGTCATGCAAATGGCATTAGTTGTCATTAAATTGGCATTAGTTGGACCATTTCCTTATGTGGCTTCTTCAACCATTTATGCATGAGTACACTTTGGCTCCATTTTTGGGTGGGTCAGGGTCTATACATATCCCAACCCATTCCACTACTAATCATACATTTTCTGGCTTCCAATATTTTGTACGTAGTTGATCTATTTCTTTGCTTTTTGTTTACTAAAATGGCATTAGTTAGCCAGCTCATGAGTTAGCTTGTCAAGGCTCACAAGGCTATGGAAGAATGCAAATCACAACTTGAAAAGGCTCAAGCAAAAGCGGACGAACTTTGGAAGGAATTGGACGATGCTGATGAATATCTCACATAAAGAAGGGGTGAGCTGGAGACGAGAAACTTTGATCTTACCCAAGCCAAAATGGAGGTGGAGCTGCTCAAAAAGCAAATGGTGACTTACCTCGTGATTGTTGTTCGAACTAAATCCCAAGTGAGGCACTGGTGCATCTTAAGGAGCATGGCTGGGTTGGGAGCATGAAAATCCACAATTCGGTTGGAGGTCAAAAGAGACAGATAATGACCCGAATAGCCTAACAGCTCGGGATTCATATCAATAATGTTGTATAGGCCGCCCCTCTTCCCTCCCTCTCTTTTACCTCAAGAAGTGTGGAGGCTTTCTGTCTCCCCAATCACCCTTCTTACCAATTTCCTTCCCCTTTTCCCTTTCTCTCATTCTCTCTCTCTCCCCTTCAAAATGTATGCATTTTTTTTTTGTAATGCAGTTGTTATTTTGTGAAACGAAGCTTATCTTTATCGTTAGGTTTTCTCCAACTTGCATATGCTGCAATTAAAGGTAGCAAACTAATAACATTAAAACACAATAAGTTAATTAACATACTGGGATTTGGTCAGAAAGAACTTTCACAAAGATAAAATTGATAAATGGATGACTATTTAAGCAAAACCAGAAAAACCACTACAAGCAACAATTTCGGCTACCTTTAATTGCCATTTATCAATTTTATCTTTGTGAAAGTTCTTTCTGACCAAATCTCAGTGTGTTAATTACCTTATTGTGTTTTAATGTTGTTAGTTTGCTACCTTTAATTTTAGCATATGCAAGTTGGAGAAAATCCAACGGCAACGAGAAGCTTTGTTTCACAAAATAACAACTGCATTAGAAAAAAAATGCATACATTTTTGAAGGGGAGAGAGAGAAAGAGGAGGGGGGAAGGAAATTGGTAACAAGGGTGGTAGGGGAGGCGGAAAGCCTCCACACTTCTTGAAGGGAAAGAAAGGGAGGGAAGGGGGCCAGCTTATGCAACATTATTGATATGAATCCCGAGTTGTTGGGCTATTCAGGTAATTGTCTATCTTTTTTGACCTCCAATCGAGTTGTGGATTTTCATGCTCCCAATTCAGCCATGCTCCTTAAAATGAGCCAGTGCCCTCACTTGGGATTTAGTCCAAACAACAATCACGGGGTAAGTCATTATTTGCCTTTTGAGTAGCTCTACCTTCCTTTTGGCTTAGGTAAGATCAAAGTTTCTCGTCTCCAGCTCATTCCTTCTTTTTGTGAGACATTCATCAGCATCATCCAATTCCTTCCAACGTTCGTCCGCTTTTGCTTGAGCCTTTTCAAGCTGTGATTTGCATTCTTCCATGGCCTTGTGAGCCTCGACAAGCTGACTCAAGAATTGGCTAACTGATGTCATTTTAATAAACAGAAAACAAAGAAATGGATCAACTACGTACAAAGTATTGCAAGCCAGGAAATGTATGATTAATAGTGGAATGAGTTGGGATATATATCGACCCTGACTCACCCAAAAATGGAGCCAAAGTGTACTCAGGCATAAATGGTTGATGAAGCCACATAAGGAAATGATCCAACTAATGCAATTTGTATGACTTCTTCAATAACTATTTTTCGTGCAATGGTGATAAATTAAGTTCACTTGGAATGAATTTAAACAATTAAGTAGTGTGGTAAGGATTTTCAGAACTATTACCTTTTAAGATGTTCCCCCTATTATACAATTTCTTAAGCATGCTCAAATCTTGAATTAATTTTTCGTATGCTTCTATTAAAATTGAATGTTTCCTCTAACTGGGATAGTGCCTTTCAACACAAATAAATGGGATCATTAAATTCATAAAGTCGATCTTATGAGCAGAGTCAGGAATTTAATATTGAAGCTCTTAATTTAAAAAATTGATGATATTAAACATTTTAAACATAAATAAGTATAAAAAAAATGTTATGCAAAAATAATATAAGATTATATAAAGGAGAATTCTAAAAGCACATTTGTATCAATATCAAAAGCATAAGGTTGTTCATTGGTTTATGACTCAACATCTTTACTTTTACACATGAATGCAGCTGTTCTAAATTTAGTTAATTAGGTATGCATGCATAGCAAAAATTATCTTGTGTGAATAACTTCCACCAAAATCTATCTTATATAAATAAAAATAAAACTTCTATTAACTTGCATCTTCCTATTACATCTTTTTCATATATAAAAAAATAGAGGATCTATTCTCTTAAAAGAAGTGGGATCTTTGATTGATCTGTCTCTTATCCTCCTGCCTTAGATTATTAGTACTGTGACATATATATCAAAAGCTCAATGTGCAATTTGAGTAGATAAATAGAAGTATGTCTTGTTCATAACATAAATCTAAAGACACTGATATCTTGACAACATTCTTAGTAACTTCTCAACGTGTTAACATAATACATATCTTGATTTTTTATTAACTCCTTTCAAAAGAGTTAAGATTCGGTGAAAGAGTTAGTGAAAGGGAAAACTCATACGAGCAGTTTTCTACGAGTATTACAACCCTTGATATTCGCTGGCAATTTACTAGGCAGAGTTAGTGAAAGGGAAAACTCAAATGTAGGACTGAGTCGAGTAACATCTAATGCATGTAAGAAGTCTATATACTATATTTAAGTTCAGTGCACTACAACTATACTATATAAATCATAATAAACAGGTCAGTAATATTTAAAGTCTCTCCATTGAAAGGAAAGAAATAAAAGTGACAAAACGAAATGATGTACGAACACATTCATACGACTATAATTACTTCCTGAAAGTATTAAGGCAAAACTAGAGGTTTAACAAACTACACTGTAACACAGGGGATAGAATGATAGTGTCGCATATCACAAAGGGCGAAATAATATTTACCCTAGTAATTTTCTAATTAATTCCATCCATCATAGATTTAATTAGAAATGACTCATGAACCCACTAACTTCACTAAGCACACTGTAATGTAAGATCATAATTTAGGTGGTTACATAAAACTTTCAAAAACATGAATTTAATATAAGACAAGATACAAGTACTCTTCATATTCCTCTATTTCACAAAGATAAAATTGATAAATGGCTGACTGTTTAAGCAAAATCAACTTCTGCGCAACATGCATAATGTAAAGCATGTGATATATTTTGTAGGTCAATTTTTTCAACAAAAAAAGGTCAATTTTACTTTTTGTTTTCTTTACGATGACGAGAGATCACATCAAATTCACACAATCTTATAAACATTGCGACAGTGCGATGCATCCCTAAGATTGGCGGAGCCACATGGCTCTCGGGGGTTCACTGAAATTTGAATTTTTTTTTTGTTTTTCTAAAAATACCCACTTAATTTTTTCTCTCTTGTCTTATGTTTTTTTCTCTTTATTTTTTACTCGTATTCTCTTATTTATAAATAGGTTTTAAATTTATTTTCTATATTTTGGGGACTATTTATGTTATCATTGTGTATGAATTTTGATTAATTTATTTTTGTAATATTTTTAACATTTAAGTTAAACTTTTCTAGTTTAATTGTACATTTAATTTAATTTTAATTTTTTAAATGATTTTTACACTATCTTTTATTTTTAATTGATTATTTTGTATATTTAATTAAACAGTTCAGTTCAAATACTAACGAATTCTATATGTTTAAATATTTTAATATTTTTTCATCATTGTCATAATTTTAGGGATAAAGGCCATAATATTTTTTTTCAATTTATATAAAATAAATTTGCATAAATGAGTAGCCAAATCCGATTACTGACTCTGCCACGTAATACACTTCTAATCCCGAGTGGCGAAGTGGCACCCCGTAACCCCGGGTGCTTGGTTCCGTCTTAGGCTAAGAGTGCTATAGGCCAGTAGAAAATCAAGCAATTAAAATGAGAGAAATAAATTTAAACTTAAGATATTTGATTACAATACCCGACCTCTCCACAAGGCATACCTTCTCCACCAGACTCGTGGTCTCAAAATGAGTTTATCATCCAATTTAAGAAGAATTAGATTTCTTAACCTAATGTCATAATATCACGGGATTAAACAAAAAGTGCAATGATTGAGATGTGATTTAACTATTTATATCTAATATGATCCTTCCGAATACACTACTAATTAACATATTTCTTTTTTTCGTCGAAAATAGAAATTATGTTAGCAAATAAAAATTCCAGCAAGAGGGCTCAAACACAAACATAAAAAAAAAAAAAGTCTAGTACAACACTAACCTAACAAGATAAAGAAAGGTGAAACCCAAAGGTTAAATCCAAGATCTGTTTTTGTCGTCTCCAGTTCACACAAGAGCCTAAGCCCAAAAAAAAAAAAAAAAAAAAAAAAAAAACTTCCATTTGACTTGTTTAGAAATACCCAAAACATAAATGCCAATCATTTTTCCTCATTTGTTTTCTCTTTATTACCTGAAAATAGAAGGCTGGGACTTGGGAGCAAATACCAGAGCCTTCTTGAAAGAGAGGGATAGAGAAGAGAGGGAGAGTGTGAGAGAAAAGTGAAGGAAAGGTAAAATTTTAAGTAAAGATATAGGAAAAAGTGAAAGAGATAGAATATGGAGAAATGTGAGAGTATAGTGGAAAGTAAACAAAAGCAAAGAAATGAATCAACTACAAACGGAAAATATTGGAAGCCAGAAAATGTATGATCGGTAGTGGTATGGGTTGGGATATATATAGACCCACCCGAAAATTTATCACCAATGTATACTCATGCATTTTGGCGGGAAACCTACTGCCAGAATTTACTCACTTTGCTACCGTACTCTTATGGTTGCAGACGGGTACTCATTTGGAGTTGTTCTTCATCCACTCAGGTGGATGGTCAGTCTACGGGTGCTGTAAAACTTACTTTTTTATATGAGTAGACTAATCATGTATCTGTGTGGATAGAAGAATTTTCAAGTCAATTTGTAGTTGCAGGAAGCCATATAAGGAAAATGGTCAAACTAACGCGATTTGAATGACTGGTCTTCAACAACTATTCTTGGTACAATAACTAGCTTTCATAAATGGTTGCAGAAAGCCACATAAGGAAATGGTCTCGTCAAACTCACGCCATTTGAATGGCTAACTGGTCTTCATCAACTCTTTTCCGTACAATGGCTAGCTTCGTAATGTTTCATAAAAAAATTGGATTCTATTTTCTTTATTTATTATTTTTTATAGCTTCGTTGGAATATGAATATCTCAACTAAAACGATGGACCATGTCCGAAGTGATAAATTAAGTTTGCTTGGAATGAATTTAAACAATTAAGTAGTGTGGTAAGGATTTTCAGAATATTATGCAACTTCTTGAGCATGCTCAAATCTTGAATTAGTTTTTCGTATGCTTCTAATAAAATAGATTGTTTCCTCTAACTGAGATGGTGTCTTTCAATACAAATAAGTGAGATCGTTAAATTCATAAAGTCGATCTTATGGGTGGAGTCACGAATTTAATATTGAAGTGGTCAATTAAGAAAATTGATGATATTAAACACATAAGATTATGTAACGAAGAATTCTAAAGCACGTTTGTATCAATATCAAACACAGAAGATTGTTCATTGGTTTATGAATCAACATCCTTTCTTTTATTTTTAAAAATGAATAAATTGTTTTAGGATTGTGCGTACTTTGGCCTAAAATAATTTCATTGTCAATTAAAACAATTAAGTTACATAAGAAAATAATTTCATCATTAATTAAAGTAATTAAGCACATGAATGTAGCTGTTCTAAATTTAGTTAATCGGGTAGGCATAGCAAAAATTATCTTGGATGAATAACTTCCCCTAAATCTATCATATATATATATATATATATAAAACTTTAAATTCAACTTGCCAAAATAATAAATAAATCAAATATTACTGTATAAATAAATTAAGCATAATACAAACATTTGCTCATCCTCTATTTCTTTTTCTTTTTTTGCTGAAAAAATAAAGTATCCATTAAACTCAACAAAAAGGTTACTTATACAATCAACAATCAACAAAATTAGCTAAGGACTCAATATTCCACTTCCTACTAAGCATTCTATTTTTAGTACTATTTTAAAACTTTTTACATGTATAAAGCTTAAGTCTAATCGACTGAAATAAACTAGCAACAATGGACTCCTCCGTATTGAAAGAATTCTGATATATCCTGTAATTCCTCTCTTTTCACATTGCATAGATAACACCACCAAAAAGCAGTCTAATGATAGTTTCCTTGAGGTCTTTTTTTCTCATACTCTGTTACTTTAGCTTTTTGAGTGTTTTTGGAAGTTGAAACATTGGAAGAAAGGGTAAGGGTAAGGGTAAGGGTAAGGGTGGGGGTGGGTGTGGGGTTTGGATGTGAAAGTCTTTTTTGTTAAAAGGTTGAAATGTAGAAATTGGAAAAGAGGGCATGGGAAACGAAATTTGGTGGCTCATAAAATTAAGGGTAAATAGCATTTCGGCCCTCTGTGGTTTACCATAAGTGCAAGTCGAGTCACTGTGGTTTCATAATTGGCTTATAATCCCCTGTGCTTTTGAAAATTGAAGCACACGTGCTCCTTTGATCCAAGTCCGTTTAAAATTTTAACGGCAATATCAAAATGACACAAATGCCCCCGAGGTAATGTCAGCATATCAAATATCTTTAAAAACACAAGGGGCCATTGTGCACCATCATTAAAAATACAGGGGGCCATTACACACCATCATTAAAAATACAGGGGGCTATTGTGCACCATCATTAAAATACAAGGGGCCATTGCGCACCTCATACATATTGGTCAATCGTGTAAAAAATACAAACAGTTGCGTTACTAGCACGTGCATAACAAATTCTGTTAAAATTGACAGATTATTTGACGGAGGGGGCATGCATGCTTCAATTTTGAAAAGCACAGAGGGTTACAAGCTAATTATGAAACCACAGGGACCCGACTTGCACTTATGGTAAACCACAGGGGGCCGAGACGCTATTTACCCTAAAATTAATTCCCAAAATAGTACATAAATTAACGGACGATTGGAACTGTGTGAGCTAATTAATTTTACAAATTGAAAAATCAAGATCTTTTCGACTATCTTGTATGAGTGAAGGCCAGGATATTGGGCCAAGACTTCAAATAACTTGAATTTTACGTGTTTTTGGAAAACAAAATTACATTTTAATGGACTTTAATTTTAGATCCATAGAAGTAAACCTCAATATAAACAAATCACACATAGAGTTTATGATGATGAAACAATTTGTGCAATAGGGCAGAACTAGGAGTTCTTCTCATTGAAGACTAAAACACGTCATTTTTTAATTATATGAGTATATTCCCAAAACGTCTTCCATCTCTTTTACTCCCTCTAACCCCAAAGATTTCGCCAAGAAAAAATGGTTATCTTTTTTTCTTCAAATTAATCAATAATATATGTTTTTAGTAGTTTAAATGCATTTTTGTGGGTGTTTGTGTAGGGATTTTATATTTATGAATTCAAGTGTTTCTTTTTATGAATTTTCAATTCAATTGAGTAATTTTTAGTAATTAAAAAAGAAGACGATGCTTTCTTCTCTCTTTTTTTTTAATTTTATTTTATCGATACAACTATTCATAGTATGGATATCAATCTAAGGGTAAAAAAAGTTGCATCCCCAACCATGATATGGGGCCAAATTAATTAACAAAGCAACCGCTTAATTTTATTCTTTTGGCCATAAGAACCGCTTAATAAATGTAACTTTTTTTTGGTTGTACTTAATTAATGTAACTCATAAGTCTTTTTTTTTTTTGCAATAAGGATTTCACTAAAATGAAACATGAAAGTTTAATGATTCAACTAACCCCACAAGGGGCGAAATCTGCTACAAAAAAATACCAAACAGTTGTGGGTGAGGGAGGGGGCGGGGGGGGGGGTGCCCGGCTGTTGTGGAATATTAGAGGTCTTGTCAATTATTATCTTGTTAAGGAAATAATGCTTGAAGATCCAATCTACAGCACGATTATTTGACTTTTTAGTAAACTGAAGCTTTTGTACAACTGGTAGTTCAAATGTTCTGTTTATGGGGATGTCCACAAGACAAGTTTTGGTCAGAGACTTCTGCTGACTCAATGAAATTAGCCTTACGTTTTTTGTCTACATTTGTTCTTGGGCTAGAGTTGTTTTTCCTCTTGAGATTGACTTTATCACTAGCCTGGCCCGCAATGTCTCGAAGATAAGGTGGTTGACATTGGGTAGTAGTAAGGGAAGGTTTTAAGGCTGGTGGGGTTTGGGCTGAGGAGGGTTCTGAAGTACAGTGGACCCTTTTTTGTTTTGACTGGGTTATTTGTGTGGGGCTGGAAGAAGATTGGCCCAAAGAAAAGTGGGCCTCTCCAATGGTTTGAGGCCGACTCTTGGATTGAGTAGGGCTTGGTGTATTCATAAGCGACAAAAGTAGCTAGCCGAAAGAGAAACAAATCATGAAGTTTCCTTTCAGAGGAAGGGTGGATATGTGGGGCTTTTTTTAGTATGCCAGTGCCTGATGATCCGGCCAAGTGAACTGAAATTGTATCCTATAGAACATTGCGGCACATTGTTAATCTCTCCGTACGGCACTGTCTCCGTTTCCATCACATCTTAATTAGGGAGGACAATCGGTCTGGTACTCACTTCCGAACCGAACCTGATTAGATTATTTTTTTTAATATTGAATTTGATCCCAAAAGTCGACAATTCTAACATAAAAATCAAATGGGCCCGAGCTGGGCTGGGTTTACGAGCTAAGCTGGGCTAGTTTCGAGTCGAAATGAGCTTGGGCTCAAATGAGATTGTCATAAATTTTATGACTCAATTAAGTCCACTTATATATAGTAAGTTAGATTGAGTCAAACCCAATTTTAATTGGATTGAGCTTAGTTTGAGTTTTCTTGTGATGGCTTGTGCTAGGCCTAAGCCGATCCGGTCCAAATGTCAGTTCTAGGTCGAGGCACTCAATTAGATCAAAACCTAATGCATAATTCTACACCTAAGCTTATCCTCCTAGGAAACAGAAGGGCAAGAAAAAGCAAAAATGTATATTTTTAGTAGAACAAAATGAAATTTAGGAATTAGTCTTAAGATCACACCACACACACCTAAAACGAAAATTAAATCACTGACCCCAATTGCCAGTGGCCATACTTCCTCTTTCTTTAATAAATAAAGAAGAAATATAAATTTTCTTTTGTGCCTAATTTAGTTGTGGTTGACAAGGATTCATATTGTTGACTTGGGGGCATATCTTGTCATATATTGCTGGTTATTGTTTGCTAGAATAGTATGAACCGTGTTGGATCAGTTTTGACCATGACCTTGTTCTTGGGTGATCTACATGTTGAGTTGTCAATTCTTGCATTTGCAAGAGTACGTCTGTGAAGTTGAGGTGAAGATTTGTGCTAGTAGGTTTGCAACATAAGCAAATGAAGTTTCTCTTCGGCTTTTTTGTCATTGCTCCGTAAAAATTTGTGAATATAATAATGCTCTTTACGTTTGTGATAAATGTTCATAGGTTCGGTAGTTAACTCATAGATTAATGCAAAATCGCCTGTTCGAGGCCTTGGGTCTAAAGATTGGAGTTGGGCCTAGCCAACTCGTATTAGATTGATAAGCCAAAATAAGGCAATATAACTAATTTAGGAAGAATTTGCAACATTATTTACTAGTATAAAAATATCACATATTGGTGTATAACAAGTATAAATACCTCTTATGTGGTTAAGGACTCCCGACTTAAATATCGAGTATATCCGTAACTAAATACTATAAAGTATGAGTCGACCCCACCAAGTCAAATAAAACTTAACTTAGATTGGTTTGTACAGGATCAACGTTCAAAGATCTTTTCATTATTGACTCGAAGTACTAATTGACCCCTCTACTTGAAATAAAATTTTGTTCCGTTTGATTTGATTTGATATTGTATTATATATTTTCTCATTATTGACTCAAAGTATGAATTGACATCCTCAAGTGGGATCAATAAAGCTTAATTTGGTTATTTATTGACTCAAAATTTAAAGATCTTCTCATTATTCAGTCAATGTACAAGTCTTGCACCCAAGTAAGATAAAACTTAATTTAATTCAAAATTGACTCAAAAATTCAAAGATCTTGTCATTATTGACCCAAAATGCAAACTGGCCCAACCAAGTATGATTAGAGCTTGATTTGTTTTGATTTGGTGTTGACTCAAAATATATACAAAGATGTGGTCCCACGCTGGTGGTGATGCTCGTGAGTCATAAAACATTAACTAACATACTAATGATGATGCTTTAGTAGGGTAAATTTAACAAATGGTCTGGAATATTTTCACTTTTCTTAAATTTTGTCTTCATATTTACATTTTTTTTTTCTAATTTTGTTCCATCATTTCAAAAGTGATAAGCTTAGTATCCAATGTACGAAAGTGATATGCT
Source organism: Ehretia macrophylla (assembly GCA_037974665.1). Classification (NCBI taxonomy): domain Eukaryota; kingdom Viridiplantae; phylum Streptophyta; class Magnoliopsida; order Boraginales; family Ehretiaceae; genus Ehretia; species Ehretia macrophylla. The sequence continues at coordinate 32,665,426 of CM075778.1, read as the reverse complement.
TAGTGCCCAAAGTTTGTAAAATGTCTTAGTTTATTTCTTGCCATGAAATTTCAATTTGTGACTAGCACATGAAACTTTATGAACAAAAATAAAAACAAGTAAAAATATTGGGGACTAAATCAAAACCTTTTGCAAATTTCAAGAACTAAACGAGTCACTTTTAAAATAATAAGGGTGAAATTTAAAAAAAAATGTATACATTGGAGATCAAGAAAAATATTTTATTCTTCCTTCTTTTCAATCTTCCCATTCATTTCCTGTGGGCCCTCCTTCCCCTAATTCTTTCCATTCTACCAACAATTTATCTATAATAATTTGTAAATTTAGGTCGGCTAATTATTCTTGAATAGTACCTACGCCAGTAGAGATTTCTCGATTGAGAAATGTATCGAAGCCTTGGGTAGTAAATGTTGGCCTGAAAAGTCTATAATCTTTATTTTGATAATAACAAAACATCTTAATTGTACTTTAGCTTTTTTTGTGAGACCTTCATTCCAAAGCAAGTCTACATCAACTTTGGATCAAAGACCAAGCACTATCAAATTGTATCCAAACCCTAAAGAATTCAAGTTATTGACTCAAAGATAAAGAGGGAGTCACAAGGAAGAAGAAGTGGTGACATAAGGGGTACCGGCCTTAAAAGTTGTCGCTTGCCTAAGTATGATTTGTATCGCTCAAAATTTCTCAAAAAATGTTTTCTTATTCCAAAATCTTTCGTAGAAAAAATATTTTCTATTTCAAAATCTTGCTTTTGAAATCATTTTATAAAAATACCTTTCAACTAGTTTGAAATTTTTTGGGATGTTAAAAAAATGCTAAGAAATCTCCTTGTCAATAAGCCCAAATATTTCTGGGCTAAAAATACATTTTCAGCATTTTTTATGGCATCCGGGCGTTACCGGCATTTTCCGGTCACCCGGATAGAAGGTGCAACGCCCAGTAGAAAAGTCCTTTCCGGGCGATACACGCTATTTCCAGGCGCCCGGATCAGTGCCTCAGCGCCCGGATGAGTTAACGGGAAAATCCGAAAATCTTGCTTAAAATCCGTTTTTTGTCTAATCTTTCCCTCTTTTTAAGCCATGCCTCTCACCTTCAAAATTATCTCTCCAAGCCATAATTTTCAGATTTTCAAAAGAGCTTTTATATCATTCCTATTGAGAAATCTTGAGCTATCATTATCATATCTTTTGAGCATTCAAAGCCATTTTCCAAAGTGTAATATCAAACTCAAATAGGAGTTGCAATTGTCATTTATTCTATCACATAATCTTTGTAATACATTCTTTCACATAGATTGAGATAATCATTATGAGAAGAAGTATTGTAATCCTTTGTGGACTCAAAGGAATAGAGAGTAGTAGGTTAAGCTTCACCTACATTTGAAGGAGCTTGTGTAACTCTTGTGGACTCAAGAGTAATTGTAGTTGGTTCTTGTTTCACCAACATTTGAAGAAGCATCATAGTGAAGTGTTACTAAAATCCTAAGGGAAGAGAAGACCTTAGGTGGTGGACTAGGCCTCCGGGAGTGCGAACCACTTGAAAATCATCGTGTTTGATTTCTCTTACTCTATTCTCTTTATTTTCAAGTTATTTACTTTCGTGTGGACATTGCTCATCTTAATTGCTTGGTAATTGTTGAGATATCTGTTTGAAATTCTACCTTGAAACTTTAATTGCATATTTAGTGTTAAATACTCATATGCTCACCAAGTGTTTGATAAATCGCCTACAAGAGTTTCTAGTGTTGTTTTCAATCCTTACTTGACATTGCCTCCATATTAAAAATTTTTAAATTGCTTAACCTTGCCTAAACAACCTAATTCACCCCCCCTTCCCCTTTTATGTTATTAAGGACCAATAGTAAAAAAAAAAAGTGGGATGTTATATCTCCAAGATTAGATTTCATATTTGAATAAATCTCATAATTGTAAGAAAGTGGATTTTTTAGTTATGGGCCAAGCAAAAGAAGAATTGGGATAGAATCCTATAGGATCTTCCCTCCCCCCCACCCTATCTTAAGATCAAATAGGAAAGTTTCATTTCATTCGACTCAAGAAGGTACACCAAATAAAGAAAGAAGTTCTTGCTTTCAAATTATAGAAACAAAAAATCCCAAAACAAAAAGATCTAATCCTTACTCAAGTTACCAGTGAAGACCAAACAAGGTTTCATTGATTCCATCTTTCTTTTATTTATTTACATAGTGTTTTGAAACACTTGAGGTGTATAATTTATTTGATTTATAAATGAATTCAGCAAAAATTTGTATTTACAAATGAATTTTCTTGTTTGGAATTGTAAAATAGTATTAAGTTAATTTTGTTATTTACAAATACAAATATTTTGTTTGAAACACATGTGAAATTGAAATTAATACTTATATTTTACATAATGCCATTCTTTTATTGAATTGAAATTAGGCTTGTCATATAGAGATTATCGCTTCATACCATTATTGATTAGTACTATTATCATAAAATTATTCAAAAATAAATAAAGAAAAATTGTCAATAAAGTTAAACATTATAAAATAACTATAACTTCAATCATCAGTTCAAGATTACAAAATAAACCTACATTCCAAGTGATAAAATAACCTTAAGTTCAACCATATATTTAATATAAAAAAATAATCTTAAGAGAAAGGATGAGAGATGCGTTGATTGTTATTTACTGAAAGAGAAACAGTGAGAGAGGCAATGATTTTTTTTTTATTATATATTTTAGCCAAAGTCTATCTCTTAAACCTGAGGGTAATTTTGTCCTCAAAAGATGAGCAACAGATTTGAAAAACGTAAATTTACAAATTTAATCTCTTGAGCAAGGATTTGAATAAAAAGCATAAGGAAATCTAGGATTTGCAAATTCTAAATTCTAATTTTTTAAAAGGGTGCTTCCAAACAACAAAAATTAAATTTGCGAATGAATTCTACAAAATTTTATATAATTCATTTGTTCCAAATAGTCCCTTAGATTTTCTTAATTCTTTGTTCAATTTTGACATAAATGAAATAAAAAATTGAGTAGCCTACTTTCCTTCGTATGACGAATTCCTTAATTCTTAATGTACCGGCTCGTCATTGTGAATGTGGGAACCCCCACTTAGCCCATTAAATCTTAATTTTTTTTATTTAAAAAAGACTTAATTAGTAGGATAATTGACAATAGTCAAGCTTTGTTCCTTCCTTCGCAGATTGTGATTTAAGAATTTCGAGAGATATGACAAGTTCTAAAATTCAGGTAAGGGGTTTCTTCTCTCCTTGTTTCTCCCAAGCCTTATACTTGTATACTTGACCGTAGTGCCTGAATCAGTCTTGTCCCTTTTTTCGTCCTTCCTTTTAGCGGTAAGAGTCTCTGGGGCATGGTCATTGTTAACCTCATAACTCACTGGATATATCATGTCCTAGGTTATTATCAACTTCATAGTTTTCTCTAGCGTTGAACGCGTGTCTCAGTAAACAAGCCTACTTAAATTAAATGCTTCATGATGAGCTCTCTTATTTCATCTATTATTTCTGGTCTTGATATTTTTGTGTCAAATATGGTACTCATCTCCTCCTATCATGTATTCATGTTGAAAATTAGGTGACGTAGATTGTAAAACATTACTATGAGCTTATTTTATTTAGTTGTTAAGCCGAATTTCTGATCAAGGTTGAAGCGCACCATACAAGTTATTCTAGAAAAAAGGACTTGGTCAAAACTTTATCTTCTCTTCACGTAACCCTAGTTGTCAGTCTGTAAAATTAAGTGTTGGCTTATCATTTTGTTTTCTTTCCTTAGTTTCCAACAAATTAAGGATTTCGAGAGATATGACAAGTTCTAAAATTCAGACTCCCAAACCTTATACTTGTATATGTTTCATTCGTGTTGCCTGAATCATTTGTGTGACGTGTCGATAAGCATATATTCTTTATATGCCACAGTTCATTGCAAATCAGTTTTCATCATCCTCATCATACCATGCTACACCTTTGTACCCAACTTGTTTGATCTCAGTCGTGATACCTTGATGTGGATCATTCCTTTCGAACTGTGGATTCTAATTCTTGGTCTAAATTTATCTCCTTTAAATATTTTCTCATAAGTAGAACTGGTTGTGAACTTCATATCAATGTTATATTCTTCAAGCTGGCATGATTAGTTGATAAGACAATCACTACTAAAGTGAAACATTGAAACATTGGGAAGGAACCATCGCGTCATTTTATTCAAATATTAGAAGTCATTCACTTTTGAAACAATGAAAACTAAATTATGCAAACAATGGGGGCTAACCGTGACATTTGTCCTTTTCTTTCCCTAGTTTCCAACAAATTTGAAAGCCAACTCTTGAACCATGGAGCACTTATATGTAATTCAGCTTGTTATACTCCATTAATTCTCCCGTCATTAGTTTGCTTGAATATTCTAAACATGACACTTTCGTTAATTCTTCTTTCCTTTGTTCATCTGCAAATTGCACTGTTTAAAAATATCGTAATAGAGTCTCCTAGAATCTTTTCGTATTACTTAAACAATGTTGAACTTCTTATTCATGGTACGCGGTAAACATTTCCAGTAAAAAGACCACTCATTTACTTACCATCTTTGCTTCAAATATATAACTATTGTACATGTTATATGAGAGCGGTGTTAGAAAATTTGATTAGCAGAGGGTGCGGTAATCTTTCCTTGACATCACGTTCATGCTTGGCTTACTTAAATAATTAAGGGGTGAAGTGCATCAGACCCCCTTATACTTTAGCGAAAGTGCACAACACCCCCCTATAGTTCAAAAACTCTTTGAACTAGTCCCTATGTTTTTTAAAAGTGCACAACACCCCCCTACAGTTATAAAATCCGTCATATTTAACGGATTTTGTAAAAAAAGCGTAAATATCCTCATTTTTTTTTTTCATTTCTCTCTTTTGTTTTGTTTAGGCAAAAAAAAAAGGTAATTTGGTCAATTCATATAATTATTTAATGAATAAATTCGTTAAAAATAAAAAAAATCTCACTTAACGAGTGTAAAATACACTCTCCGTTAAATTTAACGGATTTTTTAACGGTAGGGGGTGTTGTGCACTTTTGAAAAACTATAAGGACTAACTCAGGGGGTTTTTAAACTATAGGGGGGGTGTTGTGCACTTTCGCTAAAGTACAAGGGGGTTTGATGCACTTCACCCAATAATTAAGATGGGAAAAGGAAGAACCACATTTATATCTTCATGATATAATCATGCAATGCTTAGCCAGGCTCTAGAACCTTATCTGCTTGCTACTCTTAGCTTTTGCCACTTTTATTTCAGTCGCACTCATCGGCGCACATTTTGTGTTCTACTTTGATGTGAACCTAACTTCTTGTTGAAAGAACAGATATTTTCCCGTACAAAGTCTCTGTTTCTCATTGCTATTATATATAGATATGATGTACAATCAAAGTAGTTACAACAAACTAAACTAGATATACAATGCTTTATCAACAGATGTTTAAAAGGAAGCTTGAGTCATGTAGGAGACTCCAGTTCAAAGATGAGTAATTCAGTCATAACCGTATGATGAAGAGCCCAAAATTATGTGGGACTTAACACCCCCTCGCAAGCTGAAGGTGGGGGAAAAACCCGAAGCTTGTCACGGAGACTAAGAAGACGAGGCCGATACAACGGTTTGGTAAATATATCAGCAAGCTGATCAGTTGTGCCAACATACTGCAAACGGATAGTTCCATTAGCAACACGTTCACGAACAAAGTGGATATCGATTTCAATATGCTTGCTCCTATTGTGAAGAATTGGATTGGTTGCCATGTAAATAGAGCTGATGTTGTCACAAAAAATAGTAGGTGGCAATGGCAGGGAAATTCGAAGAAATTTTAACAATTCCATAAGCCACAAAAGCTCAGAAGTTAGTGACGCAAGGGCTCTATATTCAGCCTCGGAACTAGATTTGGACACCGTAGGCTGTTTCTTTGAACTCCATGAAATTAAATTATCTCCAAAACAGATTGCAAACCCAGATGTAGAGCGACGAGTTGTGGGACATCCGGCCCAATCAACATCACTGAAACCATTTAGATGTAGCGACGAGGATGGTGAAAATGTCAACCCATGCTGAAGAGAGCCTTTGATATAGCGAAGGACTCGTTTAGCAGCTATGAGATGTGGCATGCGAGGTGATTGCATAAACTGACATATAGAATTAACTGCATAGGAAATATCTAGATGTGTCATTGTTAGATATTGTAGAGCCCCAATCAATTTTTGAAATTCCGTAGGGTCTGTCAAAAGGTCACCATCATTTGGATTTAATCTATCACCGGCAATAGGCGTGGAAATTGGCTTGGCTCCATCTAACCCAAATTGCTGCAATAACTGAACTGAATATTTAGTTTGGGTGAGAGTAATACCCTGATCAGTAGTGTTCACTTCCATGCCAAGAAAATAGTGAAGAGACCCCAAGTCTTTCATATCAAATGCATTAGACAGAACAATGATAAAATCTGAAATGCTTTGAGAAGAGCTACCAGTGATGATTATATCATCAACATAAATAAGCAGAATTAGAACATGGTCAGATGAGTGTCGAACGAAAAGTGAAGCATCATGGTGAGAATGAGTAAAATCACAGGATAAGAGAAAAGAGCTAAATTTTTGGTACCAGGCGCGAGGGGCCTGTTTCAAGCCATAAAGAGATTTATGTAATTTGCATACATAATCAGGCTTCAAGGAATCGACAAATCCCTGGGGCTGGTGCATAAAGACTGTTTCAGATAAATCCCCATGCAAAAATGCATTCTTCACATCTAATTGTCGCAAGGGCCATTTGTTAGAGATGGCCAAAACCAAAATCAAACGAATCGTCCCAGGACGTACGACTGGACTAAAGGTTTCACCAAAGTCACGTCCCGGCTGCTGAGTGTAGCCTTTGGCAACTAAACGTGCCTTATATCTCTCCAAAGAACCATCAGCCTTTTGTTTGATGCGGTATACGCACTTGCAGCCAATAATGTTCATGCCGGGAGAAGGAGGAACTAATGACCAAGTTCTGTTCTTGAGCAATGAGTTGAACTCTTCAGTCATCGCTTGTCGCCAATTTTGATCTTTGTTGGCATGAGTGAAACAAGAAGGTTCCGAAGGAAGATGAGTAGTAGAAGCGAGCAGACAATGTGATATAGGATATCGAGTTGATAGAAGAACTCGAGGCTTGCGCGTGCCATCCATGGTGCGTGTAACCATTGGATGAAGGCGTTGTATAGCTGGCTCATCTGAATCAGTTGGTGAGGCTTCTAAGCTAGTTGTAGGAGGAGCAAAGTCGCTGGAAGAATTTAATAATAGAGAGTCAGAAGCAAGTGGTGTAACATGAGATGGGTCCATAGAAGTAGCATCATCACTTGAGAGTACAGGATTAGTTTCAGTTGAGGGCATGATAGGCGGATGTGGCGAGATCGAAGTAGTAGGCGCAGTTGAAGGACCTATTGGACATGTTTGAGCACGCAGCAAATTGGACGGGAAAGGCTTCATGCGAAATTGTGGTTGCTGAGAATTTGAGTTAATAGATGAGCAAGGCTGAAGAGAAGAATGAAACTTTTGTTCATCAAATACAACGTGACGTGAAATAAGAATTCGACCCGTAGTAGGATTGTAGCATTTATAGCCTTTGTGGTCCGCACTATAGCCAACAAAAATACACTGGCAGCTTTTAAATGATAATTTCTGACGACCAAATGGGCTTAGGCAGGGATAACAAACGGAGCCGAAAACCCGAAGCATATAGTATTAAGGCAATTTTCCATATAACAGTTCATAAGGAGTCTTATATTGAAGCAAGGATGATGGCATCCTGTTGATAAGATAAATAGCCGTTGAAAATGCACGAGTCCAAAAATCAGTAGGCAATTGACTGTGGGCTAATAAAGTAAGACCCGTTTCCACGACATGACGATGCTTGCGTTCTGCTACTCCATTTTGCTCTGGAGTACCAGGACAACTTAGGCGATGAATAATCCCATGATTCTGAAATAATTGTTTGAGGCGTTGATTAATAAATTCCCCTCCTCCATCTGATTGAATATATTTAATTGTAGAATTACATAGATTCTGAACCATCTGAATAAATAAGGGAAAAATATTAACCACATCCGACTTTCGAACAAGGGGATAAAACCATGAGAACTGACTGTAATCATCAACCAATACAAGAAAATAGCGAAAACCTTCAGGGGAAACTATAGGGGATGGCCCCCATATATCACAATGCACCATATGTAAGAGAGCAGAAGAACGTTCAATTTTATTATCAAATGGGAGGCGATGGCTCTTCCCAAATTGGCAGCTAGTACAAAGTTCATCACTAGAAAAACTAGAGGAAACAGGAAGGACATGACGAAGTCGTTGGAGAATTGGAGTTGACGGATGGCCTAGACGGGCATGCCAAAGTCGCGAGCTCACTTTATTAACCACGAATGACTGCTTGAGCGGCTGCTGGAGGCAATAAAGTCCATTGTTAAGCGTCCCCTGGTGTAGTATTTTTCCTGTCTCCGCATCCTTAATGGAATAACCAGAAGAATTAAACACAAAAATGCAATCATGATCGCGAGTAAATTGGGCAACCGAAATAAGTTTCTTGGCAAGAGAAGGTACATGAAGAACTTTGGAATTTAAAATAGAGCCATTTGAAAGTTGAAGAGAAGCACGACCAGTATGATAAATAGGTAAGCTAGCCCCATTTCCAACCAAAACATTGTCACAACCATTATATGCAGTCTTACCAGAAAGAGAGTTGTCGTCTGGAGTCATATTATGGGTAGCACCGGTATCCAAATACCAATTTTGGTCAGCTAGATCAGCAACATGCATGGCCTGAAAAGCTTTAGTAGAAGATTCAATAACGTCATCCGGGGCCCAGCAATTGTTTGCTTTATGATAAGGGTGCCCGCAGCGATAGCAGACAACTGGAGATGAAGACGAGTTAGATTTTCGTCCACGACCTCGCCCTGAACCACGACCTCCACGTCCCTTTCGGCCTGAGGCATTAGGGTGTCCTCCTTGAGTAGGCTGATTAGGTACTGAACTGGGGGGCGAAAGAGACGCTTGTGGTCGTGAAGTAGTGGTGAGAAATGCGGCAGACCTGTCCATCAAAGAGGATGAAGTTGAAAGGCGAAGTTCATAGTCTAGGAGCAATCCGCAGACTTCTGCGAATGTAGGACAAATTGGGCGCGAATTAATAGCAGCCACAATGGGATCAAATTCAGAACCAAGACCACGCAAGGTCCAAAGAATTAAGTCGTCATCATCCACTTGTTTACCCGCACTAGCCAAAGCAAGAGATAGAGATTTCGCCTGCTGAACATAAGCATGAATAGATAGAGAGCCTTTAGCAAGGGACTGAAGTTCAGTCTTTAACTGTTGAATGCGAGCGCGCGAATGAGAGCCATAGAGCACTTCAAGAGTAAGCCAAACATCACGAGAAGTGCTTTTATCCACAACTTGAGAGAGTATTGAGTCTGAAAGCGACACCAATAACCAGCCAAGAACCATTCGGTCAAGGCGAATCCAAAGGGTGACATGCTCCGGTGGAGAAGCAGGTTTCTTTAGAGTGCCATCTACAAAGCCGAGAAGACCATGGCTGCGCAAAACGGGGAAAACTTGGGTTTTCCACAGAAGAAAATTACCACTGCCGAGTTTCAATGAGATGTCTTGATGAATGTGGTCAACTGAGGGAAAGGAATCTGGGGTGGTATTGGCAGCATTAGCGGAAGCATCAGTGGCAAGAGACAGAGAGGAGGAAGCCATAATAAAAAGGAGCAGCTACGATTGGGCAAGAGGAAAAAAAAAACCAAGGCTTGATACCATGAAAGAACAGATATTTTCCTGTACAAAGTCTCTGTTTCTCATTGCTATTATATATAGATATGATGTACAATCAAAGTAGTTACAACAAACTAAACTAGACATACAATGCTTTATCAACAGATGTTTAAAAGGAAGTTTGAGTCATGTAGGAGACTCCAGTTCAAAGATGAGTAATCCAGTCATAACCGTATGATGAAGAGCCCAAAATTATGTGGGACTTAACACTTGTCACTTGTAATTTACCTTTTAATATCTTTTTCGTTCAACTAGTACCTCTCCTGACCAAGTTTCTTGTATTCTTCATTGAGCTTATATATTGATTATATTGATTCTAAAGTCAACTTCCAAACAAGTTCAGTGGTTGAATTACGAGTTAGTCCTACGTCATCTCGTTACTATGTTTTCTCATACGAATAACCCCTTTAATCTTTTCTTAGTTCCTCGTAATATACGTAAAGTGTTACCGGGTCCTCCTTCAACCGCTTTTGTCTTTCTTCCAAATTTTCACATGAATATCACTTCTAGTAATTTATATTTAATCTATACTCTGTAAAATGCATGTGTGTTGTGTCGTATTTTACGAAATGCTTCGTACTAACTCTATTTCCTTCTTGGAATACTATAGCGTCACATGCTCATACTCTTGGACCCTTCTTGAGAATCCACTTGTTATAAACTCTTATGTCATTTATTTAAATTGATATAAGTCTTTTTTTTCCATAAATTCTTGTGATTATTAAAATTGTGTATGTGAAAGTGAAGTGAAGTATTGGCGAAACATCTCTTTATAGTGGAATGTTGGTGAATTATCGCCCTATCATGCTTGATTGGGATCCCATATCGTGAGTGCCTATGGGGGTCTTGTACTCATATAATGTTGATCGCCAAGGGCGGATCTATGTAGTGTAGGAGGGAGGCCGTGTTTTAAATTTTTTTAAAAATATCTATGTAGTATTGTTAAAAAAAATTATTGGCCCCCCAATATTTAAAAAATTTTATATAGTATCATTAAAAAACTATTTTAGCCCCCTCAATATTAAATTTCTAAATCTGCCCCTGTTGATCGCGAACTTAATTCTATTTGATATCCACAACTTTAATAATATTCTTATCTTTTCATATTTTATAATTGTTACTATTTCTTAATGTTCGTGCAGTGACCTCTTCTAATAACTGCTCAGTAACTCTTATACTCGTGAAAGTTTCTGGTGTTTCTTGAATAGCTTATTGTCTGTTATGAGCTCTCATCTGTCATAAGCGTTCATGGAATGTTCCATTGTCAATCATTTTTCGTACTTTAAAAATAATTCTTTCTATCGTAGACCTATTTCTAATTGTTTGCTATTGTGAAATGGTTGTCTTAGTGTTGTTCTCGCATTCACTTGATAGATCAGACATTGTTGCAATTTTTAAATAATTATGTATAATTATCTAGTGTCAGTGGTTGTTTATCAATATCAACACTATCGTGTTATCTTATTAGTCATTTATACTTTATCGCCTATGATGACTTAGCATCTTTTCTTAGGAGAAATTCTCTTTCTGAACTTTGTTTCGCTCACCTTTTTTTGCCTCTGCACTGTTTCCTTTACAGTGCACTAATCGATTTTTAGCAAGAGAAGTAGCATTGTGTTGGATTGTAAGACGAGGACCAAGTGGTAGTTATTGTTAGCGATAATTTCTTTGATGAGAATGTATGTGATCAGGTAAAATGATGAGTTTTCTGATTAGAGAGTTGTGTGTATTTTATGATTGTATGATTGATTTATTGAAATTTGTTTTGCAAGTTTAGTATATAACATATTTTGTTATGGAGTTTAGTGCTCTAATTAACGTTTCATAGAGTGAGTGAGCCTTGCGTACTTGAGGGGTTCATATCTCTTAGACACGTGACAGTTACGTTTTTGAATTTCGCTTTGGGAAATTTGGGAGCATGACACTTAATAAGTAAATGAGTCCCTTGGAATTTATAAGAAAGTTACTTGTCTATGTTTTGTTCCATTCAATCTTTTAGGCCTCGATTTCACTTCAACAGTTATGTCACGATGCCCTTACTTCTTATGCGTGAAGGACAAACTCCAGTAACCATGACATATTTGCTTACTTGAAAATAATTTCTTTCCAAAAGAAAGAAATGATTAATTCTGAAAAACACAAAAGTCTTTTTCTATGAGGTATACTACAAATAGAAGTTCCTACTTATTTGTTATGAAATCGATCATAGATCAATTCTTTTTTTTTATTTGGGAGGATTGACTATCCCCTTAATTCTGAGCTTTATGTTACTCCTCCCAAGTGACCTATCGGGTCTAAGGCATCCCAATTGGATTGACTGGGATGATAGTTTTTCATTTCGAATTTATAAAATCAGAATTCGATCAAATCACACATCGCAGTATACTAGGCCTTCTAATTCGTTAAGAGATTTATCTAAAAGATTCACAATATAACTAGAAAGATGTTTTAAATACCACATATGGGTTACATCGCATGTGAATTTGAGAAAAAACCATATTGAAATTCTTTTTCACGAGGCAGGCCAAATACATTTTACATGACATATTCAAGCATGCCACACTGAAATTCTTTTTGTAGGAAGTGGGTCCCCATTAAATTCAAGCAAGCAAATATGTTGCAGGATCGTCCACAAAGCATTGCCTACTATGAACTTGCTATCAATTGGATCATTATTGATATGTACACAAGAGGGAGATATATACGAACTGTACTCTTTTTTTCTTCCCACGGGTTTTGTTCTATTGGGTTTTCCTATCAAAGTTTTTTATGAGCTAGTACAAGAAACATATACAAAGACTATTGTACTCTTTTTCTTCACTAGATTTTATCCCATTGGGTTTTTTTTTCCTAACAAGATTTTAATGAGGCATATTCTTTCAGTGAATATCCAAAAGAGTGTGTTATGAAATATTAGAAAGTGGATATTCACAAGTCAAGCAAAAGATTGGTACTCATAAATAAACAAGTAATTGAGAGATGAATAATGACTTATGCGAATAGTACCGCAAGAGTAGTACTGTGTGAACAGAGCTAGTACAAGAAGTATATACAAAGACTATTGTACTCTTTTTTGTTCACTAGATTTTATCCCATTGGGTTTTTTTTTTTCCTAACAAGGTGATTTGGAACACGCTTGGACCTTATTTTGAGATGATCATACTTGGAAGATTGAAGGTGCGTGGACCATGCACACGCGAAAGATTGAAGACAAGTGGACCTGATTTGAGATGCTAGTACAAGAAGTATATACAAAGACTATTGTACTCTTTTTTGTTCACTAGATTTTATCCCATTGGGTTTTTTTTTTTCCTAACAAGGTGATTTGGAACACGCTTGGACCTTATTTTGAGATATACTTGGAAGATTGAAGGTGCGTGGACCATGCACACGCGAAAGATTGAAGACAAGTGGACCTAATTTGAGATGCGTCGCACGCGGAAGATAGCTTTGATACCATGTTAAGATAACTGAGGTTCCAACTTAAAACCAATTGGTGTCAAGTAGAGTAGCCCATGATCTTATTAAGTGGTATAAGAGTTTATGATTTTTCTATGTGGGACAAGTGTATATTCTAACAAATTCTCTTTAGTTTTTTCACAATTCTCTCTTATATTATTTTCTATATTATTGTCTTTAATTTATAGCAATTATTTTACTACATCTTTTGGTTTTCTTATAATGTTCAGATTTGGATCCTCCACAATGCATTTTCTTTACAAATTTTCGCACTATTTATGTGATGGAGGCATGCCCACTCAACAATCTGAAAAATCTAAGACACCGTTTGCAATTTGTGAAGATGGTTTCCTGAAGTAACTTTTGCTAACTGAAACCATATGGAATGACAGTTATGAGTTAATGAGACGTTAATAATTTTGAATTTTTAGACAAAAAATTTACTAAATTAAAATTCCACTCTTCGGCTTATTAGCACGTGATTTTCATAAATCGCTTTCAGTTTATATCCTTATTTTTTTGTGGGAAAAAAAGGTCTATAAGACTGCATTGCAGGGTATATGAGATGCTAAAGCATTTAAATTTATGTTTGGATCTAAAATCTTATCTTAATAAAGACTATACATTTTTTCAGTAACAATTAGTTTAATTTTCATAAGAAAAATACATATATTTTAAAGATAAATAAAATAGATACATACATACATACATATATATATATATATATATTACCAATTATAACTAAGTTCAAGCGGAATTTTGATCCGTCCTTAGATTTAGTTCTATGGTACTTCAGCTATATGCTTATTTCAAGTAAAATTATAACTAATATTTCTCACGTGATGACCCTGAATTAATTCTTAGCTTTTTGTTTTCAAGATTCTAAGTAATAAAAAAAAGATGTGATTTGAAGAAATGAGAGTTTTGGTCTTGTGAAAGTTAACATTCATGAAACTTTTATGAGAAAAAAAATTTCACGTCATTTTGGAAAAAAAAAAAGATTAGGTTTTAATGGACACTGAATTTGACTTCTTAACAAAATCAGGATTACACCTTTATATAAACAAATTAAAGACCCTAGATTCTCATAATTTTCTAGACAAACAAAAACCCATGTGATAAAACCATGTTTCTTTTGGTTTTCTTATAATGTCCACATTTATATCCTCCACAATGCATTTTCTTTACAATTTTTGTAATGTTTATGTGATGGAGGCATGGCCTGCCAACAATAAAAAAGATCCAAGACACTGTTTGCAATTTGTGAAAATGGTTATTGAATTCTTAATGGCTATAAGTTAATGAGCCTTCAATTGTTATTGAAGTCTAATGGCGACGTGACACAAAAAGAGAGATTTAAAACTTTAAATGGTTCCACTGCAATATAATAATGCCAAAAACATTAGAGCATAATTGTATCATAGCACTAGTATCGTCTCTTTGATCTCAAAAACCTTTTAGCTAACATTTGAAGCATAAGAAAATAAGAATTTTTAGACTTGATGATCTTCAATTAAGAATTTATTGACCTACAACTCTCACTTTTCGGCTTTTTTGACGTGGGGTAAAAGTTTATATAATTGCATTGGACTAAGCCAATATTCCTACTTTCTTTCTTGGCCCAAAAGCATGAGAAACTCCCCATCCTTCTCTTTCCTTTTTATTCCCCAACATATCCCCCCATAGGCATTATGATGGTCCGGTCCTTAGGTTTAATACTATGCTACTTCAGCTATATGTTTATTCCATAGTTCGCGAATCGTGAATCGTATTATGAATCAAAATATCATTTTTCTAAATTGTGTATCGTATCGAATCGTAAATCATACCGATTCGATTATATCTTTATAAGTACAAACTAAATGGTTTTTCATCCTTTTAACACCATTCCAAAATTCTTTTTAACAATAATTACACTTTAAGTGCATTCTATTTTTCTCACTAACTCTCAAACAATGATTTCATGTTGTGTCACATCCATTTTATTTTTTGTTAACCATAATTTAATGATCAATATCAAAGTCCCAAATGTTGAGACGAAATAAAATAGAATAATCTATATTCAAAAGTGAAAAAAAAAATGCAGGCTTGACTAACTTGTATAAGACAAAAAATACATCACATGACTAATGACTAACACTTCTTCAACTTCTAAGTATTATTCCAAAGCAGCAAAAAAACATTAAACTACTGAGATAGTGGCTAAGAATTTGCCACAAAGCATTGTCTTCAACTATCACTCAAAACTAAAAACAATAGCATTTAAAAAGCTAAAAGCTTTTCACAGCTTCATTCAACTCAAAGTCGAAAGTAATGAAGAAACGAAAAGAGAGACTTACAAGTTACAAGCAGCGCGATGGGATATCAATACTCTACACCAAGCAGTGCGATAAATTTGTGAGTTTTGATCGAGATGGTAGCAGATATGTTGTCTTTCTTTCTCATAAGTTTTATGCTTGCAAATTGCAATTTCGAGCATTTGAGTTTTTAAAGAAATTGAAAAGGTAATCTTAAGTTGGCTATTTTTGTTCATTTTGATTGTTGATATTATATAGGAAATAGGCTAATTGTATGTTATTTAAAGAAATTGAAGTGGGTTTTACTTTAAATATAATTTTTGAATTTTTTTTGGCCTTTTTTTTTTGTTAGAACCCGAATCGCTACGATACACTGAATCGGACAATTTGACACGATTCACACCAATTCAATGCGATTCTTGGACTGATTCGGTCGAATTTGTGATTCACCCTATGATTCAAATCATTTTTTGCATGTATCGACTCGAATCGTACGATATCGATAACTATGGTTTATTCCCATAGGCATTATAAGGGTCTGGTCCTTAGGTCGAACCAAACTCGAAAGCGTCGAACTAAGGGAAATGGACAGTTCTAGGTTGCCACTCATGACTGGGGGCGACAGATGTCACTTGACGTCGCTAATCACGGAATTAATTCACATGATCAAGTTGCAAACTTGATTTTAGGAGGAATCACTCACTCCGAACAAGAGAAATCTTGTATAAGAGGTATATTTTAATTCATATAGTTCTACTCCATTAAACATAAACCAAGATATTTATAATAGCCTGAAACAACCCTTCAGGAACAGTGAGTAGTTTTCAAAGCCATTAACTAATCTCAAGACAATTCAAACTTAGAAGACTACAAAAAAAACATAGAAAATAAATAAAACAGCTCTGCCACCCTTTACGAGAATAATAATAACTTTATGTAGAAAAAATATTTTGATATACCATTTTTTTTTATGAAACTAGACAGACAGAGTTTTCCAACCATATATAGATTGACCATATTGAGTTTCCCAATTAATCCAGAATTAACTGAAAAGTCGACTTAAAAATCTGACTCTGCAAAAGTTGATTTCTCTGCATAATATGGGATTTGTTGTCTATATGTTTCAAGGTATTGGTGTGTTTATTTCTTTGGTTGACACCACTTGCGGAGCTACTAACAATTCAGTGGGTTCAGATGCACCCCCTGGCTCACCAGGGGTACCCCTGTCCCACCCCTCATTTAATGAGGGGTATATAGGTAATAGGTAATCTGCTTTTATTTAAAAAAAATATTACAAAACCCAAATCAACATCACAACTTCATCACTTCAACTCTTCCAACCCACTCGACAATCACCATCCACCATTCACCATTCTCAAGTCTCGACATTACCAAAGTCCAAAGGCATTCAACAAAAAAAATTTCAAGCGGCAAAACAAAGGTGATAATTAATTATCTTGTAATTTTTTTTTATGTAGTATTTGAGTTTGATTAAATTAGGGTTTAAATTTAATTTTTGATTAGGTTTTTTTTTTTTTTTTAATCATGAAACATGTATGATGTATCTATGCCAAAAATCAATAGAATCATCATTTTCTTGTATATATATGTGTGTGTGTTGAATGGAAGATTGGTTATATAAAATTTCCAAATTCCAATCCACTAATTAGTCAGATGTTAGAGTTGAGTCCAATTTTTTTTTTTTTTTTTTTTCTAAGGGTATTTTTCCTTAAGACAGACTATTACAATCTATTTGATTTGATTCCAGTAATAATTAATAGCAAAAAATTACAAACTTTTAAATTTTTATGTGCTCTACATATAGTTAATAATTTTATTCATAAATATATTTTTATATGAAATTATTGATATGAAATCTTTTATGTGATTATTTTAATTGATGTAATTGTTATTTTTATTTGTAGGTTATTGGTTATTAGATTTATGGATAAACTTATAAAAAGAAAGTTAACTTTTGAGCCACAATTTTCTTTCGAATCTAATGAAATGAATAATGAAGATAATGCACGAAATTTTTCAAAGCAACCTCGAATCGAGATCAACTTAGAAGATCTACAATCAAATCCTGGGTTACGCCCTAAAATTTCATATTATCATCCTAATGATCAAGATAAAATATGGAGATACTACTTGCAAAAAAGACCATATCAACTTTGTCATCATGATTTTCCCAAGAAAAAAATTAGGGATAGGCTGCGAAAGTTTTGTACCTCCTGGTTCAATAAATTTAGTAATTGGTTGGAGTACAACATAGTAAATGATGGTGCATATTGTTTATGTTGTCATCTTTTTAAGCCCGATCATAAAAAGCAGTCAGGTGGAGATTCATTTGTTATAGAGGGGTTTAAAAGTTGGCATAAAAAAGATAGATTTAACCAACATGTTGGAGGTCCAAATAGTGCACATAACATTGGTTGGAAGAAGTGTGAAGACTTCATGAAGCAAAGCCAGCACATTGAAGTTGCTATTAATAGGCAATCGGATCAAGTTCGTGTCATATATCGTAGTTGATTGTCTGCGACAATTGATTGCATCCAGTACCTTTTGAAGCAAGGATTGGCTTTTCGTGGTCATGATAAAACAAAAAATTCTACTAATCAAGGTAACTTTCTTGAGCTTCTCAAGTTTCTTGCTGATTATAATGAAACCATCAACAATTGTGTTTTGCAAAATGCTCCTGAAAATCATTGGTTAACTTCTCCTGACATTCAAAAAGAGATTGTTAATGATATTGCAAGTGAGACCATTGATGCTATTATAAATGAGCTTGGAGATGAACATTTTGTTATTATTGTTGATGAGTCACATGACATATCAAACAAAGAAGAAATGGCCATTGCTTTGTGTTATGTGAACAAAAAAGGAAGTATTGTTGAGCGTTTTCTTGGTGTAGTGCATGTGAGTGATACTACTGCATTATCTCTAAAAAAAGAATTGAATGGTTATTTAGCAAACATTGATTGAGTATATCAAGAATTCGTGGACAAGGCTATGATGGTGCTAGTAACATGCGAGGTGAATTTAATGGCCTAAAAAGTTTGATTCTAAAAGAAAATCCATCAGCTTTCTATATTCATTGCTTTGCTAATCAATTGCAACTCACAGTTGTTTCTGTTGCCAAGAATCATGTTCAAGTTGCTTCCTTTTTTAAATTACTTGTTACTTTATTAAATGTTGTTGGAGGCTCCTGGAAGCGACATGACATGCTTTGTGAAAAACAAGTTGCTAAAGTGAAAGAAGCATTAGAAAATGGAGAAATTCTTACTGGACGCGGCATGAATCAAGAAGCTGGTCTCAAACGGAGTGGTAATACTCGTTGGGGTTCACATTATGCCACTTTAATAAGTTTGATTGTCATGTATTCCTCAGTGATTGATGTACTTGAGATTATCAAAGAAGAAGGATTGAGTCCAGATCAAATAATTGAAGCTAATGGTCTTTTAAACACGATACAAACATTTGACTTTGCATTCAATTTGCATTTGATGAAAAATAAATTGGGAATCACTAATGATTTATCACAGACATTGCAAAGATTAGATCAAGATATTAGTAATGCCATGAAATTAGTTGGTCTCTCTATGTAGCGGTTGCAAACTTTGAGAATTACTGGATGGGAATCTTTGTTGGATAAAGTCTATTCTTTCTGCACAATTCATGATATTGACATTCCCAATATGGAAGAGATGTTTTCACTCCAAGGGCGATCACGACGTAGAATTCAAAAGATTACAAATTTATACTATTATTGTGTTGATTCATTTTATACTGTTGTGGACATGCAACTTCAAGAGCTTAACGACCACTTTAATGAGACAAGTACTGTGTTGCTTCTTTTCTTGTCATGCTTTGTTCCAGACAACTCTTTTGCTATGTTTCACAAGCAAAGGTTATCCAAATAATTTTTCTCCTGTTGATTTGATGGTTCTTGATGATCAATTAGAGACATATTTTTTGGATATACAAAGTAGTTAAGAATTCTCAAAGATAAAAGGGATTGGTAGCCTTTCAGAGATGCTGGTTGAAACTGAAAAGTATTGTGTTTATCCATTAGTGTATTCACTTGTTAAGTTGGCATTGACAATACTTGTTGCCACAACCACTGTGGAAAAAACATTTTCTGCTATAAAAATCGTGATGAACCGGCTGCGCAATCGAATGGGAGATGCTTGGACGCATGATTGCTTAGTCACTTACAAAGAGAGAGATGTGTTTAATTGTGATACCCCAAACCCGACACGTATTTAATAGCATTTAATTGCATTTAAAGTTCATTTAAATTGCATCTGATTGACCTTTCACCTTCTTTTGCTAAACTTGTTGACTTTTCATCTACATTGACCAACTAGGACAAGGTGAGAATTTTTGGAATGTTTAATGAAAGGTAAACTTGGGATTAGAAACAAAAAATGCAAGGTTAAGTTAGTCAAATTTTGGGTCAACTTTGAAATTAAATTTGAACTAATTGGGGAAGAGTTAGGTAACAAATTATATATGGTTGAAAATCTCTGTGAGTCTAGTTTTTAAGGCTTCAAACCGTTCGTGAGTTAGAGTTTTCTAGAAGAAGTTATGGCCGTTTTCGTAAGGTCGCGCAGAGCTGTTTTGGTTTAGCGGGTTGACCGAAGCTTTGATCCTTTGACTTTCATTTAAGTATTGACCAAACCAAAACAAAACACAAAATCAGCTTTTCTTCTTTCCTTTCACCCGTGACCAAGCCAAGCCCATGAATAGTAAACCCTTGCACATTTTTGCTCATATCTTGAGTTTGGAGTGGAACCAAGGTGCAATTCCAGCATTTTTGAGTTCGTGGTGACGTGTAGCATCTTTCTAGTGGTTTATTTTCTGTTTATTTTACAGAAAAATGTGAGGACATTTTCTAACCCATTCTTTAAAAGTCATTATTTATATTAGATATTGCCAAATCTATGTTTAATACTTGTTATTTAGATGCTAGAGAACATATTTCTTGTTTTATAGCTTGTGTAGAGTTGATTTTAGTTGTAGTTGATTCTTTGCTAGATGTGATTATAAATGTAGACAAGATATTTGTTTTATGTTCTAAGTGAAGTATAGGGGTGTATTACATGCTAGATTAATGTCCATAGATAGCTCAAATGCAAGAAAACATCAAGAGAATTCAAGTATGCAAAATGTGAATTTCGAAATAGTGCACTATCCCTGTCTTTTGAAGCTCTTTTGACATAGCAAACGTGCTCTAAAATTAATAAAATTTACACAGCAACTACATTAGGAAATTTAGAACAAATGTTGATTTCTAGAGCTAAGGCCAATTCTAATGTTTTAGGCCTCCGATTTAGACATTTCTGAAATGTATCCTGAAAATTGCTGCTACTGGATAGTTTGTGCAGTTGCACGGGAAAGGTCATAACTTGCTGATTTTAAACTGGAATTAAGCTCTGTTTGATTCTAAAATCAACTACACTCAAAGAGCTACATTTATATGTAAAAACCAGAGAATTTTGAGTTCAAGACCATAGGTAATGAATCTGATAAATTTAGGGTTATGTTAGAAGTGTTGAAAATGGGCATGTTTTCATGAAGATCTACTTGCTATGTGTTGTATTCCATATCTATCTTGTATATTAGAGTTCATAAGTGAGTAATAGCATTATTTTTATAGTTTAGAAGTTTTTATGGTTATTTTCATGTTAGATCAAGGATTAGTTAATAATGTATATATTGAAGACCAAGTGTTTGAGTTTATGCTTGAATGAAGTGTTTTATTGTAGAAGTTTGAAAATGTTCTAGTTAGGTGTTTTAAGTGTTCTACATATATTAACTTATTAATTCTAGCATGTTAAATGTCTAGTTAGTCTATGTGATTTAGAATCCCATGCATGCTAAGTGGAATACACGAGAATGAATGTAAAATTAACTTAGATGGTTAGATTGTTAATAAATGTCATAGTTAAATAGTATTTAAAGTTATATGCATGTTGTTGACCAACAATTTAAGATGTTTGCAAACCATGATATAAGGTAAAGAATGTTTTCAAACATATTAGTGAGATGATGTAAAGTGGTTAAGTTTGATGTGTTAGTTAACTACAATCAAATCTAAATTGCTCTTAATTATGAATTCTATTTGAATTGCAAGTTTATGGTGCAAGAAATATAGAATGACTTTGCTGAAATTTGTAATTTTTGGGCGTTTAGGGGCTGACCAAGTTGAGCAGTTTTATGCCATCCTTGAATTGGTCATTTTAGACTATAATATGGTTTAATAACTTGTATTTAGGTAGGGAAAAATGTTGGTAGTTGAAGAGGCATGTTGGTTTGGCTTGGAGATATGTTTTAGTGGTTATTTTGAGTCTATTTGACTAGTTTAAGTGCACTTGTGTACTCTTGTGTATTGTGTGAATTGAATATGCTTTATGGTTGTTCAAATTGCTAATGTTTATATGCCTATCAAATTGTGGGTTTAATCAAAGAATATTTAACGTGTTGCATAAAGTAGTGAATATAATGCGTGCTATATAAAGAAATGTATTTGATAGTTATGATAGTTCAATGGAATCAAATGGAAATTAATAAGTTAATAGAATTATAAACTAATTTTAGTTGAGAATGAATGGATAACTTCTTTATAGATAGTTGATTGTATTATGTAGTGGAATGGAAGGAGTTGGTGCATTCGGAGAATATGGAAAGGGTTTTTAACTAAATTCTTACAGATTTGGCTTTCCAAGGTGAGGGAGTTGCATCTTATTTTCATTTCTCTATTGTATATTGAATATGTTAAATAGTTTTCATGCTATTAATGTGATTTAGCGTATTTTAACAAGATTTGTTAGTTTTATAGTTAGTAGAATGAGTTTAATGGTTAATGCTCGTTATTTCGCTTCTATTGTTGTCAACTGGTTAATGTGTGAGGACAACGTCTTTTGTTGTTCCTCGATTATGTGTTTATCGGTTTACCTTGTTATATTGTTTTTATTTATGCTTTTTGTGTCATCGAAATAATGGTTGCGCAACCTTATTGTTGGGGCAGATGCGATGGGCCTCTCTGGGCAGCAGCGGGCTTGGCAGGGTTGGTTGCTCTAGCTCCGTACCATATTCCCTCACTCGCCTGGTCCAGAGATTGCCAGGGGGTGTTGGGTCATCGGTATTGGGTACATCCAGAGTACCCATTGGTGTAAAGGATGCCGGCATATCGAGACTGTGTTCGTGGTTCGTGGATCGAGGCTCGTGAATCAAAGATTTGGAGTGATAAGGGTTATCGATCGTATCCTTTTAAAGTATGGTATTAGAATTGTTATTCATTGTTTATTTATTGTGTTAATTGGGTTAAATTGCTGCATTGCACGAACCGCGGTATAATGTTCCTGTTCCCCCCTCCCCCACTGAGTATACATTATTTGTATACTCACTCTTCATCATGAATCTTTCAGGTTATAGACAAAGGAAGTGTAGTTCGTGATCACGTGATAGTTCGTGCTTGAAGAGTGGCCTTACGTGTTATGTGGCATGAGCTGTAAAAGTTATAAAGTTTTACTTTCATGAATTATATATGCTCAATGTAGGAGAGAAATGTATTTAAGCTTAACCAGGTGATAGAATGTTTTGATAACCTAGTTTATATAATAGCTTAATGAGGTTTGAGTTCAATGCATGTATGGAGTTGTTGTATGTTTGGACATGGTACTGGTCCATTTATATGTTGTGTGCAGGTAAACTGTTTGTCCTATAAATAGGGAAAACTCCGTCTGTTTTTCCTCGTATTTTGTAACTTGAGTTTTGGATCGGGTTGCGTTTAGTGGGAATATAGAGCTCCTGTTTCCGTGAGGGAATGGGGCGTTACATTAATACCATCGACAATGAGTTGATTATTCAACGATTTCAAAAAATAAAAACACGTCGAGACAGTTATAAAAGGTACTTTTGTATATCAGGACCTATATCTATTACTTTTTCTGTTTTATATGTTATGTCATTAGTAGATATGTTTTTTTGCTTACATTTTTATGTTTGTTATAATGTGCATCAAATGATGGCGAGTTACTTAAATACTTCATTTATACCATAATGTGCTTAAATTAAATATAAGTCTATACATAGATAACCCGGGTGGCGGAACGGCACCCCTTAACCCCGGGTGCCTAGCTCCGTCACTGGTAAGAAGGGCCATCTTCGATTTAACTTGGTTAAAACAATAAGCTGATCAAATATATACCAGTCACTTCTCTTGTTTATTCCCGTAATTTTTGTAGTCTTGATTTCAGATTCGTTAGGAGTTGATTAATGAACGCTTTAGGATCAGTGAACTACTTCATGAAATAGTAACTTATAAGACAGTACTAAGAGTAATACAATTGGATTTGAAAAAAATAGAATATTTCTTTTATAAACCTTTTACTTTTTTTTGTTGGTTGACCTTATTTATATCCCCGTAAAAAGGCTCCGAACTCTGGGAGGCACTAAAACCGACTCACGAATTTTTAAAAAAATTGTATCTACCTATTCTAATTCTATTTTGAGCTCGTGAACTCTATTCACCCTGTCCCTCTTCAATTGTTGGGGGACTTGAGTTCTTATTTTGATTTTTCCCTTCCACCCATGCTTGACCAGAAAGGTTAGTTCATTAATCTTTTCCATGGAAGAGACTTTAATAACGGGATCAGAGATGAGCTGTCTCTTGAGCCCGTCAAGCTCTTTGTTGGACTAGTCCAGCCTTGTGTAAGCAGCTCCGAGCCCTTCAAGAGCTTCAACCAATTGTTCTCGGGCCACTGTCATTCCATATATTGCACCGCTGAACATGGCTTCAGCGTCGTCATCCTTTCAGTGTCGTTCAATTATCGCCACGACCGCTTGGGCTAGTTGCTCCACTAGAGTCGTACTTCTAGAAGCAGACATTTTAAGTAACTGTAAATATGGATGGAAATTGGTGGGTGGTGGGGTGTATGTATACTTATCTAGGTCGGTGGCCATATTTGTTAATAAACTTTGCAAATGCGGGTGGCCATATTAACTTTGCAAAGGCGGTTTATCTAGGTCGGTGGCCATATTTGTTAACAAATTTTGCAAAGGCGGGTTATCATGTGATTTGGCGTTGATTCCAATTATATACAAAGATGTGGTGTTGATTCCAAATATATACAAAGATGTAGTCAATGCTGGTAGTGATGCTCGTGAATTACAACGTCTTAACTAACACTCTAGTGACGATGTTTTAGGAAGGCAAATTTTATAATAAAATTGGGACATCAACTAGAAATAGAGTATAAAAATTGTAATATGTGACATTGAACTAAATATTATAAAGTATGAGTCAACTCCACCAAGAAAAATAAAACTTAACTTAGTTTGGTTCGTATAGGATCACAATTCAAAGTTTTTCTCATTATTGACTCGAAGTATGAATTGACTTTAATACGTGAAATAAAATTTTGTTTTGGTTACGTGAAATAAAATTTTGTTTTGGTTTGATTTGATTTGTTATTGTATTAACTCAAAGTTCAGAGATTTTCTCATAATTGACTCAAAGACTAAAATTGGTTATATTTTATTTTTACTTTTAAAATTGTAAAAGTATTTCATTAATGAAAGTCATCAAGCAATTATTAGATGGGTAGCAAAAATCTTATATAATAGTATCACAAGTCATGATTTATCCATTTGTAAGGATTGTATTTTCCTAGTCATCTTGGTCATGTGTGATCAAGATTATCGTGTAGAAAGATTGTATTTTTATATCCATGCAGATCATTTTCTATAAATATTATAGAACATATAATAAATTGTGGAAGAATTAATATATATATTTATTATTTTGCAAAATATTTTCTTTATATCATTGCAATTACTTTTTAGAATCATCATATTATATAAGTATCATAGTATTTTTCCTATCAACAATATCAAGCTATGTCCTTAAGACTCTTAACACTCTCCAAAGGTGCTAATAATAAATTAAGACTCTTAACACTCTACAAAGGTGCTAATAATAAATTAATACCGATTTTAAGATCAAGTTTCGAGTTTGACTCGAAGTCCTTAAAACTCTAACACTTCACAAAGGTGCTAATAGTTGAATAACGCAAGTGAAACCAAACCGCAACTATATAATGATCAAGGTATTCAAACAACATGCTATCCTAGTGAGTTTTAAGGACTCACTAGATATATATTTTTTCAATTGGAGATAAAATGTGATCATAAACTCATACACTCGTATTCAACAAATTGGATTTATATATGTAGGTAGATTAGGGTTTTGTATTGTAGTTTACTATTTTTTCTTTTTTTTAATAAAAAAAAAACAATTACATTTAGAGTTTTAATGTTTATTTAATTAGAAGTTAATATGTTTATTTTATTTATTACACTATTGTTTAATATTTTTAATTTTATTTTAAATATATTAATTATCACTAATTACAGTTATATATTTTTATTATTTTGGTTGCCCTTTAGTATATCAAATTTTTATTAACTATAATGTAATATTAAATTATTTATTGGTAATTGTACTCTATTAATTTTCAATGTTTTTATTTACACGGAGTCACAAAACAATGCATATTATACAAATTTTCTTCATAGGAATGCAAATGTTGAAAGGACACGACCTTCAATCTAGTCCTTGCCATAAAATTTCAATTTGCAACCTGCACATGAATCTTTAAAATTAAAAAAAAAAAAAAACATTGGGGATTCAATTGAATTTTTTTACAAGTTTTGAAGACTAAACCTATCACTTCTGAAACAATAGATGAAATAAAAAAAATAAGTGTAAATATTGGGATCAACCACATTTCTTTTAAAACAATAAAGATGATTTTCTTTTTTTAACAAAAAAAAGTATAAACATTAAAGATAATCTTACTAATTATCTCCATAGAAATTGTTGTGTGTGTATGAATTTCAATTTGTGCAATGAAAAATATCTCAATTTTTAGGGTAAATCATGCTTTATCAGAGCTGCAATTAATTTGCAAATCAATAAAAAAATGATAAATCTTATTTATCTCAATAATCTTTAGAATTGAGACCATGAATTGAGGTAATTTTCTTTTAGTCTCTAATTCAGTATCTGATAAATCCTAATTTTTTATTTAGTTAAAAAACGTAAAATTTATATTTCTAAGAAAATTTCAATGAATGTTGCCTCTCACAAAACCAAAAATCTTCTTTCTTCAAATCACATTTTTTATAGATTACTTGGCCTCTTGAAAACAAACCAAAAAAAAAATGAAATGAGTGGAAATAAGCATATAGCTGAAGTACCATAGTATTAAACAGAAGGACCTGACCACTATAATGCCTATGGGAATAAACATACAGCTGAAGTAGAGTTTTAGGTCAATAAATTTTTATTTGAAGATCATAAGTTTGAAAATTCTTATTTTCTTATGCTTCAAATGTTAGCTAAAAAGTTGTTGAGATTAGATAAACGATACTAGTATTATGATACAATTATGCTCCATTGTTTTGGTGTTATTCTATTACAGCAGAACCATTTAAAGTTTCAAATCTCTCTTTCTGTGTCACGTCACCGTTAGGCTTCAATAACAATTGAGGGCTCATTAACTTATAGTCATTTAGAATTCAATAACCATTTTCACAAATTGCAAACAGTGTCTTGGATCCTTTTTATTATTATCAGGCCATGCCTCCATCACATAAACATTGCAAAAATTGTAAAGATGTGGATGATATAAATCCGGACATTATAAGAAAAACAAAAGAAACATGGTTGTATCATATGAATTTTTTAATAACAAACTGTTTGGAATAAATAAATTGCACAAAATTTTGTGGAATTCATTTAAAAATCTAATTTTTTATGTTTGGAAGCAACACTTTAAATATTTAGAAATCCAGGATTTGCAGCACTTTAAAGTTTTAATGTTAATATGTTTACTTTTTTAATTACTCTAATTGTTTAATATTTTAATTTTATGGTAATATATTAATTACTACTAATTACAGCTATATATTTTTATTTTATTGGTTGCATTTTAGTATATCAAATTTTTATTAACTATAATGTAATATTAAATTATTTTTTGGTAATTGTATCTATTAATGTTTGTATTTAAGATGGAGTCATGCAAATTTCGATAAGAACACATGCACATGAAACTTTCAATCTAGTCCTTGCCATAAAATTTTAATTTATAACGTGCACATGGAATTTTAAAACCAAATTGAAGAAAAATGAAAATATTGGAGATTGAATTGAAACTTTTTACAAACTTTGAAGACTAATCGCATCACTTTTAAAATAATATGGGTGAAGAAAAATAAGTGTAAATACTAAGATCAAGCGCATTATTTTAAAACAATAGAGATGAAATTTAAATTTAAAAAAACGTATAAACATTCAAGATAATTTACTAAATTTTCCCTTTTAGTATGTTTTGTGGGGTTTATTACTGTCTATTCTTTCCACCTTTCCCATTATTTTAGGGTTTGTATAGATGGTTCTATCTTTTTCTTAACAACTAGCTTTCATAGTTTTCATGTGATTATAGGATCTCTTTTCTCGATCGTATATGGTATTAAGTGATGTAGAAGTTGTAACTTAGGCAATGGTGCCATTATCATGTCCATTGTGCTAACCTTCTTAATAGAATAACTTAAGCTAATATATTTTCGAAGATATGTTCGCAAAATGACCGTCATGTCACGTACTATGTAATCTTACTAATTATCTCCTAAGAAATTGTTGTGGGTAAGAATTTCAATTGTGCAATGAAAAGTATCTTAATTTTAGGGTGGATCATGCTTTATCATATTATGCAATCAATTAAATTAAATTTGCAAATCAATAAAAGAGAATAGAAAGAACAATAAATCTTATTTATCTCAATAACCTTTAGAATTGAGAGCAAGAATTGAACTAATTTTCTTATATGTCCCTAAAAATTATGAGAACCTAGAGTTTTATGAGTTGTTAATATAAAGGTTTAATCCTTATTTTATAAGGGTTCAAATTCAATATCCATTAAATCCTAATTTTTTATTTCCTTAAAAGACATAAAATTTCTATTTCTAGTATTAAATGTAAGGATGGGACCATTTTAGCAAAGGGAAGGAACATTAATGTATATCACTGGAAAAACTCTTCGGTCAGTCAGGCTAACCGAAGAGTTTCCCATATCATTGTATCTTTTCTTACTTAATTTGGGCTGAATTCAGAAGAAATACTGGATTTATCTTCGATGTCCAGTCTTACCAAGGCTCACGAATTGGGATTGGATGTTCAAGCACGAATAATGACAGCCCCTTCTGTTTTACTCCGATTATAGACATTGCTTCTTCCTTAAACGTACTCGGATTGAAGGTCTAGCTAGCTTTCTAAAATTTTACTTGAGATTTTAGAATCTATATATACCCCATACTACTTGTTTGATTAATTATTATATTCGAGAAGATGGTATTATTTTAGAATTTTTTATGAGTAAAGATAGTCTTGGTTATATTTGTCAAATCGTGAATTAAATTATTATTTTTTTAAATCGTTGAATTGTAAAATTTGTTCACATTGAACTCTCTGATTAATCATGACATTGTGTTATGATGGTGGATGCTTTTGGGTATACATTGAACTCTGTGATTAGGTAATGATAGGATAACGAGTTTCCTATTTTAAGAAGATTAAAAACTTTCAGTATTATGTATGAGTTTATGATCACACTTTTGTTCAGATCACGTTGATCACTATGCTCATGCTTGTTACTATGCTCATGCTTGTTAAAACAACATTTGATCATACTATCATAGCATCCAACTTGTTGAATACGAGTGTATCCACGTTAGTCCCTAGGCATGGACCTCCAATTGAAAAAATATATATCCAGTGAGTCCTTAAAACTCATTAGGATAACATGCTTTTTGAATACCTTGATCATTATATAGTTGCGTTTTGGTTTCATTTGCGTTATTCATTTGTTAGCATTTTTGTGAAGTGTTAGAGATTTAAGGACATCGAGTCAAACTCGAAGTTCGATCTTAACATCAGTATTAATTTATTATTAGCACCTTTGTAGAGTGTTAAAGTCTTAATTTGTTATTAGCACCTTTGTAGAGTGTTAAGAGTTTTAAGGCTATAACTTGATATTGTTGATAAGAAAAATACTATGATACTTATCTTATATAATATGATGATTTCTAAAAATTAAATGCAATGATATAAAGAAAATATTTTGCAAAATATATATATATGAAAAACAGATGAAACTTGTTACATGTGATGTTGCAACATTAACTGAAATATCTATTCAATCACAGACCATTAGCAGTCTGTTTCTTGTATGGTCAGTTTGTTCCACTTAATGTATCAACATAAGTAGTAACAGTATGCAACAGCGAAAATAATAAAACTTGTAAGTAAAACAAAGAACACCAAGATTTAACGTGGTTCAACCGTGCGGTCTACGTCCATGGGACCTCCCTTGGTCCAACAAACCTGTTCATTAAGAAATAACAAATTACATCATCAATGGACTTACACAATAAAAGACTCCCTCTTATCCTTTGATGCATAGATAAAGAATTCCTTAACGAACTTTGGTTTGGTGAGCTCCCCTCAACTTGCAACGTTCTCTCCCGAGAACAACACCTTCTTCTCTCGAAGAATGAATAAAAGAAACAGTAAACTAATCACTCAAAGACTTAAATAATTCGCTCATGACTCACTGTCATAACAAACAAAATTGCAACACCTAATACACTTAAAGACTAGAACACATATAGTGTTGCAACATCTCTTGGAACACTGGACAGAAAACCTCTCTCGTATTTTCTGTTGTAGCTTTCTGTTTTTGCCTCTAATCTTTTTCTGCCTTCTCTTCTTTTTCAACTGCTTTCGAACGACAAGTATATAATATGGTGACGGATCACCAACCGACTTAGGCCTCAAGACATTCCAAAATAATGTGCAATAAATACTTTACCAAATCAGTCCAAGCTTCATATGGTAACATGCCAAAATATGGTTCTTGTACCCAGCATGGTAAGTTGCCAAAAATATATTTCCTGTAACACAAAAAAAAGCCAGCTTATATATGGAAAAGACATGAGATTTTTGCAAAAACATAGCCAACCAAATTAGACCAAATTAGCACAGGGTCACGGCCTCAACAATCTCCCCCTTTAGCTTTGTTTTGGCAAAAACCATGATTAAGGAAAGACAGTGACAGTGTATATCATAAAATAGCAACAGAAGCAGTATCATAAGTATCATAAGAAAAGAACAAACAACTGAACTAAAACTAACTCTCCTTTTTTGCCAAACCAAAGTCAAAGACAGACATAATACTAGAACAGGAGATGAGGGAAAAAAAATTTAACTAGAGGAGGAGCCCATTAAGTGTGCCATCAAAGCATTTTAGCCCTTGAGAAGTTGAACCAAAGTCTGGTTAAGCTGATCCTGATTAGCCTGAATATTCCCTTGCTCCTCTCGGATTTCTTCAATGGCCTCACGAAAATGCTGAAATTGTTGCAATAGGGCAGACTGATCAGCAGAAGAACTGGCAGCATCAATGCTAGGAGCTGATGGACCTTCAGTATGCTTCCCTGTAGTATCATCTTTGTGAGCCCCCTGCAAAAATTTTCTAGAGAACAGCAAAGAAGACCTTGGTTTGTGTAACACTTCATCAGGATCAAGAACCTTGTGTTGTGACACGAGAAACGCACAGATAAGAGAGAGATAGGGCAGGTACTGACTAGAAAAGTTTTTAGCAGCTTCCTCAATGATACGCTCGAAAATAACCCGACCTAGATTAAAATTAACCCCAGTACCTATGGAGTACAACAATTGGCCCATTGTACTGCTGAGAGTAGTGGAGTGCTTAGTCGGATACCAGTTTGCCATAGCCATTTTGTGCAAAGCAGCATACTTAGTTGTGAGCCTATTCCCTGGCAATCTGGAATCAGAGTTCTACTCAAAAGGTTCACCTATGAGTTCCAAAGCAATAGTAGACAGAGACACATCTGGTATAATCTCAGTAACAGGCATACATCCTAAGAAATTACATAGAGATGCAGGCAAAAATTCGAACACATAGCCGCACACAAAAATCTGATGATAATATTTTGATGTTGCAACACAGACATTGATATGCAGATTTGAGTAAAACTCATAAACCAAATTGCTAGAAAAAGACTTTATCAAAGCAAACGATCCTAACAGATTCCTTTCTCTCAGTAAGGCGAGTACCCCTGTTACCTGATATGATTTCTCATTCAGTGGTTTCTCAAGAACAAACTTCCGCTGTGACATGATTTGAAACTTTTCTTTTGATTCAGAAAAGAAAAATTGTGAAGAGTAAGCAATGGAAGGATCATACCCTGGACATGATCGTTTTGCCGTCTTGGATGGCCTTGGTCGTGAAGACTCAGCAATTTTAGCCCCTTTGCGTTTGAAGCTACCAATGTGTTTCTTCCTTTTGGTCATCGATCGCCGACTATCTTGGTCAGGTGGTGCTTCAGTTTCAGATGGTGCACTCGACGCCGCAACCTTATCTGGGACAGAGATATGTATGCTCTTCGACTGCGCATTGAGTGACTCAGTAGTAGCATGACTCGTCCTACTCTATTAAGCCGTTGCCTTGAAGGAAGATGATGTTGTGACAGCAGGTGCAACCTTGGGCATTGCATCAGAATCTGACGATTGTGTGTCCTGTTTGTGGTGAGATGGGGTTTTGGTGTGAACAACCACATCCATGCCTGTCGGAGTCCACCGAGGGTCAATGAAGGCCCCTTTAGCCCTTGTTTTGGTTGTTCGAGGTCGGAGTGACCCACTAGTGCTTGTGTCACTAGATGATGTTGCATCGCCGCCTTCAATCACTGGTGGAGGAGATGGTTCATCAATGGTGATAGGTTGTGACAACACCCTTCCATGTGCTCCAGATTTGGGGGTTCCCCACCGTCTTCCGCCTGATCGCGTTTTCACCATGGTTGTGCTGCAAGAGTAGATATAGCAAAGATCTCGAAAAAAAACCACAGAGAAGATGAGAGAGAAAACAGTGAAAGTGATGCACTATTTGAACATGAATGACAGAGTAATTGAAATACAAAGAGGCAAAAATTATTCAATTAACTGTGCCCTAATCGTGGGTAACTGCCCTACAGTTTAACCAATCACACGATCTTGGGAAGTTCAAAAATTAAAACAGCAAAAGTACGTTAACTGCCAATTAAAGATATCCAAGTTTCCCGCTCAAAACAGAATAACCTATGTGTTATACGAAAGTTGCAACATTTTTGACATAAGTTATCACAACACAAACATGATGAGTTTTAAAAAAAACTTTGTTACAACTGAAAACAACCTAGCAATATATCCCACTGTCTTTAGATCCACCAGGAATTTCTTCCCCCCTTTTTTTTTCTCAAATTTAAAGACAGTAACATAAAAAAAAGACATGAGTCCAGTCCACATGAATTTACTCAAGAAGCTTTACTTGTCAATACCCATTTCAGTCAAGGATTTAATTAATGAACCATGTGTGTGTGTGAGGCTGAATTCTAAAACAGATAGCTTTCACCATCAAACCTGCAAGCTGTAGGAACTCTAACAATCAACTCAAACATACTTGATCGTCTATTCATCTCGTAGGAAACCACAATATTTTTCTTGTGTCAGCTCATGTTGTAACTAGTAGCTTGCACCCTGTATTTCTTTTCATATGTAGTTTTTTCACTATTTTAGCTCATGTTGCAACTGGTAGCTTTCACACTAATCTATTTTATTTTGGATTAGGTAGCTCTTTCCAGTGTTTGATAACCACAATATTTCCTGCCCCTTTTTTTCTTTTTGATCTCAAGGATGAATAGAATACAAGAATGGATTTAGAGAGACTTCTTTCTTTATCCCTAGTCATCAGAAGGTTCAAGCTCCTGCACTTGCAGATCATTAAGATTAGCTTTCTCAATCAGTATTCAGTATTTACAAGGAAGTATAGGTCATAAATTAAATCACTAGCTGAATTGAATATCCAATTTTCAGTTTTCTCAAGTTTATTTCATGTTACTGATGTATGTCATGTTGCAACTTTAAATACTACAAATTCCTATAACCTTTCTTAGGGTCTCAAATCTTAGAGTATCCAAAGCTTTTGTGAAAATGTCAACCAATTGTTTTTCTGTTACAACATATTCTAAGACAATAACTTTGGTTTCAACAAGTTCACGTATGAAGTGATGCCTTATGTCAATATGTTTGGTGCGAGAGTGCTGAACATGATTCTTGGATATGTTAATGGCACTCAAGTTATCACAATAAACAGTCAAAACCTGATTTTCAACTCCATAATCATCCAGCATTTGTTTCATCCAAAGAAGTTGTGCACAATAACTTCATGCAGCTATATATTCAACTTCTGCTGTTGACAAGGAGATTGAACTTTGCTTCTTGTTGTACCAAGACACCATGTTGTTACCAATGTAGAAGCATCCTCATGTTGTACTTTTTCTATCATCTGCATTGCCTGCCCAATCAGCATCACTAAAACCAACAAGATTGGTGTTAGTGTTATTTGTAAACCATATTCCAAGATGTACTGTACCACTCACATATTTGATTATCCTTTTTACAGCAAGTAAGTGAGATTCTTTTGGATTTGCTTGATATCTTGCACATACTCCAACACTGAAACATATATCTGGTCTGTGACGCCCGAGATTTAGCCATGCATTCAATTACTGTTGCATCCCTTATTTGCGCATTTCCTTCTGTGCTTTATTAATTGCCTTCTTTAGCTACTATTCACTCCATTTTCAAACTACATTCTATTAGTTAATTAACATTTTTATTAAATCATATTAATTGTTAAAGTGGTGGGAAAAATGTGTAATTGAGCTAGAGGCGATAGGAGAGCTCGTTTAAAAAATGCTTTTAGTGGTTCAATGAATAGTATTACGTAACAAAACTTGGTAAATTAATTAGCTAGCTCACATCCTTCACTTTAGGCTCGTTTTAAGCTTACTACGCACATTATAATTGACCACTTAAGCACCTAATCAAGATCCCACCTTAGCTATTTCATTAAATAACCTTATAAGCTCATACAATGCAAGAAAAAAAAAAAAGCTAAAAAATAGGAGCAGAACCCGATAGCCCCTCTTTGCACTTGGGATGAATTTTTGCTCTTCAACTCTCCAATTCAAGCCAAGCCAAGCCTTGAGCAAGTAGATTAGGGTGTGTGCAAGCCTCCTAGGTGTTCCTACGCGCATCGGTGAGAGATTTCACGGCTTATTTTTGCATTTCTAAATAGTTGCCATTTTCTTGATTTGTTGAAAATGTGATCAAATGCTATTGTGTTGATTATCTATGCTATTATACCATGTATATGAATGCTAGAGAACATATTTAAGCCATCGTTTCGCTTTTTAAACAG
The DNA here is from genome assembly GCA_037974665.1 of Ehretia macrophylla. Classification (NCBI taxonomy): domain Eukaryota; kingdom Viridiplantae; phylum Streptophyta; class Magnoliopsida; order Boraginales; family Ehretiaceae; genus Ehretia; species Ehretia macrophylla. Next base: position 32,630,434 of record CM075778.1, on the reverse strand, counting down.
TTAGAATCGTTAGTTTGATTTGTGAGGTGAATAGTGACGTTTTTCTAGGGTTTTGTGTAATTGCACGTATTAGCTTGATTCAATACTCCTAATAGAAGCCTTAGGTGCTAATGAAGGTAGTCTAAAAGCCCCGTGCACTTGAATTACTCTAAAATCGCATAAAACGTAAAATAGTCGACTTTGATAAAGGGGTTTTGGGGTTAATGCGAATCCAGGTAGATTTGGGCTTCACTTATAGTATTCTTAGGTTACCTAAGTGCTATATAAGCTTTGATAACCCTTGTTTGAAGCCCGGATAAGGTATGTGTAGTTTAAAGCCATAGGAGGGAATTTGGGGCTTTCGGGGTATTTGCGGGCGTTTGAATAAGTTAGAGGGTTGAAAGGGTTCCTTGAGGGTTAGATAGAAGGTTGGGAGAGTTTCCCTTTGAAATTGAATCATTAACTTTGGTTTGGAAGAGAAATAGCTTGAATAACAAAGGGGTTTAAGTGCAATTTCGGTTGTCTCACGCTTCTAAGTCCATGGCATGATTTCTTAAGTGTTTAAATGTGGTTTCAAGTTGATTTGGAGCTTTTGGTATGATTCTATGCTTATCTTATATATGTCCCTTTGTAAAACCGCTTATTTGCTTGCATAAATTGCTTCTATTCTTACTGCATTGAGGTCAACCTACTTTGTTGATCCTCCTACATGTTATTGCTTATATTATTGTTATTAACTTGTCATTGTAAAGTGCATTGCATAGTGGTTGCGCAACCATAGTGTTACGGGCGGATGTGTTGAATATCGGTTGGGCGGCAGAGGGCTTGCCAGTGGATATTCAAACTCCGTGCCCTATTCCCTCACTCGCCTGGTCCGGAGATTGCCAGGGGGTGTTGGGTCATAGGATTATCGGGGTACATCCGGAGTACACCCACTGGAGTATTTGGGGTTATGTCGGCTTATCGTGATCGTGATCGTGGTTCGTGGATCGTAAATGAAGACCCAGTGAAGATTGCTGTATAGGGGATTATGTGGAATATATCCTTTCAAATGTGTGATTATTTAAGCTATCATTGTTTCTTGAATTGCTCAATTGTTATTATTATTAACTGTATTACTTGTTGCATTGCACGCCCCGGGACCTTATCCCTCACTGGGTAACAGTGGTTGCTCATACCTCGATATATGTTTCAGGAGATGCTGAGGGTGATCTCCAGCTTGTTGAGTTAGTTGAGGAGGAGGAAGTTCAGACTGATCCTTTACCTTAGTTGCTGTGCCTGATAGCTTGAGGTGGTTTAAATTCTTGCTGCTATGTGGAAGGTTCATCTGTTTATCTTATGTCCTATTTTGTAGTCTGAGGGCTATGTATATGCTTGTTGTATAAGTTAAAGGATAGTTGATTATGGTGTAGATTTGGAAGCCTATGTTTTGTAATAACTTATGTTTCTACTTTTATTCATTTTGCATGCTTGGGAGTGAATGGTTTAATGTAGAATGTTTTATCTTTTGAGTACATTTTAATGTTATCCTAGAAGGTCATGGCTATCAGACTATGTTGTAAACAAGTTACTTGCATGCTTGTGTGGTTTTGGAACTGTTGTTTGCTTCAAGGCTCGGATGGTCTTGAATCTTAAAATATTTAGCCATGAAAAGCTTATTTATCTTGTGGTTACCTTGTTTGAGAGTTTACAGGTTTTCAGAATGTCCACGGTACAGGGGAGACTCTGTCCGTGTGTCGGGTCCGGACTTAACCTTTAGCTTGGGGGTTGGGTCGGGGCGTGACATCTAAGTGGTATCAAAGCTATTAGATTGCATGAAGCCGGGTTAAATTTCTCGGTCTGTGGGTAGAGACTTGTTATGCGACCTTGTGATTGTATGAATCTGTGATTCTTGATTTGCCTAAGTGAAATTTGAATTAGGAATGAACATGCTAGCATGGAAATAGAATATCAAGAGTCTAGAATGTCAAGTATGATCTAGTGACTTATGTGTACTTCAAGAATGTAGAATACTTATATGAACTTCTATATACTTGACTTTATGTGAATCTATTTGAACTTTTCTTTATGTGTTTACTTATAAATTGTATATATACACATATATACCTGTCATAACACTTTGCATTCTAGCTATTCGAGATGGGGCCCCGCCGTTGTACTGAGAATCAGAATGTCGATAGAGAACCGGAAGAGGCTCATGGGCAAGGAGCCGGATTGACAGGTAATGCACCCCCAGTTCAGGAACCAAGTATGGCACAGATCCTAGCCACAATGGCCACTGCTATGAATACCATCGCCCAGTTTATGACACAGCAGGGTTAGACAGGGGTTGCTGGAGGTAATCAGGTTGCAAGAGCTGGGGGTAGTAGTACTACCGGGGGTAACTTGTATGACCGGTTTATTCATCATGGGGCCTACACTTTCTTTGGAGAATCGGATGATATGAAAGCTGAAATGTGGTTGAGGAAGTTTGAAAGGGTGGCTGCAATACTCGAGTGCCATGATGATAGGAAGATCACTTATGCCACATTCCTTCTAGAAGATGACGCTGAAGATTGGTGGCGTACTATCAGTGAGAAATGGGAAGCTGAGAGGGTTCATCATTCGTGGGCTGATTTCGTCCGAGAATTCTGAGACAAGTACATATCGGTGGTTGCCCGCGAGAGGCGTCAAGCAGAGTTCATAAACTTAAAATAGGGAAGTATGACAGTAGATCAATATGAGGCTACTTTTACTAGGCTTTCCCGTTATGCGCCAGCCTTGATACAGCCAGAGGATATGAAGATCCAGAGATTCATCCTCGCACTGAGAAAGGATAATATGCTTAATTTATCTGCGAATGATTTCCCTAATTATGCTGCAGTGGTCCGAGCCGCCTCGAGATATGAGAAACGCAAGGCCGATGTGTTAGCCGAGACCAGTCAATCGAGTAAGCAGTTTCAGTCTCAAAGTCAGGGGTACTAGAGTCAGGCTATATCAGTTGGGCAGAGTACACAGCCGAGGCAGACTCAGAGTTATATAGGGCCTACTCAGACTCAGGCACGACCAGTTCAGAGTCAGACTCAGAGTCAATCCCGTCCAGCGGTGTCCCGTTCACAGCAGGGTAGTTCAGCTACCTCTACTTACAGAGCTCCTTCGGGAGGCACTGCTCTAAGACGTCACCAGCAGTGCAGCTTCTGTCAACGCCAGGGCCATACTGAGGAGGTTTGTTGGAAGAGATTGGGCCGGTGTACCGGATGTGGCAGTGATCAACACAGGGTTAAGGACTGTCAGAAATTTAAGAACCCTAGGGGTCAGACGTCAGCTCAGAACTCTCAGACCAGGGCACCAACTGCAGCACCACCACCACGAGGTCAAGCCCGTGTATTTGCTTTGGATGCTGAGGAGCTTCCGGATACGACCGCTGTGGTAGAAGGTATTTTTCTTCTTAATGATCAATCAGTTAAGGTTTTAATTGATTCTGGGACTTCACATTCATTTATTACACCTATTTGTGCACAAAATGCTAAGTTGAAATATGATAAATTGTTGTATGATATTGTGGTTTACACTCCTATGGGGCCAAAATTTGTCACCAAATCTATCTGCAAGACATGTAATATTTATATTCAAGGTCGTGTTTTTCCTGCCGATTTAATTATTCTACCTTTCCGCGACTTTGAAATTATATTGGGGATGAACAGGTTAAGTAAATATTATGCCCAGCTTGATTGTAGAAAGAAGATTGTGTATCTAGAAATGCCCGACCAGCCTGTACTTAAAATAGTTGGTAGTAGAAAATCTACGGGAACTCCTATTATTTCTTCTATTAGAGCATCTAAATTATTAAGTAAGGGTTGTGAGGCTTATCTTGCTTATTTGATTAATCAACCTGTGGATCAATTGAAATTGAATGATGTACCTATCGTGAGGGAGTTTCCGGGGGTCTTTCCTGAGGAATTACCTAGGTTACCGCCTGATAGGGATATAGAGTTTATGATTGAATTATTGCCGGGGACTTCACCTATCTCTAGGACTCCGTATAGAATGGCTCCACCCGAATTGCAGGAATTGAAAGTTCAATTGCAGGGCTTGCTTGAGAAGGGATTCATTTAGCCGAGGTTTTTCACCTTGGGATGCGCCAGTCATATTTGTTAAAAAGAAAGACGGATCTCTTTGCTTATGCATTGATTATCGGGGACTTAATCAGGTAACCATCAAAAATAAATATCCTTTGCCTTTAATTGAAGAGTTATTTGATCAGTTGCCAGGCGCCAAGGTATTCTCTAAATTCGATCTGAGGCAAGGCTATTATCAGCTGAGGATTAAGAAAGATGATGTTCCTAAAATTGCTTTCAGAACTCGATATGGCCATTATGAATTTGTTGTCTTGCCGTTTGGTCTTACTAATGCTCCCGCCGCATTCATGGACTTAATGCAGAGGGTATTCCGTCCTTATCTGGACCAATTTGTGGTTATCTTCATTGATGATATTCTTGTTTACTTTAGATCTGAGACAGAACATGAACAGCATCTCATAATTGTGTTGCAGACTCTTCAGGAGCATCAGTTATTTGTAAAGTTTAGCAAATGTGAATTCTGGCTTAAGCAAGTTGCTTTTCTTGGCCATATTATCTCGCAAGATAGTATTTCTGTTGATCCAGCGAAGATTGAAGTGGTGTTATCTTGGAAATGACCTGAAACTGTTACAGAAATTCGTAGCTTCCTTGGTTTAGCTGGGTATTATCGGAGGTTCGTCAAGGATTTCTCTAAGATTGCAGGGCCTTTAACTCAACTTACTCAAAAGAAAACAGTATTTGACTGGAGTGATAAATGTGAGGCTAGCTTCCAAGAATTAAAGAAGAGATTGACTACAGCTCCTATTCTTGCCTTGCCTGAGGGTTATGATAATCTAGTGATCTATAGTGATGCTTCGAAGGAAGGTCTGGGTTGTGTATTGATGCAGAATGCCAGGGTTATTGCTTATTCTTCCAGGAAACTGAAGCCTTATGAACTCAACTATCCGACTCATGATTTGAGCTTGCAGCTATAATTCTTGCACTAAAGAAATGACATCATTATCTCTGGGGCAACAAGTTTGAAATCTTTACAGATCATAAGAGCTTGAAATATCTGTTTTCACAGAAAGAGTTGAACATGAGGCAGAGGCGTTGGCTGGAATTACTTGAGGACTATAACTGCACTATTAACTATCTTCCGGGTAAGGCCAATATTGTTGCTGATGCTTTGAGCCGAAAGGCTACTGTTCTTAGCTTGATTATCAAGAATTGGGAATTCATGGAAGAATTATGCTTATGGAAGCCTAGTACTTCAAATTCTGGTATTCAATTTGCAAGTTTGCAGATTCAATCTCTATTATTATCCAGGATTCGAGAAGCTCAACAGGCTGATCTTCAATTGTTGAAAGTCTTAGAGAATTCTAAAGGGGGAGAGTCGGATTTCAAACTGCACGACGATGGTATTCTCAAATTCAAAGGTAGAATCTGTATTCCGAATGATCCAACTCTGAAGAAGGATATTCTTGCTGAGGCACACAGTTCTAGATATACTATCCATCCAGGCAGTACAAAGATGTATAGAGATTTGAAGCAAAACTTCTGGTGGAATAATATGAAGAGAGAAATTGCTGACTATGTTGCTCGATGTCTTACTTGTCAGAAAGTTAAAGCAGAGCATCAGAGGCCTGCAGGGTTGTTACAGCCTTTGGCTATACCTGAGTGGAAGTGGGATCATATCACCATGGATTTCGTCTCTGATTTACCGAGGTCTTCGAAGGGTAATGACTCAGTTTGGGTTATTGTGGATAGATTGACCAAGACTTCTCATTTCATTGCTAAAAAGAAGACTGATTCTCTTGATAAGCTAGTAGAGTTGTATATTGAGAATGTTGTCCGACTTCATGGAATTCCAAAGAGCATTGTGTCAGATAGAGATCCCAGATTCACATCTCAGCTCTGGCAGAAGATTCAGAAAGCTTTGGGCACGACTTTGAGTTTCAGTACAGCTTATCATCCTTAGACTGATGGTCAATCCGAGAGAACTATCTTAATCCTCGAGGATATGTTACGGGCTTATATTCTGGACTTTGGTAAGAGTTGGGAGAAGTATTTGCCACTCGCAGAGTTCGCCTATAACAATAGCTATCAAGCTACTATTGGCATGGCACCTTATGAGGCATTTTATGGGCGTAAATGCCGGTCTCCTCTCTACTGGGATGATGTTGGTGAGATGAAGGCTATCGACCCTACTCTTTTACCTGAGATGAACAAAATGATTGACCATGTGCAGCTTATCAGAAAAAGAATGCTTACAGCACAGAGTCGACAAAAGAGTTATGCAGATAGATGCCGTCGTGATCTAAAATTTGCCGTGGGGGATCGAGTATTTCTAAAAATTTCTCCTTGCAAGGGTTTGATTCGGCATGGTAAAGGAGGTAAACTCAGTCCTCGATATGTGGGACCATTTGAGATAACTGAAACTATTGGTGAATTGGCTTACCGTTTAGCTTTGCCTCCCAGTCTGGGCAGAATTCATGATGTCTTCCATGTTTCTATGCTTCGGAAGTATCAGTCAGATCCCTCTCACATACTTGAGCCAGAACCGCTAGAGATCAGTGAGACCTTGACGTACACAGAAAAACCTTTTCGGATTGTAGATCAGAAAGTTCAGGAGCTGAGGACTAAAAGCATTCCGATGGTTAAAGTTCTGGGGATCATCACGGCGTAGAGGATGCGACGTGGGAGAGAAATGATCAGATGCGGGAGCGATATCCAGAGTTATTCGCTGAATCATGTAAGAATTGCGTGGACGCAATTAGTTCAAGGGGGAGAGGATGTGACGCCCGAGATTTAGTCATGCATTCAATTACTGTTGCATCCCTTGTTTGCGCATTTCCTTCTGTGCTTTATTAATTGTCTTCTTTAACTACTATTCACTCCGTTTTCAAATTACATTATATCAGTTAATTAATATTTTTATTAAATCATATTAATTGTTAAAGTGGTGGAAAAAATGTGCAATTGAGATAGAGGCGATAGGAGAGCTCGTTTAGAAAATGCTTTTAGTGGTTCAATGAATAGTGTTACGTAACAAAACTTGGTAAATTAATTAGCCAGCTCACATCCTTCACTTTAGGCTCGTTTTAAGCTTACTACGCACATTATAATTGACCACTTAAGCACCTAATCAAGATCCCACCTTAGCTATTTCATTAAATAACCTTATAAGCTCATACAATGCAAGAAAAAAAATAATAAAAAAGCTGAAAAAACAGGAGCAGAACCCGATAGCCCCTCTTTGCACTTGGGAGGAATTTTTGCTCTTCAACTCTCCAATTCAAGCCAAGCCAAGCCTTGAGCAAGTAGATTAGGGTGTATTCAAGCCTCCTAGGTGTTCCTACACGTATCGGTGAGGGATTTCACGGCTTATTTTCGCATTTTTAAATAGTTGCCATTTTCTTGATTTGTTGAAAATGTGATCAAATGCTATTGTGTTGATTATCTATGCTATTATACCATGTATATGAATGCTAGAGAACATATTTGAGCCATCGTTTCGCTTTTTAAACGGTTAGAATCGTTAGTTTGATTTGTGGGGTGAATAGTGACATTTTTCTAGGGTTTTGTGTAATTGCATGTATTATCTTGATTCAATACTCCTAATAGAAGCCTTAGGTGCTAATGAAGGTAGTCTAAAAGCCTCGTGCACTTGAATTGCTCTAAAATCGCATAAAACGTAAAATAGTCGACTTTGATAAAGGGGTTTCGGGGTTAATGCGAATCCGGGTAGATTTGGGCTTCACTTCTAGTATTCTTAGGTTACCTAAGTGCTATAGAAGCTTTGATAACCCTTGTTTGAAGCCCGGATAAGGTATGTGTAGTTTAAAGCCATAGGAGGGAATTTGGGACTTTCGGGGTATTTGCGGGCGTTTGAATAAGTTAGAGGGTTGAAAGGGTTCCTTGAGGGTTAGATAGAAGGTTGGGAGAGTTTCCCTTTGAAATTGAATCATTAGCTTTGGTTTGGAAGATAAATAGCTTGAATAACAAAGGGGTTTAAGTGCAATTTCGGTTGTCTCGCGCTTCTAAGTCCATGGCATGATTTCTTAAGTGTTAAAATGTGGTTTCAAGTTGATTTGAAGCTTTTGGTATGATTCTATGCTTATCTTGTATATATCCCTTTCTAAAACCGCTTATTTGCTTGCATAAATTGCTTCTATTCTTACTGCATTGAGGTCAACCTACTTTGTTGATCCTCCTACATGTTATTGCTTATATTATTGTTATTAACTTGTCATTGTAAAGTGCATTGCATAGTGGTTGCACAACCATAGTGTTACGGGCGGATGTGTTGAATATCGGTTGGGCGGCAGAGGGCTTGCCAGTGGATATTCAAACTCCGTGCTCTATTCCCTCACTCGCCTGGTCCGGAGATTGCCAGGGGGTATTGGGTCGTAGGATTATCAGGGTACATCCGGAGTACACCCACTGGAGTGTTTGGGGTTATGCCGGCTTATCGTGATCGTAATCGTGATCGTGGTTCGTGGATCGTGAATGAAGACCCAGTGAAGATTGGTGTATAGGGGATTATGTGGAATATATCCTTTTAAATGTGTGGTTATTTAAGCTATCATTGTTTCTTGAATTGCTCAATTGTTATTATTGTTAACTGTATTATTTGTTGCATTGCACGCCCCGGGACCTTATCCCTTACTGGGCAATAGTGGTTGCTCATACCTCGATATATGTTTCAGGAGACGCTGAGGGTGATCCCCAGCTTGTTGAGTTAGTTGAGGAGGAGGAAGTTCAGACTGATCCTTTACCTTAGTTGCTGTGCCTGATAGCTTGAGGTGGTTTAAATTCTTGCTGCTATGTGGAAGGCTCATCTGTTTATCTTATGTCCTATTTTGTAGCCTGAGGGCTATGTATATGCTTGTTGTACAAGTTAAAGGATAGTTGATTGTGGTGTAGATTTGGAAGCCTATGTTTTGTAATAACTTATGTTTCTACTTTTATTCACTTTGCATGCTTGGGAGTGAATGGTTTAATGTAGAATGTTTTATCTTTTGAGTACATTTTAATGTTATCCTAGAAGGTCATGGCTATCAGACTATGTTGTAAACAAGTTACTTGCATGCTTGTGTGGTTTTGGAACTGTTGTTTGCTTTAAGGCTCGGATGGCCTTAAATCTTTAAATATTTAGCCATGAAAAGCTTGTTTATCTTGTGGTTACCTTGTTTGAGAGTTTACAGGTTTTCAGAATGTCCATGGTACAGGGGAGACTCTGTCCGTGTGTCGGGTTCGGACTTAACCTTTAGCTTGGGGGTTAGGTCGGGGCGTGACATGGTCTACTTGCTGTAAGATACAGAAGGCTCCCTATCATACTCCTATATAAACTTGGATCAACAGATTTTTCATTCTCACTCCTAGTCAGTCTAGTGATCACACTCATAGGAGTTCTAGAAGTCTTGGCAGATTCTAACCCAAATATTTTAACAAGATTTTTGGCATATTTCTCTTGAGATATAAAGATCCCATCTGCACATTGCTTAACTTGAAACCCTAAAAAGTATGTTAAATCTCCAACCATACTCATTTTAAACTCATGTTTCATATGCTTAACAAACTCGTCAACCTTATTTTCAGATGTTGCACCAAATACAATGTCATCAACATAAATTTGAGCAATGAGGATACCTGAACTGGACCTTTTGATGAACAAGATTTTGTCTACTCCCCCTCTCTGGTAGCCTTTGTCCAGCAAGAATTTCGCCAATCTGTCATACCAAGCTCGTGGAGCTTGTTTCAATCCATACAATGCCTTTTTCAATTTATACACATACAAGGGATAGTGAGGGTCTTCAAAGCCTTTAGGTTGCTCAACATAAGCTTCTTCATTTAAAATGCCATTCAAGAATGCACTTTTTACATCCATTTGATATAATTTAACCTTTAACACACAAGCAATGGATATTAACAATCTAATAGATTCAAGCCTAGCTACTGGAGCAAAGGTCTCATCAAAATCCACACCCTCTATTTGTGTATATCCCTGAGCTACAAGTCTTGCCTTGTTTCTAGTGGCATTCCCACTTTCGTTGGTCTTATTTTTAAAGATCCACTTAGTTCCAATTACATTTGCATTTTTAGGCCTAGGAACTAAAACCCAAACATCATTCTTTACAAACTGATTCAACTCATCTTGCATGTCATTTATCCAAACTTCACCCTTTAAAGCTTCAGTTACATTTTTTGGTTCAAGAGTTGTCATGTAGCACACAAATCTTACCATGTCTCTATAGTTCCTCCTGGGTTTACCTCTGGTTTGAATTCCATCATGTATTGAGCCTATAATATCAGTCGAGGCATGATTTCTGTGGACATGTTGCAGTTCCACTTGAGTTCCTTCACTACCGTCCTCTGTAGTTTTGTCACAAGTTGTAACATCTGGTGAGACATCACCCGACTGCTCAGCAATTCTGCCTGATGTTTCATCTGTCTCGGTCTCACTGGGTTTTGAAGTTCCTTCTTCCTTCATTGTTGCAGCTTCTTCTAACTCGTTGGTATTTGTTTTGCTACCACTGAATTCTCCTGTCGGTTCTCTTGCAAATTTTTCTACTTCGTCAACTACCACATTAACAGATTCCATTATCGTTCTAGTAGTTAAATTGAAAACTCGAAAAGCACGACTGTTTGTAGCATAACCAAGGAAAATACATTTATCACTTTTAGCATCAAATTTCCCTCTTTGTTCTCTGTCATTCAAAATGTAACATATACTCCCAAACACATAAAAATGCCCCAGTGAAGGTTTCTTACCTTTCCAAATCTCATAGGGTGTTTTAGAAGTACCTGGACGTAAGAGAACTCTATTTATAGTGTAACATGCAGTGTTAACTGCTTCTACCCAAAACCTGTGAGAGAGTTTTTTATCATTTAACATTACATGAGCCATTTCTTGAATGGTTCTATTCTTTCATTCAACCACACCATTCTGTTGTGGGGTCTTCGGAGCTGAGAATTCATGGGTTATTCCATGCTCGTTGCAAAAATCAGTGAATGAGTGATTCTCAAATTCTCGGCCATGATCACTTTTTATTCTGATGATTTTCTGAATATTGCATCACAAAGACTGATACCGTTTATTGATTTTGTCTTCTTTTTTAAAAGAAAAAAAAAGAAAAATAACATTAAGATGAAAAAAAACATCGATAAAGACAATCTTTCTACATTATAATCTTCTCTTTCCGACCTACTTGAGTAGTATAAATAGATCCCACCCACCACCTATTTTTATCACTCAATATTTATAATTCTTAAAATGTCTAGAAGTAGAAGTTCGAATTAGCCCCAGTTATCGTGGTGATGAATGAATGTCGCCGAAAAGTTGATGACGCTGAAAAAATGATCAACCGTGCAAAACACAAAATGACATTGGTCCAGGATCAATTAATCGAAGCTCTTCAAGAGCTTGGAGCTGCACAAACTAGGTTGGACCAGTTCAATCAAGAGACGGCTCGTCTCTGTGCCCATAATCAAGGCCTCTTCTTAATTGGAAGAAGTTGATGCAGGTTCTAAATAGAAATAGAATAGGTAGATTCAGTTTTTGTTTAAATTCATTCATATTCTTATTTTAGTGCCTCCTAGATTTCAGAGCCTTTGTATGGGGATGTAAACATGGTCGGCCTTACGTACTTCACTTTTTCCATTGGTGGTGAACTCTTAGCACTATCAAATCAAAAGCAAATAATAACTGCGTAGGTATAAGCTGACCCAATAAAAAGTAAACGACTGAGACACTAAGCAACTATGAAACCTACCAAGAGACAAGAACAAAGACAAAAGATGGAAACTTTACTTGTTAATACAATTACATTTACGAGTTTTAATGTTTATTTAATTAGAGTTTAATATGTTTATTTTTTTTAATAACACCAATTGTTTAATATTTTTAATTTTATTTTAAATATATCAATTATCACTAATTACAGTTATATATATATTTTTTGTTGCACTTTAGTATATCAAATTTTTATTAACTATAATGTAATATTAAATTATTTATTGGTAATTGTACTCTATTAATTTTCAATGTTTGTATTTAGATGCAGTCACAAAACAATGTATATTATACAAATTTGCTTCATAGGAATGCAAATGTTGAAAGGACACAACTTTCAATCTAGTCCTTGCCATAAAATTTCAATTTGCAACATGCACATGAAACTTTAAAACTAAATAAAAAAAAGTAAAAACATTCGGGATTCAATTGAAATATCTTACAAGTTTTGAAGAATAAACATATCACTTTTAAAACAATATAGAAGAAATAAAAAATAAGTGTAAGTATTGGATCAAGCACGTTTATTTTAAAACAATAAAGATGATTTTTTAACCAAAAAAAAAGTATAAACATTAAAGATAATCTTAGTAATTATCTCCTTAGAAATTGTTGTGGAAGTATGAATTTCAATTTGTGCAATGAAGAGTATCTCAGTTTTTAGGGTGGATCATGCTTTATTAGAGCATGCAATGAATTAAATGAAAGTTGCAAATCAATAAATGAAAAGAAAATTAATATTATGTCGTTAGAAATTGTTGTGGGTAAGAATTTAAGAGTATCTTAATTTTTAGGGTAGATCATGCTTTATCAGATTATGCATTGAATTAAATTAAATTTGCAAATCAATAAAAGAGAAAAGAAAGAACATTAAATCTTATTTATCTCAATAACCTTTAGAATTGAGAGCAAGGATTGAACTAATTTTCTTATATGTCTCTAAAAATTATGAGAACCTAGAGTTTTCCGAGTTGTTAATGTAAAGGTTTAATCCTTATTTTATAAGGATTCAAATTCAATATCCATTAAGTCCTAATTTTTTATTTCCTTCAAAGACATAAAATTTCTATTTCTAGTATTAAATGTAAGGACGGGACCATTTTAATGCTTATGGGGGACATAAAAAAGAAACAGAAGGTGGGAGTTTCTTTTGCTTTTGGCCCAAGAAAGAAAGTAGGAATTTTTACTTATTCCATTCCAGAGAAGATGCTCCTTTGAAGTATCAAGTAATGGGGAAGGCACAATAAATTTATTATAATTTTTTCTTATAAAAAATACATGTATATTTATGTTATATATATATATATATATATTATGAAAAAATCAAATTTACCCCCTACTAGAAAAAAAAAAAAAAGTAGTTATTAGTAATCTAATCATCACTAAAATTAAATGCTTGAACATCTTATGCACCCCCAATCGTGCCAAAGATCAGCAACCATCTAAGGTGGAAGATTATAGGCCGATCTCGTGCTGCAATATTATCTACAAATGTATCTCCAAAATCCTAGGAAATAGAATGAAGAGGGTTCTTGGTGATGCGATTTCTGAAAGCCAAGCAGCCTTTATTCCAGGAAGATCCATTGTCTCTAATGTCCTCTTGGGCCAGGAATTGATTCGTAAATATACCAGGAAACATTGGTCCCCGAGGTGTGCTATTAAAGAGGATATCTGGAAAGCATATGATTCGGTTAACTGGTGGCTTGTGGTTAGGGTTCTCGAGGCGTTAAATTTCCCACCGGTGTTTATTAGTTGGGTTATGGCTTGTATCTCCTCCCCCAAAATATTCCATCGCCATTAACGGATCTTTAGAGGGCTATTTCAGTGGAGTTAAGGGCCTTAGGCAAGGAGACCCATTGTCTCCTTACCTGTTTGTCTTGATCATGGAATTTTTCTCGTGCTTACTTGATAAGGCAGCCAACACAGGAGAGTTCATTTTCCACCCTAAATATGCTAAAGGTAAAGTTTCTCACTTGAGCTTTGCAGATGTTCTCATTTTTTGTAAGGCTGATGTGGGGTCTCTAAAAATTGTTAAAAAAGTTTTGTACATTTTCAGTAAAATTTATGGGCTCAATGTGAATGCTGATAAGAGTTTGGTCTACTTCAGGGGATGCATTGACAGCCTCAAAGATATGCTCAAACCTATCCTTTGATTCAGGGAAGGGGATGTATCCAAGCTTACTGGTCTTCCATCCTTGTGTTCCCTAAAGGAGTCTTAAAGGCCCTGGAGCGAGAAATTGCTGGATTTCTTTGGAAAGGGAAAAATGAAGTGCTAGAGGAGCAAGATCCAACTGGGACGTGGTGAGCAAAACAGCCAAAGTAGGAGGTCTTGGTGTTCGAAGACTGGAGGACTCAAATATTGCGAGCTTGTTGAAACAGTTTGTGGATCCCTATTTACGAGCCAAATTCCATCTGGTCAGAATGGGTAAGGGATTACTACCAAAAGGGTGAGAGCCTTTGGGACCATAATCCTGCAACTAATGCATCGTGGCAATGGCAGAAATTGATGAAGATTAGACCAAGGTTCAAACAGTTATGTGGTGCCAAGATTGGCTATAGGAGGGACTCTTTCTTTTGGTTCGACCCATGGGTACCTCATGGATGCTTTGCTGAAGTTGGTAAATGGTAGATACGGTAGGGTTGATGAGGTAGTAGAGAATGGAAGTTGGGTGTGGCCTGACCTTCCTATTTTCAAAGAGATTGGTGACAATCTTCGGTTCTTGCCTGGCATAAATAGAGACGACTCTTGGAGGTAGAAGCCGAACTCAAATGGTTGCTTCGGCTTGGGAAGCTATTAGAACCAAATATGACGAAGTTAAATGGCATCATCTTGTTTGGAGTAGTGGTAGAATTCCCAAGCATAGCTTTCTTACCTGGTTGGCGTTGCTAAACAGGCTCCCTACTAAGGATAGATTGCTTGTTTAGGGTGTTGCGAGTGATAGCATTTGTATTATGTGTGGCTTGACCGTGAAAGATAGACACCATTTGTTCTTTGATTGTGGTATGAGCAGAAGAATTTGGACCCTGGGCTTGGATTTGGTTATGGTGGATGATGGGATTTCGAGATGGGAAGAAGTGGAAAATTGGAGCATCAAATATTGTAAAGGAAAGGACCTTCAGAGCTCTCTCACAAGACTTTTGTTTGCCACTTGTTTGTGTGGCATCGTGTATGCTCTTTGGAAAGAAAGGAATGACAGGATTTACTGTAATACCTTTTCCTCACAAGAGAATTTAGTTGCTAACATTATCCAATCGATTATACTAAAAATTTATACTTGTAAAAAATATAAATATAGTCAAGAATAGAATCCTTTCTGGAAAATGGTGCTTAGAGAATATCCTTAGTTATTTGGTTGATTTGTATGTTTTTGTAACTCAGTTTTGTTGCGCTTAATGAAAACTTTGCTTACTTAGCCAAAAAAAAAAATATAAACTCTTGCCCCACGGCAAAAAAATTAAGGGATACAAAAAAAAAAAAAAAAAAAATCACGTGCAAATAAGAGCGAAAAGTGAGAGTTTGAGGTCAATAAATTTTTAAATGAAGATATCAAGTCTGAAAATTCATAATTTCTTATTCTTCGAACGTTAAGCTAAAAAGTTTTTGAAATAGGAGACCCTATAATGGTGTTATAATACAATTATTCTCCATTGTTTTTGGCATCATTATATTAATTGGAATCTTTTAAAGTTCCAACTCTCTCAATCTGTGTCACGTCATCATTAGGCTTCAATAACAATTGTAGGCTCATTAACTTATAGCCATCTTGACTTCAATAAACATTTGAAACAAATTGAAAGCGGTGCCTTGGATCTTTTTAGATTGTTGTCAGGGCATTGCCTCCATCACATAAATATTGCAAAAGTTGTAAAGAAAATTCATTGTGGAGGATACACATCCGGACATTATAAGAAAACTAAGGTGCGATATTGATGCTGTTTTTGCGTTCATTTGAAGAGGGTAACTGATAGTACTGACAACATAACTAAGCCCAGGTTGAGTCCAAAGGACCATGGAGACATTTCTCAGGAGTAGTCACATAAGAACCTTGTAGGGAGACAAATGCACAAGTTGTGTATTAAGTTCCCATTTTCGTAAAAGAAGTGGTCTATGATTGACATGTCATAGTTGATCAAGAACTTAATTATAAATTCCTTCCGACTCAAACCGAAAAAGAAAGAAGTCATTTTCCAAAGATTGGATTACAACTGATCCAAAGCATTTCCATTGTGTATACACAACTTGTTGAATAAGGAAAAAATGAGGAGGTTTACTGATAAATTGTCCAACCAAACAAACGTTCCAAACAAGAGCACCTTGATCAAATACATCTGAAGTAAGTGAAGCAATTTTCTTCCCTTCAACAATTTCTGACTGAAAGAAATCCAATTTGAGAGGATTTTGTTTTCTTGGCATGAAAAATGTTTTCCAATTCTGATTTCCATCGCTGGCCAAATTTTCAACCGAAGAATTTGTTGCACCCGTGAGCACAGGGAAATCTGATTGATCGAAAACGGATCCCACCACCTTATGCACTGTGGTCGTGGCTGCATCTAGCAAATTGGCAGCTTGAGCCGATTTTGGGCTCTGCACAATGGTAGGAGTAGACCCCTTAATTGAATTTTCATCCAAACCCAAAATGTTGTCTGAATTTGAATCATTTAAAAAAGCATTACCATTGGTGGTATGACCCAAGAGGTCCCCCGCGGTCAAATAATTGCCGTTGGAATTTTGTTGCAAGTCCACTTCCCCAGTGTTGTTCAAATTGGAGCCAAAGATAACATCAAGCTCAGAATTGCTTGTACCTTGACTATCTGAACTGCTTGTACATTTTTCATGAGCAACAGAACCATGACGAGAATCCATAGCCGGAGAATCACAGGCAAAACCATCATGACCCCTATCATTGTTGCTATGGTTAATAACAACGATGAGAACTTCAACCAAAGTTTCATTGCTTGAGAGACTTGTATTTGCATGTTGAGACCTTCATTTCTAAGAGCGAAACCAAGATTTTAAAATTGGGGTTCAAGATTCAAATAAGAACATTCATAATAAGAAAAAAAAAATAAGGTGACTGTTAATTTATTTTTAATGATACTATATAAATTTTTTTAATGACTAACTTTTTTTTAACAATATTACATAGACTTTAAAAAAAATATATATTGGGGGCCGGGGCCGGCAGCTTTGCCTCTGTTCATTTCTTTGAGCGATATCACCAAAAACAATGGGGGAATCAACCAAATCTTCATCTTGGACACCAAAGCTTCCTTTCAATGAAGAATCGGGAATGGGACCCATAGGACAAACAGAATCATAAACAAGATTGAGTTCTTTGCTTGAATCAGATGAGGCAGCATCTTTTCACACTTAAAATTAACATAGAGTCTTCTTTGTCAAGAGAAGGGGGAGAAGAGTTTTCCAACTCTTCGGATGATTTCAATGCAAGAGCAGCCCGGGCTTTAGATTGAAGCTTAGAGCTAGCTCTAGAGGAGGAGAAGGCTTCTTCTTTCCCCTCAGAAGGGGGAAGAAATACAAATGTTGGGACACTGTAGTGATTTAGGATGAGGGGAAAAGGTTAACTAATTTTTCAACGAGGCAAAATGACGAACAGGTAGAGAACAAAACAAAAGGCTGAAAGAAAATAAGGGGTCACTAGAGAGAATAAGAGGTCACTTATTTTGCCTTTGTTCGTTAGAATTGTACATGCAAGGTTGTATGAAAGGTTTTGGAGAATAGAATTGTGCATCTTACCTTACAACATTGACTAGGTCTCATTCAAGCTGACAATTCTACAAATTGCAATTTCAACTCGCATGAATCGTTTTTTTACCGTTTTGCATTTTGTAAGAAGTTATTTTTATTATTTAAATTTGTAACTTTTAATTTGAATGATGGTAACTTTATTATTGCGTTAAAAGATAACTTTCTTGAGCAGAGTCTAATAGCAAGTCGTAATGAATTTGAATGCTGCTTCATTGAAAATGATTGACCAGAAAACAGATCAAATCAAATCAAATCACTGATTAATAGAAGGTGATATTATGCCAGGGCACGTTGACAACTTCATTTTGGTTCATTTGCTCTGCTTAAGAACTTGGTTCATTTATAATTTTATTTCTTATAATACTTCTTTCAATTAATATCATATATTATTAAATTTTATCTGTGGACTACATTAATTTTGTTAAAACAAGCATTGTTAGAAAGTATTAAATATCAAATTTAAACTACCATATTTAATTAACAAATAAATATGAAAGCATAAGACGTTTTTTAAAAAAACAAAAGAAACAGACAACAACACACATGCTTCAGTACAAATAATATTTTACTATTCAATGAAATTGATGTAAAAAAAATTTACGAATAATATTTTACTATTTAATTTATTAGACATTGTACTTTTTTTTACTATCTTTAGTATCTTGCTCTCTCAAATTTCTACTATGATATTGTTCTATGAAATCGTAGGACTTGCAAATTCCTTTTCCAATTCACTAAAGTTTAAGATAGTCAGAAATAAAACTAATAACTCTACACCATCAATATGAGTTTTTTTTTTGGTCATAATCGACACGAGATTTGCTCAAACAAATATCATATGGCTTTTTTTTTTTTAAAAAAGAAAGAAAAAAGAAATTGTATGACTTAGAAAAAAAATTTAATGGCTCCAATTTTTTTTTGGTCCAACTTCTATATTGTTTTCTAAACTGATGCTTCAAGCACTATCAGAAAATGAAATCTTGGAGGACAAAAATAAATGGGGCATTTTCTTGCATTCTTTTTCTTTTGTTTATACATCTTATATATTGCCTATACAACATATATTGTATCATTTTCTTACATCTTATATATTCTCTATACTCATGGCTCTTGCATCTATCGTTTTCTTGCATGCTTTTTCTTTCTTTTATTTTTTATGTGTGTTCTTTTCTGTTTCATTTTCTTTTCTTTTTTAAAATAATATGCTTCTATATTTATTTACTAATTAAATATGGTAGTTTAGATTTGGTATTTAATGATTTCTAACAATGGTTGGAAAGCTAGTTTAGCAAAATTAATAGAGTAAAATGCACCATACCCCCCTGTGTTTTCACAAAGTTGGATCATAAACCCTGTGTTTTAAAAAGTCGCGTTATAAACTCTGTATTATGGAAAACGTTGCATATAACCCTCCCGCCGTGTATTTTTCTGTCAATTTTAACATGAGTGTAATACACACGCTTGAAATGCAAGTATAACATTTATCAAGCTTTAAAACACATGCAGGAGGACGAAAATACCCTTTTTAACATCAGTTGCTAATTGCCCTTGTGTTTTCGATAAGGTTGTAAATGGTCCCTTGTGTTTTCGATAAGGTTATAAATTGCCCCTTGTGTTTTTTTATAAGGTTTCTAATTGCTCCTATGTTTTTTTATAAAGATGTAAATTGCTCCTTCAAAGATAAAAAAATAAAAAAAATCGACAATCCTAGAGAGAAAAACTATTTAAAAGTAATTTTCCTTCGATTTGAAGTTGATTTTGCACTGATTTAAAGATTTTAATCTACTTGTAGAAGAACGTGATTCCAAGTGAATGTACGATTATTGCTAGTTGCAATATGACTTTGAACTTCAAGCATAAAATTTATATTTTTTATGGTGGATATCAATGTTCTGTTATATAAGGTATACGTTTTTTTATTCTTTTAATTAAATGATATTTATTAGTTTAAGGTTGTAAATTTTCTTAGAAGGTAGACTAACATATGGTTCTGATATTACAAAATAAAAAATGTTGTAAATACCTCACTCTAATATTAAAAAAGTGATAAATACCCCCTTCTGATATCAAAAAAGTTACAAATACCCCCTTTGACTGATTTATCTTTAAACGAGGATAATTTTGTCTTTTTACAAGGCTAACTAACAGAGTTAAACAAAATTTGAGTTTGGGGTGTATATGCAACGTTTTCCATAACACAGGGTTTATAACGCGACTTTTTAAAACACATGGTTTATAATGCAACTTTGTAAAAACACAGGGGTTTATGGTGCATTTTACTTAAATTAATATGATCCATAGATAAGATTTAGTGATATATAACATTAATCCAAATGAGTAATGTATGAAATTGTAGAGGAGCCAAGTCCTCTGCTTAATGATCCTTTCTTTTAATTGCATGCTATCAATAAGGAAAATTTTTTTCATACATCATGCACAAACAACGGATGATCCGTTTCTGACTGTGAGAATGAATTCCAGCTCATATTAAAATTAGACACGTCCGTCTATGTATGACAAAGGTTTTCATCAATGAGAACTTGTGACAATAATCTATTTCCAATAGATGTTTAAAAAGTGAAAATTTTACAAAACGTTTGAAATGTTGAACGTCCTAAACTAAAGTTGTGGGAGTTATATTGGTACATATTTTCACGCATCAAAGTAAGAATGTGAGCTCTACAGACGTTTTGCTTAAAAAGATGATACCAGTCACAGTGCTGAAAAATATTGACCACCGTAGGTACAACCATGGTCACTATTTTCTTAAACATTGTTTAACGGGTGTTTTCGGTTGCATCAGCTTGGGACTCTATCAAAGACAAATTTGAAGAAGTCAGATGGCATTTTTTGATTTGGAACAAGGTTCGTATTTTTAAACATTGTTTCCTGACTTGGTTGGCTTTGCTTATTAAACTGTCTACCAAAGATTGTCTCCTTGCTTGGGGAGTCAATGGGGATAATATTTGCAAGATTTGTGGTTTGGCTGTTGAGGATAGGGATCACTTATTCCTATCCTGTGGTATGAGTTGGAGAACATGGCCCCGTGGCATTGATATGGTACTCATTGATGATTACTTCTCAAGCTGGGATGAGGTGGATTCTTGGGCAAACAAGTTTTGCAAGGGAGATGACCTCCAAGCTACGTTAGCTCAGCTTCTACTTTGTGGGATTGTGTATATGGTGTGGAGGGAAAGAAATTACATAATTCATAGAAACATCTACAATACGGAGGAAAATATCGTTGCTCGTTTATTTCAGTCCATTAAATTTCGTATTTATTCTTGTAAAAAGTTCCAGGATAGCACTATTAATCAAACTTTATGTAGGAAATGGAACTTAAGAAATATTCTTAAATACGTTTTTGGTCAATTCTGGATTGGTTCTGTACAGTGGCGGAGCCACCCTTTGAATTAGCCTCCACTCAACTCAAATTTTGTTGAAAAATATGTGTATTTTTAAAGTATTTTTAGGTTAAAAAATAATCAGCCCCCACTGAAAAAAAATATTTATATATAAATGTTTAATTGAATGATTTTAGCCCCTACTAGAGAAAAATCCTGACTCTGACCCTGATTCTGTACGTTTCCATATTTTTTTGAGTGTCAATTAATATGCTTTCCTTTCTTAGTAAAAAAACAAAACTAAGGACCTCATAGGTCGATAAAATGTATGTTTTCCCTGAGCTCTAGAGCGTTATAATAGTCAGTTTAATATCACGAATTGTAGTTTTCTTATACTTATGCGTCTAGCTAGGGGCCCTCTAGTCACATGGATACGGTGATGATATTCATTATACAAGTAAGTGAGTAATGTTTTTAATTCATCATAAACTGATAATATTGGGTTATTGACTTGTTAGATGTGGCTAATTGACCCCATCCTTAAACGTTTTAGTGACTAGATGTTGCACGGGCAATTTGCGCGCAAACTGTGACATAAGCTTGGATACTAAGTATTAAAAAGTTTCATAGCTAGAAAATTGGAACTGTGTGAGCTAATTAATTTTACTGATTGAAAAATCAAGATCTTTTAGACTATCTTATATGATCAATAGGGGTTGCAACCTTGATATAGTAATCGAAAACTTTGAGTCTATTATTTACTGATTTAGTATATATGTGGGCCACACTACTACCAATTAATAATCGAGATATGCTGGATAATTTATTGATTAGGGCTCCGCTAACTCAATTTTCATGTAATTCAGAAAAAGAAAAAGACATAGGCCAAGACCGGAATGTGTAATGACAAAAAAAAAAAACACCAGACTGTGTGTGAGCAAAGGCCAGGACATTGGGCTAAGACTTCAAACAATTTGAATTTTACGTGTTTTAAATAAACAAAAATTGCATTTTAATGGACTTTAATTTTAGATCCATCAGAACTAAATATCTGTATAAACAAATCATACCGCACATAGGGTTTATGATGATGAAACAATTCGTGCAAACAGAGCGGAACTAAGAATTCTTCTTATTGAAGACTAAAACACATCTTTTTTCAATTATATGAGTATACATACATATTTTTTCATTGGACTACCTAGTTTTAACTAAGATTACATTGATTTCGTTTAAATCATGTCTTCATGGATTTTTTGATGACCAAGTTGTCGAAATTATAATTTTCCAATGCTTTTTTTTTTTTTTAATAATTTGTTTTCTTTGAAATTTTAGTTTTCAGCTTACTACCATGTATCTTTTTCTTATTTTCTTGTTTTTTCTTAAATTTGCAACCTAGCTATATATAATTGAATTTTTCTTTTTTCTTTTTTCTTTTTTCTTTTTCATGTGTTTCTGCAGAAGGCTTCTGAAATTCAATGATGAAACGTTGTCGTTATGCTGGTGAAGAGGTAAAGTTCAAATCTTTATTGGTATGATATGTAGAAGAAAAAAAATTAAAATTTGGTTTTTCCCCTCTCTGGGTTTTATCTGTACGTTCTGAAGTTGTAAAGGACTCCATTCTCTGTGTCTTGTTGTACAAAGTTGCCTACTTTTTTTTCAAATAAAATAAAATAAAATAAATTGTGTAAGTTATTTTTGCTTATCAATTTATTTCTCTTACATGATAAATTCAATTGATTTCCATGATCATATCATGTTAATGAGGCTAATTTAGTTTGGATATATTTGCTAATTGAAATACTCGATTCTAGTGATTTGTCAACTTAAAAAGCCCCTTTTGAACACATTGTGCACCAGACACGAGATAAATCTTCTGAAGAAGAAGGCTTTTCTAAATATTATTTTCATCATGAGCAAAAATGTCAAGTTGAATTGTTTATATGTTAATACGTTAAATTAAAGAAGAGATACAAATTTCCCCCACCTTTTTGTTTGGGGTAAAAATCATCTAAGTCCTTAACTTTTTGGTCTTGAGACAATCAATTCCCTCAGTTATTTTTTTCCTCTTCTCAAGTCCATGCAAACTAACCATGTTACTATTGCTTAACGGTCAAATAATTGACCACATAAAAATCCTATTTTACCCTTCCAATTCATCTTTCCAAAAACACAACCCCACCACACTGACTACTGTTCACACAACCAAAACAAACACGTAAACACACACGGCCACTGACACAAACACACACATAAAATACAGTTAAAAAAAAAAAAAAACGTTTTAATCTTTGGTCAATAGCGCCCAAGGGGATGATTGATGAAATAACAAAAAAAACTAGATCAAACATAACTACAGCTCTTTGTAACATTTTGTCGAACAACTTAGCTACAGTAGGAGAGGAGTGATATAATCTTCCTCAAATCGATGAATTCTTTATTTAGCACCAAAAAGAAAAAGCTTACGATTCCAAAACCAACACAAACCCAAAGTTAATCCTATATGATTCTCCATTTTCAGATCCATTTTCAAGCCCAAAGCCAAACCAAAAGTTGCGTCCTGCATTTTTGTTGCTTAAAAATATATATTTTGCTAATTGAGCATCTTTGTGGCCGTGTGCGCGCATGTGTGTGGCTGTCTATGTGTGTGTGGCCGTGTGTGAGTTTGTGTTGAGTGAACGGTGGTGTGTGGTGTGGTGGGGTTGTGTTTTGGGAAGATGAATTGGAAGGATAAAATAGGATTTTTACGTGGTCAATTATTTAACCGTTAAGTAATATTGGCGGGGTTAGTTTGCATGGCCTTGAGAAGAGAGAAAAAATAACTGAGGGACCAGATTGTTCCAAAATCAAAAAGTTAGGGACTTAAATGATTTTTACCCTTTTTGTTTATATTGCCTATACTTGTACCAAGTTTTCGTCTTTTTTTACCCAACTGTTCAGATATTATTTCTTCTGCAGGGTAAAGTTTCATAATTTTATTATTTAGTAATAACAACCCTCTCTCTCTCTCTGTGTAAAATCGTTTGACGGATGAGAAGGGTGGGTGTAAAAGGGATTGGATTAATCAATTGCCCGATGATATTCTTGCATCCATTGTTTCATGCTTAACTCTAAAAGAAGCAGCTAGTATCTGTGTCCTTGGGCATAGATGGAGGTACATGTGGACATGTATCCCTTGTTTAGATTTTGATGCTCCTAAGCAATTATGGAACTGCAACCCAATGAATATCCTCAACTTATCGAATCCCAAGAGGAGACCACTTGAAAAGGAGAGGATCAAATATGTGAATTGGGTGAATGCAGTAATTAATTTGCATTCTGGTAAACATAGAACAATTCAGAATACGGTTTGATTTGGATAGAAAATTTACGGCTGATGTTGATAATTGGATCAAATTTGCGTTTGGAAGGAAAGTCAGAAGGCTCGAGTTGGACTTGTCAACATGTGGCGGAGGACCACAGTGTAATTGTTATGCATTTCTAGACATCCATGATCCCATAGAGCGCTCACGCGTGATGTCTCTTGGTCTTTCAAGTCTTAGTTTCCTAGTTTCGCTCTCTTTCAGATATATAAATGTTACAGGTGAAGTTTTGGAGTACCTTATTTTCACTTGTCCATATCTGGAGCTATTATGCGTGCACGGTGCAGAAAACCTTTCAAATCTTAAAATCAGTGGCCTATCACTTCGCTTAAAGTATTTAGAAGTAACTCGGTGTTGGAACTTGATGAGGTTGGAAATAAGAGCACCAAATTTAATGTCTTTTATATATTTTGGACCAGAGATGTATACAGCTTTGAAGAATATTCCTCAGCTTGCTAACTTATCGATTGGATATAGGTTTTATAAACATTTAACTCAAGAAATTCCCAAATTTTATAGCGTTTTCAGCCTGCTGGAGACACTTACTCTGGCAACACATGGACTTGCTGTAAGTATTCAATATCACTTGCATTTTCTTTTTAGGAAAGTGAAAGAAAATTGATGTGTATCCCTGTATGTTTTCTTACTTTGGGTTGGATTCTTCAGGAATACTGGATTTATCTTCGAGGTCCAGCCTTACCTAGGCTCAAGAAATTGGTATTGAATTTTCTGGCACGAAGTAATCATAGTCTCTTCTGTTTTACTCCCCTGATAGATGTTGTTTCTTCTTTAAACGAACTGACGTTGAAGGTTTTGCTTTCTAAACTTTTACTTCATATTTTAGAATCTATATGTACCCCACGCTATTAGTTTGATTAATCATTCGATTTGAGAAGATGATACTATTTTAGAATTTTCCAATAGAGATGTGAGCTCAAGTGGAAAATTGTTTCAAAAAAATTGTATTCTAGACGGAAGCCATTAGAAAAAGAATGTGTATCGCTAAGATAATTTGAGCATATTAAGGTTTTGTTTGTCTTAACTGTGAAATTTTAGTTTTTGAATTATGGAGCTTTTAACAATAGAGTTCTGGTTAAAAGTGTAGTTTAACAAAAGACATTGACTATTTGAGTTATGTTGGGTGACGTTAAGTTTTTAAAAATTTTGAGAGCAATGTTGGATTTTAAAAAGTTTAAAGGGGTATATTTGAGAAAGAAAAAAAAAACAACTTAAATTTCTTCTTTTTTCAGATTTTTTAGTTTTAACTTTTTCTTAAAACTTAAAATACTTTTAAAAAAAGGGACAAACATGTTACATTCTTCTTGTTAACTCATAAAAGCGCTTTTGAGTCACTAAAAATTAGGCTAAACAAAACCTAAATACTAATGCCGGAATACCTGAATATGACATCGGTTAAGGCAATCGTATAGGGGATAACAAGTTTTAATCATGCCACGAAGTTACCAGTTTCTTGCAATCACTATTAGACACATTATGTTTGTTTTTGCCATTGTGTTATGATGGTAGATACACTTGGAGTCTTGGTCTATGTTGGACTCTCTGATTTGGTGGCAATAAGATAATGGATTTTATGTCTTTTGAAGATTTAAAACTTTCAATATTATGTATAAGGTTTATAGTCACCCTTTTCATGTGATTAGGTTCACCATGCTCATGCTTATTAAGGATTTATAACCATTTGATTATAGCGTTCAATTTGTTGAATTCAAGCGTATTCCACTTTAGTCACAAGGCTTTGGTCTCCAACTACAAAAGTAAATATTTGAGCTTGAGAAGCTTCTTGTCCAGTGAGTCTGTAAAACTCACTAGGATCATTTACATTCTTGGTATTAGCTGCAATTGTATCTCGCTTGCACCCAGGGCATTTACTCATTAGATATGTTTCTTTATTAGAAGTTCTCTTGTAGATGATAATGATAAAATTCTCATTTTCTTGCAGCGGCTACCATCGGAAGACCCCTTAAAAACAAGAATTGAAAGTTGAGCTAGTGGACGTCTTCATCGATGTCTCAAAGTTGTTGAAACGAAAGGCTTTGTTGGCCATATCATTGATGTTGAGTTTGCTGAATATCTACTTGAGATTGCTGTCTCACTTGAGAAGATGATCATAGATTGAAATGCTTAAGCTAGCCGCTCAGCAAAATATTATTTATACAGCTAGGGGAAACCCAGCTATGGCTATTACAGAGTAAGGAAACAAAGTTTGCAAGAAATAGAGAAGAAATAGAGGAAGGAAAAGGAATGAGAGAAGATAGGAAAGAGAACACTCAATGTATTTGCTTGCCTATTCTCACGTCCCACTAGACTATTTATCTTAACTGTAACCATAACAACTTTTAGTTACATCACATAATCAGCAAGGGCTCGATTTGTTTTTCTCACGCGCGTACTTCTTCGCACTATCTGACCAGAGCTTGCTTTCTCGTGTTCAGGTGTCTCTTCTATCTAGGCTTCCACATTGGGCTTGGGCTGATAGAAAATATGTATAACATTGCCCCGCCCATCTTTCAGAACCTTGTTCTCAAGGTTCAGACTTGGGAATTGCTGAGTGATCGTAGCCAAATCTTCCCAGGTGCCCTCAGATATAGGTAGCCCTTCCCATTGGACCAGTATTTGAGAGATCAGTCGTCCTTGCCTCTGGATTTGTCTTTGTGCTATGACGGCTGTTGGTTGTAGTATGGGAGTTGTTGGGGTAGACAACAATGGCAATAGAATAACCTGAGTAGTAGGCTGCTCAACACATTTTTTAAGCATGGAGATATGAAACACAGGGTGTATGCGAGCTGTTGGTGGTAACTCAAGTTTGTAAGCCACAGTTCCCACTCTTTGAAGCACCCGAAATGGTCCGAAGTATCGTGGCCCCAGTTTGTGATGACGTTGGAGACGAGCTGAGAGCTGTCTATAGGGCTGAAGCTTTACTAAAACCCAGTCATCAACATCAAAATTAAAATCACGACGATGCTTGTCAGCCTGAAATTTCATACGAGTCTGAGCCTTACGCAAGTTCTCCTTTAATTGATGTAAGAGCTCATCTCTTTAAAGTAGATTTTGAGCTAGTGCCTCGTTGTCTGTAGAGTCAATTAAATAGCGTTGAATTGTTGGAGGAGGACGACCGTATAAGGCCTGAAGGGTGGCATACCCGCAGCGGTGTGGTAAGCCGTGTTGTACCAATATTCGGCCCATGGTAAAAATTTCACCCATTGAGTAGGCTGCTCGTGAACAAAGCAACGTAAGTACATTTCGAGACACTTGTTTAGTACCTCAGTCTGGCCATTAGTTTATGGGTGATAAGTTGTACTCATAGATAATGTAGTCCCTTGGAGGCGAAATAGTTATTTCCAAAACGTGCTAAAAAAGAAGGGATCTCGATCACTGACAATCAATCATGGCATTCTATATAGGCGAACTATTTCTTTAATGAAAACCATAGCAACTATTACACTAGTGAAACTGCCCGGTAATGCACAAAAATGACCATACTTAGTTAAACGGTCCACCACGACAAGGATAGCAGTCTTGCCATTGGATGAAGGAAGGCCAACGATGAAATCGAGAGATATATCCTCCCAAACTTGGTTGGGAATGGGCAGTGGTTGTAATAAGCCTACCGGCGAAGCTTGAGAAGTTTTCATTTTTTGGCAAATGATACAAGTAGCCACAAAATCATTTATATCCTGGTACATTTTATACCAATAAAAATTAGCAGCCAGGCGCTTATAAGTTTGAAGGGAACCAGTGTGTCCTCCTACAGTGGAGTTATGAAATTCTTCCAAGAGTTGAGCCTTGAGGGGGGATTCAGAAGTAATAAAGAGCCGCTGTTTGTAGAAAAAGATCCCTCATTTCACAGTGTAATGCGGCAGACTAGTAGGATCAAAGAGAAGCTGTTTGTGGAGGTCTAGTAATTGTGCATCCGAGTAATTAGCTTGGCGCACCTCTTGGATAAAATCAAACTGAGGCAAACTGATTGCCATAAAGGACACATTTTTAGCCGGTACCCGGGATAGAGCATCAGCTGCATCACTGTCCCTACCAGGGCGATATACAATTTCAAAGACATACCCAAGCAATTTTACTAACCATTTTTGTTGTTCTGGGGTCTGAATAGTTTGGTGATTAAGTTCCTTGAGGCTACGTTGATCTGTCTTAATCACAAATTTTCTGCCCAAGAGGTATTATTGCCACTTAGAAACGGCTTCGGTAATTGCATACATTTCTCGGTCGTAAGCCAGGGCTGATTGCATACGTGGTGACAACTTGGCGCTAAAGTAGGCGATAGGGTGGCCATCTTGGCTGAGGACGACCCCTATACCAATAGCTGAAGCATCAGTTTCCAGCGTGAATTGTTTGGCAAAGTTAGAAAGTGCAAGGATGGATGCGGATGTGAGGGCTAACTTCAATTGATCAAATGCTTGTTGAGTTGACATATTCCAACTGAAGGCATCCTTGTGTAATAAAGCTATAAAAGGACTTGCAATAAAGGCATAGCTTTTAATAAATCTCCTGTAGTAGCCAGTGAGACCCAAGAACCCACGGAGAGCTCGTATAGTACTCGGAGTTGGCCAAGCAAGCACAACCTAAACTTTTTGTGGATCCATTTGCACCTCTGCGCCCGTCACTACATGCCCTAAATAATCCACTTGTGGTTGACCAAATATGCATTTAGACCTCTTGGCCACAAACTGATGAGTGAGAAGGACTTGCAATACAAGTTCCAAATGACCCAAATGCTCCGACCATGAAGTGCTATACACTAAAATATCATTAAAAAAAACGAACACAAAACGGCGTAGATAAGGGCAAAAAATATCATTCATTATAGATTGAAATGTAGAAGTGGCATTCGTTAAGCCAAAGGGCATTACCAAATATTCGTAATGGCCATCATAAGTTCGGAAAGCTGTCTTGTGAACATCTTCAGGCTGCACTCGAATTTGGTGATAGCCGGAGAAAAAGGTCTAATTTGGAAAATATAGTGGCCCTATGAAGTTTATCTAGAAGTTCATCGACCGTTAGGATGGGAAAACGATCCTTAATTGTGACTGCATTGAAGGCACGATAATCTATGCAAAAACGCCACGTGCCATCTTTTTTCTTGACCAAGAGTACCGGGGAGGAAAAAGGGCTAGTACTAGGCTGGATAATGCCATCACGGAGCATTTCTGAAACCAATTTTTCGATTTCAACTTTTTAGTAGTGAGGGTAACAGTAAGGACGGACGTTTATAGGTGTAGTGCCCAGAATTAAATGGATAGTATGGTCTTGGGGCCGACGCAGTGGTAGGCCTTGCGGTTTAAGGAATACTGATTCATATTTGGTGAGAAGGTTTGTGAGTTGTGAATTGAGAATTATGGGGGTTGGAGTAGTGTTTGGTAATGGCTGTAAGTGAAAGAATAAAGCAATAGCATCTGTTTCGGTTAATCTTTTGAAGCAATGGTACTCAATTGGTCGAGGAGTAACTTCACGCACACCCTGTAGACAAATGTTTTTGTCGTTGTGGAGAAACGTGAGTGTGAGCTCATTATAGTCGTGAAGCACTTTGCCCAAAGAAGCGATCCACTGAACACCGAGGACAATGTCGACGCTATGTAACGGAAGAACAAATAAATCCAATGTGAAGGTAAAACCCTGTAATTTGAGCTCAACATCACGGACACACCCTTCACAAACTAAAGTGCCACAATTTCCGACAATAACTCCAAACTTAGTAGAAGGTTCAATGGCCAACCCCAGGTGATGGGCGATACGACTTTGAATGAAGTTCCTAGTAGAACCGCCATCGACGAGTACCTGAATAGGGGCGCTAGCCATAATAGCATCGAACCGGATAGTCGCTGGAGAGGAAGAACTTCCCAAAGCATAAAAAGAGGCCTCAGTAACTGGTTGAAGTTCCTCTAGTTGTAATTTTTCAACTAAAGCTTCATCAGGTAGATCTGGTTCATTGGGATCATTTGGAAGGTCGGGGTCAAAGAGGTAAAGTCGAGGTGGTGTTTGGTAATGTTGGTCGGGGACCCATTTTTCATCGCAATTGTAGCATAAATCGAGTCCTCAACGTCGTTGCATTTAGGAGGCACTAAGCTTTTTTATAGGGATTTGAGGTGAAGTAGGTGGAAGAGGAGTTTGCGAGTATGGGGTTGTGTATAGGTGATGTGGCTGAATCAGAGTTGGGCTAGTAAGTGTGGGTAATAGTGGTGCAGATGGGGTTGGAAAATTTGGGCTGCGAGGATTCTGAAAACTGCAAAAATCATGGAGTACTCGGCCACGTTTGGAGTCCAGAAACTTGGCTTCATGTAAACGGGCCAAGGAAATAGCCTGAGACATGGAAATAGGTCTAAATGCCTTGATCTCGTTACGCAAATCCAGTTTAAGGCCCGAGATGAAGCAACTTACGAGGGCCGATTCTGATAGCCCAGAGGTTCGATTAGCAAGGGCCTCAAATTGGGTCTGATACTTGCGAACGGTAGTTGTATGTAGCAATTTAAACAAAGTACCTTGGTGATCCTCAAACTCCGTTAGACCAAATTGGACTATAAATTGCGAACAAACTGACCCCAAGTGCGAAAGGGACTAGTGTTGTTCGTCCACTGAAACCACTGTAAAGCATCGCCATCTATATGTAATGAGGCCGAATCCAATTTTTGATCATCAGAAACGGCATGAAAAGAGAAGAATCGGTCGGCTTTGAAAATCTAACCCAGGGGATCACTACTGTAGAAACGTGGGAAATCGATGCGAACTTGGCGGAAGATATTTGGAGAGGGTGTATGAGGAAGATGAGGTGTTTGGAGAAGAGGTAGCTGGTGGAGTAGTGGTAGAGCTACCGGCAGCGGTTTCGAGGTCTTTTAAACGGAGGGCCTGTTGCAGGCGACCATCCATGGAGGTGAGTTTGAGGGTTATATCAAAGAGAGCTTCTTGGAATGAGGATTGAAGGGAGCTGAGAGTGGACTCATGGGTGGCGGAAGATTCTTGGAGCTTGCGGATAGCGGCATCCATGGTGTGAAGGTGTGTGCCGTCAGCCATGGTGTAATAAAAGCACCAAATGAAATGCTTAAGCTAGCTGCTCAGCAAAATATTATTTATACAGCTAGGGGAAACCCAGCTATGGCTATTACAGAGTAAGGAAACAAAGTCTGCAAGAAATAGAGAAGAAACAGAGGAAGGAAAGGGAATGGGAGAAGATAGGAAAGAGAACACTCAATGTATTTGCTTGCCTATTCTCACGTCCCATTAGACTATTTATTCTTAACTGTAACCATAACAACTTTTAGTTACATCACATAATCAGCAAGGGCTCGATTTGTTTTTCTCACGCGCGCACTTCTTCGCACTATTTGACCAGAGCTTGCTTTCTCATGTTCAGGTGTCTCTTCTATCTGGGCTTCCACATTGGGCTTGGGCTGATAGGAAATATGTATAACATAGATCCTTTTGAATCATGTCCAGAACAAACTGCAAATGAGCTTCCTGAGGCCATTGAGGTTGCTAAATATAATAAGCAGTGTGTGATGATAGCGAGGCAGCGCGCCAAGCAGCTCGAAACAAAATTGCCTACACGGGTTGCGTTAGTAGTACGTTAGATAAAATGCCGCGTAAAGAAAACATAGTTGGGGCCCTTCAAATGATTGTTTTGAAGTTTAGGCCCTAAAATCCATGGTCTCAACATAATCTTTTTATTTTATTTATCTGTAGTGTTTTCGATTAAAGTTACTAATTTGTTTAATATATTTAGGATGCGTCTGACATAGTTTCCAAGATAGTTAAAAGTGTTCTTACATTTATTAAGTTATGATGTCTTTGCTATGTCTGGGCACCAGGAAGCAACAAGTACTCTGGTTTCACTTTGTTTTGATTAAAATGCACTTTGTGATGTTGCACATGATTTTTTTGGATTTCCTTTTATGGAAAATTCATGTGATGAAACTATGTTTCTTTTGTTTTTCTTATAATGTTTGGATTTGGATCATCCTCCACAATACAATTGCTTTACAATTTTCTGCAATATTTATGTGATGGAGGCATGCCCACTCAACAATCTAAAGATGGTTATAAGTTAAAGAGAGGTCAATTACTAATGAAACCTAAATGTGGGGTGACACAAATGGAGAGATTTGAAACTTTTAATAGTTTCACGTTTATATATAATAATGTTAAAAACAACTGATTGTATGATACAACATTATTGTACCCCTGATCTTCAGAACTTTTCAGCTTAAATTTGAATTTTCAGACTTGCCAGTCTACAAAAATTTTACTTATTAGCAAGTTATTTTCGTAAATGGCTTTCAGTTTATATCCATATTTCTTTGTGAGAAAAAAAAAAGTTAATATGATTACATTTGGAGGGTATGTAAGAATACTATAGCAATTAAATTTAGGTTCTGATCTAAAATATTTAGATCAGTAACTACTGTAAAACTAATTTTTTTTTTTTTAAAGTAACCAATTTTAACTTGTATTATAGTGGATCCGTCCATACAATTAGTTCGATGCTACTTCATCTGTATGCAATGTTTCGCAGCTTGTTAACTGTCCATTGGGTGTAAGTTCTACAGATAACTCGAGAAATTCTCAATTTTTATAGCGTTTTCAGTCAGTTGGAGACGCTTAATGCTGACAATATATGTACTTGACGTAAGTATATATACAATGCCACTTGCATTTTCCTTTTAGGAAAGGGAAAGAACATTGATGATATCACTGTATCTTTTCTTACTTTGGGCTGAATTCTTCAGGAATACTGGATTTATCTTCGAAGTTGGGATTGGATGTTCAACCACGAAGGAATGACGGCCTCTTCTATTTTACTCTCATTATAGACACTGCTTCTTTCTTATACAAACTCATATTGAAGGTTTAGCTTTCTAAAATTTTACTTTGAGATTTTAGAATCCATATATACCCCATATGACTCGTTTGATTAATCATCCTATTCGTAAAGATGGTACTATTTTAGAATTGTTCGATCAAGATGTGAGCCCAAGTGAAAAATTAAGAATTTCATGAAAACTATATTCTAGACAAAAGCCACCAGAAAAAGAATTTGTATCTCCTAACAAACTTTGAGCATATTAAATCCTTATGCCGAATTATGTGGATATGACACAGTTAAGGCGATCATAGGGGATAACAAGCTTTAATCATGCCATGATGTTACCAGTTTCCTGCATTGATCACTAGTAGACACGTTATGTTTTGTTTTTGTCATTTTTTTATGATTGCGGATACTCTTGGTCATAATTGTTAAATTGTGAATTGAATTATTATCTTTTTTAATTGTGAATTGTAAGATTTGTTCACATTGAACTCTCTGATTAATCATGT
Organism: Ehretia macrophylla; assembly: GCA_037974665.1. Classification (NCBI taxonomy): domain Eukaryota; kingdom Viridiplantae; phylum Streptophyta; class Magnoliopsida; order Boraginales; family Ehretiaceae; genus Ehretia; species Ehretia macrophylla. The sequence continues at coordinate 32,596,808 of CM075778.1, read as the reverse complement.
CATTGTGTTATGATGGTGGATGCTTTAGGGTCTACATTGATATCTGTGATTAGATAACGATAGGATAAACGAGTTTCCTATTTTAAGAAGATTCAAAACTTTCAATATATGTATGAGTTTATGATCACACTTTTGTTGAGATCATGTTGATCACTATGCTCATGCTTATTAAAGATGTAAAACAACAGCTGATCATAGCATCCAATTTGTTGAATACGAATGTATCCACGTTAGTCCCTAGGCATGGATCTCCAATTGAAAAACTATATATCCAGTGAGTCTTTAAAACTCACCAGGATAGCATGCTGTTTGAAAATCTTGATCATTATATAGTTGCGTTTTAGTATTGTTAAGGTATTGGTCCTGATGCTCTACCTTTGCTGGAAGTTGAGCTTTAACTTCTAAGTGTTGGGTATCGGCACAGCGGAATGATCGGGGACAAGCAGTATCACGTAGTTAAAATATAAATGAGAACAGAGAAAGTAGAGACATAAGATTTACGTGGAAAACCCTCAAACAAATCGAAGGAAAAACCACGGGCAAGTAATAGAGGATTTTACTATGATGTGGAGTATTTTACAATAACCTTTTCTCTAATATAAGGAGAGAACAATATCACTCTCTCAAATAATAGAAGAAACTAACTCTCACTCATAAATATAGAACAACAAAAGAGGAAGAGAACTACTCAAGAGAAAGCTTATGTTTTCTCTCTATCTTGGAATGTTTGGTGATGCAAAATGGTGAAGGTTGAGCCTCTATTTATAGGCTCATTTTGCACAAAAAGTCTTCCCACATGTAGTGTGAAATCAACTCAAAATTGTGTGTGCCTAACTTTGCAACTAAAGATTTTTCTTCATTTCCCATTGCTTTTTGTCTTCTTTTGACTTGTACCAAAATTTTATTTGTTCACATTCTCCCACTTAAAATTTTGGTGACACTTCAAATCTCTCCATACTTGCCAATTCCATGTTGCTTACGTCTTTGCTAGGCCAAAGGAGGATCTACTCCAAACAAACTTATCAACGTTGATTGGCTTTGTCATGACATCTGCTAGGTTCTCGTTGGTGTGAATCTTCTGCATATCCACATTCCCTTCCTCCACTACTTCTCAAACAAAGTGATATTGAACACCTATGTGTTTCGTCCTAGAATGAAAATGCTGGATTCCTTGCAATGTGCAAGGTACTCTGACTGTCACAAAACAAGGGAATTTTCTCTTGTTTGTGCCCGAGCTCCTCCATTAACCGTTTAATCCAGATTGCTTCTTTACTAGCTTGTGTAGCTGCCATGTATTCAGCCTCTGTTGTAGATAGGGCCACAAAAGTCTGTAATTTAGATATCCAGCTTACCACCCCCTGCAACTGTAAACACATAGCCTGTAGTGGACTTCCGTTTATCGGTATCACCTGCAAAATCAGAATCAACAAAACCCTTGACTGTAAATTCTGATCCTTCAAAACATAATGCAACATCCGAGGTCCCTTTGATGTATCGTAGGATTCTCTTAACAGTATTCCAATGCTCTCTACCAGGATTCGCCATGAACCGACTGACCGCACCAACTGCTTGAGCAATATCTGGTCTCATACATATCATAGTGGACATGAGACTTCCCACTGCTGATGAATACGGTACTCGAGACATTTCTATCCTCTCCGCTTCAGTACTAGGGCACATACTTGAGGATAATTTGTAATTGACAGGAAGCGGGGTCGAGATTTCCTTACAATCTTGCATATTGAAGCGCCGTAAGATTTTCTTCAAGTAATTCTTCTGGGAAATCCATACCTTCCTGCCTTTTCTGTGTCGGTGAACTTGCATCCCTAAAATCTTGTTTGCTGGTCCCAAATCTTTCATATCAAACTCCCCAACTAACTGTGCCTTCAGTTCTTGGACCCGATCTTTACTGGGACCTGCTACTAGCATGTCGTCCACGTACAACAGCAGAATGATAAAATCATCATCGCCAAACCTCTTGTAGTACGTACAATGGTCTGAATTGAGTCTGTTGTACCCAAGGCTAATCACGAAGGAATCAAATCTCTTGTACCAACACCTTGGCGCCTGCTTTAAACCGTACAGAGATTTGGTCAACCTGCAAACCAAGTTTTCTTTTTCTTTCTCAACAAAACCTTCTGGTTGAAGCATGTAAATCTCTTCTTCAAGCTCACCATGAAGAAAAGCCGTCTTTACATCTAACTGTTCTAGATGTAAGTCTAACACAACACACATGGCCAAGACTACTCTGATAGTTGTAAGTCTTACCACAGGAGAAAATATCTCGTTGAAGTCAATTCCTTCTTTCTGAGCATATTCTTTCACTACCAGTCTTGTACGATATCGCTCCACTTGGTCATTACCATCTCACTTGATCTTGTAGACCCATTTGTTACCAATGGCTTTCCGTCCAGGTGGTAGTGGAACAAGCTCCCACGTCTTGTTTTTATGTAGAGCTTCAATTTTTTCCTGCATTGCTGTCATCCACAGGGCAACATCGGGACTTTTTATAGCCTCGTGAAAGGTAGATGACTCTCCATCATCCGTTAGAAGACAGTATGCAGCATTGCTCGCCATGACAAAATCTGAATGCCAAGTTGGTCTTGTTGTCTGACGCAATGAACGTCGGACTTCTATAACCTCAGCATCATCTGGTTCTTGTTCTTCGTGCTCCGGTGCAACTTCAGAAGAAGCATCTCCTTGTTCTGACTTATCTTCAATTTGTATTGTAGTAGTCTCCTTTGAAGTGTTGCTGTCGTCTTCACTTTGCAATTTATCTTCTGCAAATATCACATCTCTGCTGATGACAACCTTGTGGGCAGTGGAATCCCATAGGCGATACCCCTTAACACTATCAGCATTTCCCAAAAATACACATTTCCTGAATTTTGGATCCAGCTTTATTCTTTCTTGGGAACCATACATCACATATGCCGGACACCCAAATATGTGCAAGGTAGAATAATCTGCGGGTTTTCCGGTCCACATTTCCATTGGTGTCTTCAACCCAATTGCAGTTGACGGTGACCGGTTTATCACGTAACAGGCAGTTCTAGCTGCTTCTGCCCAAAATGATTTGGCTAGACCTGCAGTTTCCAACATAGCTCTCATTCTTTCAAGAAGAGTTCTATTCATCCGCTCTGCTACACCATTTTGCTGAGGTGTATGTGCAACAGTAAATTGCCTCTGAATACCCTCTTGCTTGCAAAATGCCAAGAAGCTCCCGTCAGTGTATTCTCCTCCGTTGTCCGTCCTCAAACACTTGATCCTTTTCCCGGATTCAAGTTCCACCAGCGCTTTGAATGTTTTAAATATTGGAAACACATCTGACTTGTTCTTGATTGGATACACCCACAGTCTCCTGGAGTAATCATCAATAAATGATACAAAGTATTTGGCTCCTCCTAGGGACAAAACCGGTGATTCCCAAACATCTGAATGGATCAAGTCTAAAATGTGTTTGCTTCTGGCAGTAGATCTCCCAAATTTCAATCTATGCTGCTTACTGGTAACACAGTGCTCACAGAAAGGTAAGTTTACCGTCTTGAGCCAGGGTAGGAGATTTCGTTCAGCGAGAATCTTCAAGCCACGTTCTGTCATGTGGCTCAATCTGCGATGCCACATTATAGTTGATTCTTCTTGACCGGCTGATGCAACTGATACATCTGCCTTCTGCAACGTATCTCCTAAAAGCATGTATAGATTTACCCCAATCTTTTATGCCTTGATCACCAGAAGCGCTCCTTTGACGACCTTCATGATCCCATCCTCGATATGGGTCTTGCAGCCAAGGTCATCCAATTGTCCAATGGACAATAGGTTCTTCTTCAAGCCCTTCACATGTCGTACCCCTTGAATGGTGCGAATGGTACCATCATACATTTTAATTTTGACAGTACCGATACCAGCAATCTCCAAGGCATGATCATTACCCATGTACACAGATCCTCCAGAGACAGGTTCATAGGTGTGGAACCATTCTCTATGAGAGGTCATATGCCATGTTGCTCCCGAATCCATTATCCAAGCATCAGTGAGCTCCTTTCTGCCTTTTGATACAGTTGCTGCTTCGCTGTATAAAATATCACCATCATCTGGTGCAGTCGCCACACATCCCTGAGAATTTGTCACCTCGGGATTCTTCTTGTTGCTCCAACAATCCTTCTTGAAGTGCCCTTTCTTGCCACAGTTGTAGCATTTGATATTCTTTCTACTCCTTGATTTTGATCTACCATGGTTGTTACTCCCACTAGAGCCATGTTCCGTTGATCTGCCTCTCACCATTGGTAGTGCCTCTGCTTGTTGTGAACTTTCGATTCTATCTTCCTTACTTTTGCGCCTAGATTCCTCTTCCAGAACAGCGGCTGCAACATCATCAAAAATAACAGAATCTGAAAGAACATTATTAGTGTAACTAATGATGAGTTGATCATACGAATCAGGTATACTTTGAAGTAGAATTTCTGCACGTTCAAGCTCCGCTATTTTATGCCCAATTGCAGTCAATTGAGAGAATAGCGTATTTAAGGTATTGATGTGATCTGTCACCGATGTGGACTTTCGAAGGGTGTAGAGTCTTCTCTTCAAGAAAATCTTATTGTGAAGTGACTTGACCTCATATAATTTGGTCAGCGCATCCCAAATTTCTTTTGCTGACTTCTTTTCCTCAACGCTTGACAATACCGAATCTGCCAATGCCAGGTGCAGATTAGCCATAGCGTTGTCATCCATCTCTTTCCACTTGTCGTCCGTCACCTCCGCTGGTCTGTCTCCAATTGTTGCCAAGCAATTCTCCTTTCTCAAGATTGCCTTCATCTTCAATTTCCATAGGGAAAAATTTCTCCCGTTGAACTTCTCGATTTCAAATTTTGCCGCCATAGTATTAACGACGATCTGTTTCGTAACTTGAACCGGCTCCCACTATTTCACTGTGAATAATACTATTTACGTGAATAATATCGTATACGTGAATAGTACCAAAACCGTATACAGAAATAGTATTGATACCGTATAGGTGAATAGTACTATACCGTATAAGTGAATAGTAACCGTGAACAGTAACCCGTATGAATACCAGTGACCCGTAACCAATGGCTCTCATAACACTGTTGGGTATCGGCGCAGCGGAATGGTCAGGGACAAGCAGTATCACGTAGTTAAAATATGAATGAGAACTGAGAAAGTAAAGACACAAGATTTACGTGGAAAACCCTCAAACAAATCGAGGGAAAAACCACGGGCAAATAATGGAGGATTTCACTATGATGTGGAGTATTTTACAATAACATTCTCTCTAATATAAGGAGAGAACAATATCACTCTCTCAAATAATAGGAGAAACTAACTCTCACTCATAAATATAGAACAACAAAAGAGGAAGAGAACTACTCAAGAGAAAGCTTATGTTTTCTCTCTATCTTGGAATGTTTGGTGATCCAAAATGGTGAAGTTTGAGCATCTATTTATAGGCTCATCTTGCACAAAAAGTCTTCCCACATGTAGTGTGAAATCAACCCAAAATTGTGTGTGCCTAACTTTGCAACCAAAGATTTTTCTTCATTTCTCATTGCTTTTTGTCTTCTTTTGACTTGTACCAAAATTTTATTTGTTCACACTAAGTACCTTCTAAAGGGACCTTGGGATTATGCCCTCTTAGCCTTCTCTAATGTTTAAGTTAGCGGAGTTTGGGGATAAAATATTTGAGTGAACTGAAATGAGAGTAAGAACTGTTAGTTACCTCTCTTTATGTGTGGAGACTTGTATTTATAGTGTTCATGGAGCCAGAAAAGTCGAGGTGCCTTGGTGACTGGGGATCTCAAGTCGGGGTGCCTTGACGATCGGGGCTCTGACCTTCTGAGGTCGAGGTTCCGCGCCAGTCCTATGACTTAAAGTTGGCTATGAATCTTGGTGTCAACAGCTCTTAAAGAAAGAAAATGAAATAGTTTAGTCAATTTATTCTTTAGCCCCCAGGAATTTAATTTACCATAATTGTAATATTCTTTCCCTTGTAGGTGTCAGATTTCTTGTTGTAAATTTTTTTATATATTGTAATACACAATTAGTAAAAAAATAAGTTTTCCTGAGATATTTTTTACATGGTATTAGACAGGTTTTCTTCACACGTCCTTATCCACTCATTCTTTTGAGTGCATTATTTTCTCGCCATTCTTCCACGATAATTTTTTTCCAGCCACCACAGAGACCCTTCTTGGTCATTGTAATGAATCAACTAGTATAGGAACTAATGACTACTTTGATTTTATAGAAACTGACAGAATCGTAAATGAATTACAACCGAATTTTTGAGTAATTGGAAACTCCTAAGAAGAGAGAGAGAGAGAGATTGCCTAAACAAGTGTATACAAATTTCTGATGCCTATTCTCAGTTCCTACGCTCTCTTTATATATCTAAGTGTCATGTTGATTGTGGCATAATAAAGTCGGTTAAGTGTTTGGGAATCTTCTTTGTGCACCAGCCCTTTCCAAACTGTTTTGCTTCACCTGGATTGTGCCTTTCGTCCAACTCAGCTGCCACGTCCTTGTGTTAATTGTTTTTCCACAAGTCAGGAGTCATGACAATGTCCCTCCTTCCCTTTAACCTGAACATTGTCCTCAAGGTTCGAAATGTGAGTAACATCTTCCCAAGTGGCTTCTTCAAGTGGAAGACCTTCCCATTGAACTAATGCTTGATCAATGCTCTGCCCTTGACGATGGATAGTCCTGCGAGCAATGATAGCTATTGGAGTTAAGATAGGGTAGGATGTGGTGGACTGTGCTGGCAATGGTGTTTGAGCAGTAGCTGAATCTCCTTTGAACCATTTGAGCAATGACACATGGAACACAGGGTGGATCTTTGAGGTGTCTAGAAGGGCAAGTTTGTAAGCTACAAGGCCGACGCGTTCAATAATCTTGAAGGGGCCATAAAACTTATGACTGAGTTTGGTGTTGAAGGGACCTCTAACAGAGTGTTGTCGATGAGGTTGTAACTTCACCCCAACCAAGTCATCAACACTAAAGGACTCATTATGACGATTGCGATCAACATAATATTTGATTCGAACCTGAGCTTGCCGAAGGTTCTTGCGGAGTTACTGTAGGACCTGATCACGTTGAAAGAGCTCTGAGTCAACTGCCACATTTTTTGTTAGCCCTAGCAAATAACGAGTGATGACTAGAGGTGGTCGCCCATATAATGCCTGAAACGGCGACATCCCAGTTGATGTATGATGAGAAGAATTGTACCAATATTTTGCCCAACTTAAGAATTGGGTCCATTTTGATGGTAAATCAGCGACGAAGCATCGAAGATACAATTCTAAGACCTGGTTAACAATTTCTGTTTGTCCGTTGCTTTGAGGGTGATATGCACTGCTCATGGCAAGAGTAGTGCCTTGTAAACGGAAGAGCTCTTGCTAGAAGGAGCCGAGAAAGAGGGGATCCCTGTCACTAACTATTGTTCGTGGTAACCCATGAGCCGAAAGATTTCTGAAGCAAACACAGTTGCCACTTTCGCACTTGTAAAAGGGTGGGATAAGGCCATAAAGTGTGCAGATTTAGTAAGCCTATCGACCACAACCATTAAGATTGTTTTGTCACTGGAATTGGGTAACCCCGTGATGATGTCCATGGAGATATCCTCCTATACTTGAGTAGGTATGAGTAAGGGTTGCAAGAGGCCAACTGGATTGAGATGAGATGTTTTCATCTCTTGGCATATGTGACACTGATCAATAAAGTGTTTGATGTCACGATGTATCTGCTTCCAATAAAAACTAGCAGAAATTCTTTGAAATGTCCTCAAAATCCCAACATGTCCTCCCAAAGGAGTGGAATGAAGTTCATGTATGATCTTGGATCTTAAGGGTGAATCTGACGTAATGATAAGTCGTCGCTTAAAGACCAATAATCCATCCCAAATGGCACAATCAGGATGTAATTGAGGATTGTCTAGAATTTGTTGTCGCCGTTGGACTAACTCTGGGTTGCTGAAATATTCTGCACGTATTTCATCTAGTAGGGCGAAACATGGCTGGGTAAACGCTAAAAAACACCCTGTTAGTGCACGAGTTAGTGTATCTGCTGCCTTATTCTCACGGCCGGGCTGATATAATATTTTAAATTCTTAGTCGAGCAAGCGGGAGAGCCATTTCTGCTGTTCGGGAGTTTGAATAACTTGAGAAGTGAGGTTTTTCAAACTCTTCTGATATGTTTTTATGAAAAATTTTCTGCCCAACAAATATTAACACCATTTACTCGTGGCTGCCATGATAGCATGGATTTCCCGATTGTAGGTAGATGAAGACTGTAATCTAATTGAGAGCTTTTGGCTGAACTAAGCGATAGGATGCCCTTGTTGTTGTAAGATAGTGCCAATTCTCGTGCCAGATGCATCAGTTTCAATAATGAAGGGCAAAGAAAAATTTGGCAGGGCAAGGACTGGGGCACTAGTCATAGCCTGCTTCAGACTTTGAAATGCATCTTCCACTGCGTCATTCTAGCAAAACGCATTACGACGGAGTAAATCAGCGAGCGGACTGGCAATATGAGCATAATGTTTGATAAAGCGGCGATAATATCAAGTGAGTTCGAGAAAGCCGCGAAAACTCTTGACAGATATTGGCAAAATCCAGTCCAACATTGCTTGAATCTTATCTGGATCCATGGCAACTCTTTTCCCAGAGACAATGTGTCCAAGGTACTAAACACTAGACTGTCCAAAAGTGCATTTAGCTCTCTTTGCTGATTCTGAAGAGTTGTGAGTACCTCAGTCAAGTGCAACAAATGATCTTGCCAAGTCCTGCTATAGATTAGTATATCATCAAAATAAACGAGGACAAATTTACGTAAAAAAGGTTTAAAAATCTTGTTCATTGTGGCCTGAAAAGTGGTTGGAGCATTGGTGAGACCGAACAGCATGACCATATACTCGTAGTGTCGTTCGAAAAGCCATCTTTGCAATATCCTCATCCCAAATGCAAATTTGATGATATCCAACGAGCAAGTATAATTTAGAAAACACTTGAGCACCGTGTAATTCATCAAATAACTCATCAATTGTTGGTCTAGGGAAGCGATCTTTAATTGTGATGGCATTGCGTGCACAGTAGTCTGTGTAAAATTGCCATGTGCTGTCTTTTTTTTAACCAAAAGAACTGGGGATGAATAAGGGCTAGTGCTTGGCTGAATAATGCCATCATCCAGCATCTCACACACCAACTTTTCAATTTCAGATTTCTGGAAATAAAGATACCGATAAGGGCGAACGTTGACCGAAAGAGCTCCAGATTGTAGTGGAATGGAATGATCCTGTGGTCTTCGAGGAGGTAACCCCTTCAATTTTGTGAAAACCTGCTCGAATTGAGCCTAAATCGAAGCAAGTTCCTAAGGGATGTCACAAAGATTTTATTAGTGACAGAAACCATATCCAAACAAAAGAACACCGTAGCCGCATCAGTATCATAGAGGCAGCGAAAACTCTTAAATTGCATCTGATCAATAGAAATAGTTGGAACACCTTGCAATGTCACTGAGGAACTGTCGTGGATAAATCCTATAGTCAACTGAGAATAATTAAATTGAACAGTACCAAGTGTGATGAGCCATGAAATTCCCAGGACCATATCTGACCCATGAAGAGGCAAAAGATGAAGATCAGTTACAATATCATGTCCTTGAACTGTGATACAAGCTTCACGAATACAACCTTCAGTTCGTAAGCGCTTGGCACTACCCACTACGACAACAAAGGAATAAAAAGGTTCAATGGGGAGAGCTAGATAACGGGCAACACGGGATTGGATAAAGCTGTGAGTGCTACCCCCATCGACAAGCAGTTGGACGGGAGAACCGAGGAGAGTGCCATTAAGGCGGAGAGTGGTGAGTGATTGTTATCCGGCGAGGACGTGGTAAGAGATTTCGAGAAGATACTCAGTGGAAGAAGGAAGAGACTTAGTGGGTGAAGGAAGTTCAATTAGAGGTGGAGAAAAAGGTTCAATATCATCTTCAAACTCCATCAATAATAATCTAGGAGAGGACTTACAACGATGGCTAGGTAACCATTTATCATCACAGGAGTAGCAAATACCACGTTCACGTTTTGCTTGGATTTCAGATGGAGTGAGGCGTTTAATGGGTAAGTTGGAAAGAGAATGGGTTGGGTTGGAAGGAATAGAAGCATAGGTTGGAGTTGGAAGCAGTGGGCTTCGCGATGCGACAGTAGCTGGCAGCGTGAGCCCAATGGGCTAGCTTATTGCGGAAGGATATGACAGACCTTTGAGGAGAGAATTAGGCCGCGAAGAGAACTTGCGAAGTTTGTCCTACTTCACCTCTTGGAGACGAGCTAAACCGATGACATGGTTCATCGTAGTGGGTTAAAAAGCTATGAACTCTGTACGAATCTCAAGGAAGACGAGAAATAAAACAATTCAACAAAAACCTCAGAAGGAAGACCTGTGGTTCAATTGGCGAGAAGCTCAAAGGCAGCTTGGTAATCAGCCACAAAAGATGTTTGGATCAGTTTAGCAAGTGACCCTTGTGGGTTTTCGAACTCAATTGGAGCAAATCGGCTCTCTAGGGCACGAACAAAAGCTGACCACGAGCTCAGTTGTTTGTTGTTAGCCATCCAACGATACCAGTGCAGAGCAGGACCATCCATGTGAAAAGATGCAATTAAAAACCTTTGAGAATCTGTAGTGGAACAAAAATGAAGAATTGCTCCGCCTTAAAAATCCACCCCATAGCATCAGTGCCGTCAAAGCGAGAAAAGTCAAGGTGGAGAGAACGACAACCCGCCGAAGACCCGCTGTTAGATCCAACAGAGCCGGAGCCAGAGTAGGCATTCATCAGAGATGCCTTACTTACACGAAGAACTTGCTCCACCTTGCCATCAAGTGCTCTGTATTGGAGCACCAATTGCTCCATGGAAGCTTGTTGGTTGGTAATGGCAGATTTCAGAGACTCGAGTATTTGGGCTTGTTGCTTGAGAGCATCATCGATGACCTTCAAACGTGTATCATCCGCCATATGTTCAATGAAATGAAAGCACTAATGTAATGAATTAACTAGTATAGGAAGATTAACAGCAACTAGCAACTAATGACTACTTTGATTTTATAGAAACTGACAGGATCGTAAAGGAATTACAACCCAATTTTTGAGTAATTGGAAACTCCTAAAAAAAAAGAGATTGAGAGAGAGAGAGATTACCTAAACAAGTGCAAACAAATTTCTGATGCCTATTCTTAGCTCCTACGCTCTCTTTATGTAGCTAAATGTCATATTGATTGTGACATAATAAAGTCGGTTAAGTGTTTGGGAATCTTCTTTGTGCGCCAGCCCTTTCCGAACTGCTTTGCTTCACCTGGATTATGCACTTCATCCAACTCAGCTGCCATGTCCTTGTGCTGACTGTTTTGCCACAAGTCAGGAGTCATGACAGTCATCCATATATCTTTCTTGGTACTGTACAACCAAAGAAATAAAATATTCAATAACCTTCTTGCTTAGTTGTTACTCCAAGAATACATTACTAACAAATTCAGTCACGACTTGTAAGCTTTCAACATGTCATGGTTGAAATTAATTCTTCTTCTACTGCTGACAATTCTTCTCAAACCATACCTACAACGCTAGATTCCTCCAATCCATACTACCTTAATAATTCTGATAATCTTGGCACTACATTTGTCTCTCGCGCCTTGACGGGAGACAATTACCCGGCTTGAAGCCGTGCCATGCGCATGGCCCTTAATGCCAAGAACAAGCTTGGCTTTATCAATGGCACGCTTAAGTGCCCAGATGCCAAGAAATATCCTACTGATTACGCCTTGTGGCTTTGTTGCAACGATATGGTATTATCTTGGTTCTTGAACTCTATTGATCCTGACATCGCTAACAGTATTATCTACATGGATAATGCCTCCACTGTTTGGCTTGACCTTCAAGAGTGGTTTTCTCAAAGTAATTCACCTCGAATATTCCAAATTTGTCGAGATATTTGTTCCTTTCAACAACAACAATTATTTGTTGCAGCCTACTTCAATAAACTCAAGGCTTTGTGGGACTAATTAGTATCTTATCACCTTGTTCCCTCCTATTCTTATTGCGCTATGCAAATACTCACATATCGCATCCAAGAGGAACGTGTGTTCCACTTTCTCATGGGCCTTCACGATTCTTTCTTTGCTGTTCGTGGCCAAATACTATTGATGAATCCTTTACCCAACATCAACAAAGCTTATGCCTTCATTTTTTAGGAAGAGAAACAACGAGAGCTTTCCAGTTCTTCTCACACCATTGATGTCGCTGTACTTGCAACCTCTGCTTCCACACCTCTCGCGACTATTTCATCTTACTGATATATCTCACCGTCACATAACTCTTAACCTTCCATGAAAAATTATGGGTCTAATAATAGTCGTGGCTCTAGCAAAACTCGGCCCTCATGTGATCACTACAAGATTCTTGGTTTATCTGGCACAAGACACTCTACTGCTAAGTATTAGAAATTGCATGGATATTTCCTTGGCCATAAAAACCACAAGCTAATAAATGACTCTGCCTCTCACGCTACCTCTAGTGCTCTAAAATCTGGCCAGTTGTTCGCTACCTCTTCCTCAATTCATTCATTCACCCAGGCTCAATATCAATAACTCCTTAATCTTCTTAATGACGGTACCTTGGGTTCTATGGCACAAGCCGCAAGTATTGCTTCTTCTTTCCCTATTTCCGTGGTGTCCTTCTCACGATCCCACTCTTCTTGGTTCGTTGATACTGGCGCCACAGATCATATGGTATCTCACAATAATTCTTTCATATGATCCCATAATAGTAATCACCCACCAATCTAATTACCTAATGATGACTCCGTTCCGGTATCTTCTTCTGGTTCTATCTCTGTAACCCGTTATATTACTTTACACAATGTCTTTCATGTTCCTAATTTCCATGTCAATCTGTTATCTATCAGCAAACTTACTAAATCACTGCAATGTTCTGTAACATTTTTTTTCTAGATTTTTGTCTTTTTCAGGACTTTGCAACGAAGAGGACGATTGGTTTGGGTAAGGAAGTCGGTGGGATCTATCTTTTTGATCCGCCATCTGTTCCATCAGCCAAGCCACAAGCCACCTTTGCACGTCTCTCACCATTTATTTGGCATCAAAGACTTGATCATCCCTCCATTCATCGAATTCGACATTTTTCCTATTTAGAACCTTCTATTTCTTTTGATTCAAATTTTGTTTGTGAACATTGTCATTTTGCCAAACAAACTCGAAATTCTTTTCCTGTTAGTTCTATTATATCTAAGCATATTGTTGACTTAATACACTGTGATATATAGGGACCCCATCATATACCTTCCCTTACTGGTGCTCTTTATTTTTAACTATTGTTGATTACTACTCTCACTGTACTTGGGTGTATTTAATGCGTCACAAATCTGAATCTTGCAACTTATTAAACTCATTTTTTAATATGGTTCAAACTCAATTCAATTGCACCATCAAACACTTTCACAATGACATTGGGGCTGAGTTTTTCTCGCAAGTATTCACCACATTTATCAATCAACAAAGTGTCATCCATCAACACAGTTGCGTCTCTACCCCTCAACAAAATGGGGTTGTCAAATGCTTGCATAGACATCTCTTTGCTGTTGCTAGGGCACTTCGTTTTCACGCTTCCCTTCCGATAAAGTTCTGGTGTGATTGCATTCTTACTGCCGTATATCTTATCAACTGAATGCATACACCAACACTTTCTGGCAAATCTCCATATGAGGTACTTATGTCTAAACCACCCTCATACTTACATCTCCGTGTTTTTGGTAGTGTATGCTTTGCAAAAAATTTAACTCCCCAACACAAATTTGATACTCGAGCCAGTCGTTGCATTTTTATTGGTTACCCATTTGGACAAAAGGCATACAAACTCTATGACTTAACTACACACCAAACTTTTTTCCAGTCGTGATGTTGAGTTCTACGAGCATATATTTCCTTTTGCGATTTCTTCTCCTCCTACACCTACCAATCCTATCGTCGTCCTACTATTTGTTCCCGATGATACATCTTTCCCACTTGACAACCCTTGTCACGAACCAACTTGCTCTTTTTCACCTACCTCTACTGAGCCAAACCCCAATTCTCCTTCCCCGATTCAGCCTCCTCTCCCACGGAGATCCTTTCGCACTTGCAATCTACCTACTCACTTGCAAGAATATTATTGTCCCATATTACCAACTGCCGAGCCCACGCTATCGTCTTCTCCAATAGAGGTTTCTAAATCAGGTACTAGATATCCTCTTTCAAACTTTCTTTTCTATCATAAATTTCTTCTGCACACCGTTGTTTTTTTTCCACTATTTCAGGGCATAAGGAGCTAGAAGATTTTGATGAGGCTACCAAAGACCCTAACTGGCAACAGGTCACGCAAGAAGAACTATCTGCTTTTGTACATAATGGTACATGGACCCTTGTTCCGTTGCCATTAGGTAAACGGCCAATTGGATGCAAATGTTTGTATCACATCAAATACAAGGCTGATGGTTCTATTGAGCGCTACAAAGCGCGCCTCATGGCCAAAGGCTATATTCAGCAAGAAGGGTTAGATTATCATGAGACTTTTTCCCCAGTTGCCAAATTAACCTCAGTCGGATGCTTTCTTGTTATTATTGCAGCTAAAAATTGGCATCTTCACCAAATGGATGTTTACAATGCTTACCTTCATGGCGACTTGAATGAAGAAGTCTACATGCATCTACCTCTTGGCCGTGGCAAATAGGGGGAGACAATGGTCTGTTGCTAGTATAAATCTCTCTATGGTCTTAAGCAAGCCTCCAAAAATTGGTTTGCCAAGCTCTCATGTGCGCTACAAGAAACTGGGTACAAGCCTTCCCTAGCAGATTACTCCCTATTAGCTCTTCCATGACAGTAGTCCTTATGTATGTGGCTGATATCATCATAGGTGGCAATGACCTTAATGCCATCACTAGTCTTAAAAAATTCTTGCATGAACGATTCCGCATCAAAGACCTTGGTTCATTCAAATACTTTCTTGGGTTAGAGGTAGCCCGCTCGAAACAAGGTATATTTATCTCACAAAGAAAATATGCTTTGGACATTATTAATGATGCAGGTCAACCAGGTACTCGTCCGTGCAACTTTCCCATGGAACAAAATCTCAAATTGTCCAATGAAGATGGTGCATTATTACAAAACCCATCCATGTATAGGCGACTCATTGGACGACTCATATACTTGGCCATTACACGGCTTGACATCATATTTTCTGTTAATACACTCAGCCAGTTCATGCATGAACCACACAAGCCACATCTTGATGCTGCCATTAGACTCCTACGATACATTAAAGTGTCACTTGGTCAAGGGTTATTCTTTTCCTCAAATAATCAACTTTTCCTCAAAGCTTATTGTGATTTTGATTGGGCAAGTTTCCCAATGACAAGGCATTCAACCACAGGGTTCTGTGTACTACTTGAAAATTCACTTATCTCATAGAAAACCAATAAGCAACCCATTGTCTTTAGATCTTCGGCAGAAGCTGAATATCGAGTTATGGCGAATGCAACTTGTGAATTAACTTGGCTAAAATATTTGCTTCGGGATTTCAAGATTATACATCCTCAACCAGTAACATTGTTCTGTGACAATAAAGCAGCACTCTACATAGCTTCAAATCCAGTCTTTCATGAAAGAACGAAGCACATTGAGTTAGATTGTCACTTGGTACGTGAAAAGTTACAGTCAGGATTAATCCAAACAGGCTATATCCCCACGACTCACCAATTAGCGGATATGTTCACCAAACTACTAAGCCGATCTCAGTTTGTCAATTTGTTAGGCAAGTTGGGTGTACATAACTTACATACTCCAACTTGAGGGAGAATGTCAACGGTTCTTAAAGAAAGAAAATGAAATAGTTTAGTCAAGCTATTCTTTAGCCACAAGGAATTCAATTTACCATAATTGTAATATTCTTTCCCTTGTAGGTGTCGGATTTCTTGTTGTAAATTTCTTTATATATTGTAATACACAATATATAAAAAAACAAGTTTTCCTGGGATATTTTTTACACTTGGCTCTATGGTTGAGGTCTCGTGACTCAGCCATTAATTGATACATTTCATATTTCTATGTGGTTTTATCATACCGTACCCTTTTCAAGTTTCACTTGCGTTATTCAGCTGTTAGTACCTTTGTAGAGTGTTAGAATCTCAATGATATCGAGTCAAACTCAAAGCTCGATCTTAACGTCTGTACTAACTTATTATTAGTGTTAGAGTTGAAGCTCGATTTTAACATCGGTATTAATGTATTTGTTTGGTTTTAATTTTCTATATCTTGTGCAATTAAATTTATTGTCTCAATTTTTTAATTCATTTGTTGGTCTTCTTTCTTCACTTTGTACAATACTCTAGTGATACAGATCATGTGAACAAGCGTTACATCTTTCGATCAATATCCCTAATGTCGTATGCATACTCAAAGTTAACATTACTCTAAAAGAAATGTCTATTCTCCTTCAACAATTCATTTCTCTATTTTTCTTCCATTCTTCATTTGCATATTTTTTCTAATCCTAGTTCATATTTTTTCTTTTTGAAATTATAATTCCCACCAAAAACCTAAAATGCAAAAAATTAAGGTAATTTTGTAGCGCCTTGATCCCTCGCAAAATCAGGACCGATAGTAACAACCCGTCCCAACCCTAAGGCATGAAAAACGAGAAAAACAAACAGAGTTTTCCCTGTACTATGGTTAGAACAAACCTAGTCAATCAAGTTCAACAACATTCAACAACACAATACCACATAAAATTTCTTTCAAGCTAGCATGGTAGGCTTAATATTACCTGGACCCGACAAATAGATAGTCTTCTCTGTGCCGCGAGCAAACCAAAAGCTGCCAAATAGAAGATTACTACCACAACAACAACTCCAACATGCAACTATACCACAACCATATAAAGTTCCATTCAAAAACTCATGGCAGTTCTAACTTCATTCTACTTAGACAAGACATATACATGCATTATAGTCTAGACAACCATGAAACTAAGCGTTTATATAGGTATGATACATGCCACTTTATTAATCAACTATAACTTCAGATACAACCCCTATATACATGAAGATCATACAACACTATCCAAGCCTCAAAGTAGATACATGTTCATAATACCAAGTACATACTTTACATTACATTACATTCCAACCAAATAACACAACTGGCATCCAATCTTAGCAAGCAAGAAAATAACTCAACTTCTTCCTCTTGAAAAATAGCTCAGCTGCACCTGAAAATAGTAGATGAAATGGGTGAGCATACACTATGCTCAGTGAGGGGGAAATAAAACCAGAGAGTTTTCAAAAATTATTTTGTACAATACAAATAAGCAAGTCATATAACCAAGTAATAATACAGAACGGTAAGCACAAGTATCTAATATCAATACGAGATAATGAGCACGAGAGTATACATTGATACGAGATAACATTTAAGCTATAAGAGACGATTAACAAGTATACAATAAACAATAGATAAACACAAGAATGTCACAAAGATACGTGATAATCATTTAAGCATAAGAAATATATAACTACATATGAAAAGGATACGATCTCGATCACGAACACGATCACGGGCACGAGTACGAACATGATCACAATAATAATGCTGGTAATCCCTTATAACTCCGGTGGGTGTACTTCCGATGTACCCCAAATATCCTACAACCTAACTCTCATAGGTTGGCAAAGTCCCTAGCGAGAGAGGGAATAGGGTATGGAGGTTGAACAACTAGCCATTGGCAAACCCAATGCCATTCATGGAGGCCCATTACATCTGCCCTAAACAAGATAGTTACGCAACCATTGACATGAGATACACGAGATACGAGCAGGATATGTGCAAGACTCTAGAGGTGGCTCCCACAACTTCTTGGTGTACCACTTAGTTCTCGTAGATATGAATATTTATACATATTCAACACGTAACATGTAAACATTTGATAACACATAAGTGAGGAACGACAAAGTATGTGATCCTCGAGCACATAAGCATTATCATGCATTATAGTCATGAAAACATATATTACTTCAATCTAAGCTCAAGTTTACATGTTTTAGAACATTCTTTGTCAATTATCACTTGCATATAAATAGCACTTAACTCACATAGATAACAATTAACTTCACGAATTCAACAAGATAACAACATGTAACTCATGAATAACTTTAAAGATAAGTGAATATACATGCATTCTTGTACAACATAGATTATAACATACTCTTATTATACATGACATGGCTTTGTTTCACTTATATATACCTTAATTCCATCAAACAACTATTATTTACCAAGGATTAACCACAAATGCATCATTGATCATTTAACAATATAAGCTAAAATTCTAGTTTGCACTGGCATGACTTTAGTGATTCAGTTAACCATCTTAATAATATCTAAAAGCTCTGAAACTGGATAGAAATGAAGTGCATTAAGTGTAGATGGGTTTAACCTCAAACGGATCCTAATTCGGAGTTATATTTATCAAGTTATGACTCCTAGAAGTTCATTGCGCAAAACTACCCTGTACCTAGTGAGAATCTGTAACTTATTGTTTTGGCTTTATAAAACATTTTAACGACATAATTAGAGCTTGCACTTAAAACAAAGTTTTTTCCTCAATGTCTTGGACACAACATATAAAACATTCATCCAATTCTAACAACGTTTACTTTGCCAAACGAGTTCTACAATTCAGTTGCGCTAATATGCCAAAAACAAAACACTCACACTTTTGCACTAAATGTTCAATTAACTTGTCTTCTTGCATATTCAACTAGCTTAGCATGTTACGAATTTCACAACTAGCTTAAAAACTTCACTAAGGTATTTGATCAAACACTACATCTACACTTTCAAGCTTTAATACTATAGCAGCAACTACAACAACACACAAAGCACACTCTACAAGCAATATAAAGCTATTGCTTACACAATATAGCTAGGTTGCATGTTTCCATGGCTCAAGACAACATTTAACATCATAATCATAAATGACCTCTTCAATACAACTATAAAAAAATACAAATAAAGCATGAACCCCTCACCTATTACTTAGAAAATGGCATAAAAATGGTTAAGCAAGGCTCAAGATACCTTTCTTCTTCCTTATTTCCTCTTCTTTTTCTCTATTTTCTTCTCTTCTTGTATGTGTGTGTTTCAGCTGTGAGTGTATTTGTGTATGGTGTAGAGAATTGATGTATGTATGTTATGTGTAATTGTTTTTTTTTTTTTTTTGGTGTTAAATGTTAGGTAGGATATTATAAGCAAACAAATGACCAAATTGCCTTACTAACTAATAGCTATTATCTAGTTTGTCATTTTGGTTAGATCCTAACTAGTTTAGTTGCTAATGAAGATCGGCAAAATTTAATTAGTGGCTATGATATTTAAAACTCACAAATGCACGTAAATGAACAAAATTGCTCGTTAAATGAGTCAAATGCACATAAGTACACGTGAATACACGTAAATTATTAAATATGTCAATTAATACATACAAAGACATATAAATTAATAAAATAACTATATGCTCGGGTCGGGGTATCACACTCTCCCCCCTTAAAACAATTACGTCTTGGTAATTCATTCTTTTATGAGACAACTTCTCACTGAGTTGTAGCATCTTTACACGAGATGGAATACTGAATGCCAAATAAGAATTCCAAACATGAATCCCAAATAGGAATACCCGGATAAGAATATTGAAGAATAGCAAATAAGAATGTCGCATAAGAATACCATGCCGAATAAGAGTTGTCGAATAAGGATGCCAAATAAAGGCTCTTATTAAAAATACCAGTTAAGAATCCCATATAAGAACTCCTTGAATAAGAGCACCATATAATCTTCAAATATGAATACTGAATGAGAATTCCGAATAAGAAGTTCCAATAAGAATCCCAAGTAGAATACCGAGGAAAATACCGAATAAGAAATTCAAATGAGAATACCACATGGAAATACCAAATGTGCCGAATAAGATCGTGGAATAAGAATATCAAATATGAATACCAACTACCAATCATCAATCACCGGTCACTGATCATCGATTACCAATCTCTGAGCACTAATCTTCGTTTGCTGATCACCAAAGGGGGATAATGGACCACATAGTGGATGATTATCATGTAATGCAAGCACATTTCACATTTTCAAGAGCAATTATCACATTACAAACACTTGTCATATTATGATCACATAATACAAACTTACGACATTATATACATGTACCACATAATGCACGATTATCATTTAATGCAATATTATTACATAATGTAAAACACATATTACATAATGTAAAGTACATTCTACACGCATGGAAGACAAATATCACATAACGAACATTTGTCACATATTGTGATCACATAAACATACCTAATGCATAACACACATCCAACACATTATTCACTTAACAAACTTCGCATGGATGCACTCAAGGGTTGCTACCCGGCAGACTGACGACCCTATCTCGGCTTATGAGCTATCTAAGCTCTAATACCACCTATGATGTCCTAATCCCTCGCAGAATTAGGACCGATAATAACAATCTGTCCCAACCTTAAGGCATGAAAACTGAGAAAAAATGACAAAATTTCCCATGTACTATGGCCAAACCAAACCTGGTCAATCAAGTTCAACAGCATTTAACAATACAATACAATTCCACATAAAATTTCATTCAAGCTAGCATGGTAGGCTTAATATTACCCAGACCCGACAAACGGATAGAGTCTCCTCTGTACCGTGAGCAAACCAAAACCTGCCAAACAGAATACCACCACAACAACAACTCCAACTTGCCATAATACCACAACCATATAAAGTTCCATTTAAGCACTTATGGCAGTTCTAACTTCATTTTACTTAGACAAGGCATATACATGCATTCTAGTCTAGACAACCATGAGACTAAGCATTTATATAGGTATGATACATGCCATTTTACTAATCAACTATAACTTTAGATACAACCGCTATATACATGAAGTACATACAAGACTATCCAAGCCTCAAAGTAGATACATGTTCATAATACCAAGTACATACTTTACATTACATTACATTCCAACCAACATAACAAAAAGGCATCTAATCTTAGCAAGCAAGAGAAAAAATCAACTTTTTCCTCTTGAAAACTAGCTTAGTTGCACCTAAAATTTCTAGATAAAAGTGGTGAGTATACACTATGCTTAGTGAGGGGGAATAAAATTGGGGAGTTTCAAAAATCCTTTTGTACAATGCAAATAAGCCAGTCATATAACCAAGTAATAATACATAACGGTAAGCATAAGTATCTAATATCAATACAAGATAATAAGCACGAGAGTATACATTAATACGAGACAACATTCAAGCTATAAGAGACGGATTAACAAGTATAATATAAACAATAGATAAACACAAAAGTATCACAAAGATACGTGATAATCATTTAAGCATAAGAATTATATTACCACATATGAAATGGATATGATCTCGGTCATGAACACGATCACGATCACGATCACGAGCACGAACATGATCACGATAATAATACCGACAATCCCTTATAATTCCGATGGGTATACTCCAGATGTATCCCAAATATCCTACGACCTAACTCTCCTAGGGTAGTAAAGTCTTTAACAACAGAGGTAATAAGGTACGGAGGTTGAGCAACCAGCCATTAGCAAGCCCGATGTCGCCCAGGGAGGCCCAATACATCCACCCCGAACGAGATGGTTATGCAACCATTGACACGAGATACAAAATACATGAGATACGAGCAGGATATGTGTAACACTCTAGAGGTGGTTTTCGCAGCTTCTTGGTATAGCACTTAGTTCTCGCACATATGAATATTTATACATATTCAACAAGTAACATATAAAGGTACGTAACACGTAAACATTTGATAACACATAAGTGAGGATTGACAAAGTAGGCTATTTTCGAGCACATAAGTATTATTATGCATTATAATCACGAAAACATATACTACTTCAATCTAAGCTCAAGTTTACATGCTTTGGAACATTATTTGCCAATTATCACTTGCATATAAATAGCACTTAACTCACATAGATAACAATTAACTTCATGAATTCAACAAGATAACAACATGTAACTCATGAATAACTTTAAAGATAAGTGAATATACATGCATTCTTGTAAAACATAGATTATAACAAGCTCTTATTATACATGACATGGCTTTGTTTCACTTACATATACCTTAATTCCATCAAACAACCATTATTTACCAAGAATTAACCACTAATGCATCATTGATCATTTAGCAATATAAGCTAAAATTCTAGTCTGCACTAGAATGAATTTACTGATTCAGTTAACCATTTTAACGATCTTTAAAAGCTCTGAAACTACACAGACATGAATTTCATTAAGTGTGGATGGGTTGAGACTCAAACAGATTTGGAGCTATATTCATCAAGTTATGATTCCTAGAAGTTCACTGCGCAAAACTGCCCTACACCCAGCGGGAATCTGTAACTTACTGTTTTGGCTTTATAAACACATTTTAACGACATAATTAGAGCTTGCAGCTAAAACAAAGTTCGTTCCTCAAGGTCTTGGGCACAATGTATAAAAAATTCAACCAACTCTAACAATGTTTACTATGCCAAAAGAGCTCTACAATTCAGTTGAGCAATTTTACCAAAAACAGAACACTCACACTCTTGCACTAAATGTTCATTTAACTTGTCTTCTTGCATATTCAACTAGCTTAGCATGTTACTAACTTCACAACTAGCTTAAAAACTTTACCAAGGTATTTGATCAAACACTATATCTATACTTTTAAGCTTTAATACAAATCCATAGCAACAACTACAACAACACACAAAGCACACTTTACAAGTAATATAAAGCTATGACTTACACAATATAGTTGGGTTGCATGTTTCCATGGCTCAAGGCAACATTTAACATCATAATCATAAACTTACCACTTCAATACAACTATAAAAAAATACAAACAAAGCATGAACCTCTCACCTATTACTTAGAAAATGGCATGGAATTAGTTAAGCAAGGCTCAAGACACCTTTCTTCTTCCTTATTTCCTCTTCTTTTTCTCTCTTTTCTTATCTTCTTGTGCGTGTGTATTTCAGCCGTGAGTGTGTGTGTGTGGTGTAGAGAACCGATGTGTGTGTGTTATGTGTGATTGTTTGTTTTATTTTTGGTGTTAAATGTTAGGTAGGATATTATAAGCAAGCAAATGACCAAATTGCCCTACTAACTAATAGCTATTATCTAGTTTGCCATTTTGGTCAGATTCTAACTAGTTTAGTTGCTAATGACGATCGGTAAAATTTAATTAATGTTTACAATATTTAAAACTCACAAATGCACGTAAGTGAACAAAATTGCACGTTAAACGAATCAAATGCACATAAGTACACGTGAATACACGTAAATCATTAAATATGCCAATTAATGCATAAAAATACATATAAATTAATAAAATAACTATATGTTCGGGCCAAGGTGTCACAAATTTATCATAAAAATTTTGTATTATAGATTTTGGTTATAAAATTTTATTCATAAATATTTTATTAACTTTTTAAGTAGGCGAACATCCTAAAGCAGGACACCAACTAAGGTAAGCAATTTGAGTTATTTCTCGTAATAATTTGTTAGTGTATATTTTCGTTAATTATATTTTATTAGTAACTTTTAGTCTAAATTAACTAAGTCATCATATTTTGATTGTTGTCGTAATATAGGAATGTTCAATAATTTTGTTAATCATATTTTTTTTAGCACATTGTGTTGTCTAGAGCTTCATATTTTTATCATGTGAAAAGGTTCAAGTTTGGTCAAATGTAAATATATCATTTATATTTTAATTGAATTTTTAATTATTTTTTTGTAATTTAATTTATTATAACTTATTATATTATTTAAAAATGAAAGATATTTTGCGTCTCTTTTTTACTTGTCAAAAATGTTGTACAAAAAAAAAACTCATACTAAATTTTTGGTTCCGTCCCTGTACCTGATATTGTTCATAGGAAAAATACATTGATACTAATATAATATGACGATTTCTAGAAAGTAATTGCAATGGTATAAAGAAAATATTTTGCAAAATAATAACAATATATATACACCCCCATATATATATATATATATATATATATATGTATGTATATTCAATTTTTAATTTTTCCACAACTTTCTATAAGCTATATAATATTTATTGAAAATGATCTGCATGGTTATCAAAATACAATCTTTCTACATGATAATCCTGATCACACATCACCCAGATGACTTGAAAATTACGATCCTTACAAATGGATAAATCATGACTTGTGACTATATAAGATTTTGGGTTGTCCCATCTAACATTAATTGTTTAGTGACTTTCACGAATTAAAATACATTTAGAATTTTCAAACTAAAAAGAAAATATAACCAATCCTATTCATAAAAGTCAAAATAAAAAATAAAAAATATGAATATTAAATTATTTTTCATAGTCACTGAACAAAAATTTTAAATTTGCCATTATATCTAGCCATGCTCCACAAGAGCTTCAATGCATTCACCTCATCAATGGTTGACACCTCGATACTAGACACACTATCTCGTTTAAGATCTTGACAAAGTAATATCTTGATAAAGTAACATAACATTGATGATAAATTAAAATAACATTGATAAAACATAAAGTAAAATTGGATCCGAAAAAGTAAAATAACATTGATGAAAAATAACAAGTAAAATTGAATCTACATATTCTAAGATTTCTATCTAGAGTTGGTGAGCCCTAGTAATCATGGTCATCTTCAAAAGTTGAGGGACATTGCTTCGGATTGTAATTTTGCCCATCCACTCGTGACGGACAAGCAGAGCAAGCAAATCAACTTCTCCCAAGGAATAAACCTTGATTATGGGCCTAGAGACGAGCAGTCTCTTGAGCCCATTAAGGGCTTCCTTGGACTGGTCAAATCTCGTTTGAGCAATTCCAAGCTCTTGAAGAGCTTCAGTTAGTTGATTTTGAACCAATTCTTAAAATGCTTCAATTAGCTAATTTCCAACCAATGTCATTGCATTTTTGTCGTGGTTGACAATTTTTATAGAGATTTTTTTAGAACTCTAAAGGATTTATTAAATCAATCTCGGTGGCATTGGTTCATCATCACGACAACTGAGGCTAACTGCTACATCTAGCGTAGATTTCTAGCCATTTTTTTAGAAGTCTAAATGATTTATTAATGATTGTAATGAGTCATAGAAATTGGTGATTAATGGGGCCTACTTATAGTACTCAATGGGTCAACGTAACTTTTTTATATCTAAGGCGGTTTATTGTTAACAACAATGTTTCATCATTCTCCTCTTTTTTTTTTTTTGGAAGACAGTTTATCAAAGGCGGTTTATATCAAAGTTGATGTAACTTTTTATATCAAAGGCATTTTTCATTATTGATTAGTCAAATTTCAGAAGCCTTCTGCTGAAACACATGAAAAGGGAAAAATAAAATAAAATAAAAAGCAATTTTAGTCTGCAAAATAAACAAAAAGATAAAAAACAAGAGAATAAAAAGAAGAAAAAATAAGAGAATAAGAACAAGGCACATAGGAAGGTAAAAACTATAATTTCAAAGATAACAAATTAAAAAATTAAAAAAAAAAGCTTTGAAAATTTATAATTTCTACAACTCAATCATAAAAAATTGATGAAAAATTATAATTTATGCAACTCAATCTTAAAAAATCGACGAAAACATAGTGATAAGATATCTCGAGCATTATGCAACATTAAGTGAGAATCTTTCTTTATTGAAAGTTGTAATTATTAATTGTTTGATTTGATGTAAATTTATTACTAGCATTTCTAATGTCTGATAATACTTGTATTATTTGAACTAGTGATTGTAACATATTTCTTCAAGGAAATACAATTTTACTATTCTTTCATAGTACAATATCAGAAAATGCAGACTAATTATCTCGATCCTCCATTACAACTCAAGTCACCAGCTCCGATCTTATAACCTACCTTATCAATATTTTCTATTGGCCTACCTATTTCTCCTTTTCCATTCTTCATCATATTTTTCCTACAATGTCCACGTCTTTTTCTCAAATCTTTTCTTCTCATGACCAACCCCAACCCCACATGTCTTCTTTTTCTACTTTTCCCATTATGACAAATTCCACATTCCCTCCAATATCTCATTTGCATTCCAAATACAATGGCAAATGTCAAATATGTCACCATTAGGGACACTCTGCTTCTCATTGCAGTTTTCGTTATGTGCGATATCGGCACTATACTACCCCTTCTTCTTTTGTTGGCTATCATTACAATTATTCGACTCTCGTACCTTCATCTTGGATTCTCGATTCTGGTGCCACCTCTTATATGATACATGACCCAGCTCTTATTCATAACATTCAACCTTACAATGGTTCTGATCAAGTTTTCATTGGAAATGGTAACTTTCTTCCCATTCAGAACATTGGTTCTTCCACACTTTCTTACAAAACTCGAAGTTTCTCTCTCAATGACATATTACATGTCCCTGACATTACGAAACACCTATTATATGTTTTCAAGTTTACTCGTGATAATAACGTCTCCCTTGAATTTTTTCCTTCTCATTGCGTTGTCAAAGACCTCCGCACCGGCACTCCTCTTTTTCAAAGTCCTATTACGTCTAACCTTTATAGTCTTCCTGGCCTTACTGTAACGCCCCGATCCCTCACAAGACCGGAGGCTCTAATAGCCATGCTAATCACAACCCAATTCCAAGCCGGTCAACAAATTTAGGAAAAAATGGACGGAGTTTCCCCTATATATAGAACTATCTAGAAACCTGCAAATATCAATATACCACCACCAGACCATAATCCACAACCTCAATTAATTTCATCCTTACAAACATGCAAGTCAACTAGACAACAATGTAAAGATTACAAGTTAATAAAACATTACAAGCCATGCATAACTATCAATACATTCTAAACTTAACTTTACAATTACAAAAGTGAATTCAATGACAATCTACGTAAGCCAGAATAGTCAACACGAAACTCTCGAGCCTTCTTTTCTATCTCAAATAGCACTAATCCTGAAAGGTGTTAAAAATGATGGTGAGTATACAACATGTATACTTAGTGAGGGAGGTGATGCTTTCATGAGATGCAACAAGAATAATAACATATACAACACAAAATAACAAAGTTAATTAGACAAGTATTTAACCACGTATAAAAAGGATACGCTTCCACGTTTGTCTTCAATCACAAGCCACGAGCCAAGATCTTCAAGCAAGTGCAGGCAAAACCCTTACTCCTCTAAGTGTGGGATACTCCGGATGTATCCCAATCCTACGACCCTTTCTCCTAAGGTAGCATCATATGCCCAGCAGGTGAACCACGCCTCTGGAGTAGTGGAGTATACTCAACGAGAAAGGGAATAGGCACCATGGTAGTCGAGAG
Source organism: Ehretia macrophylla (assembly GCA_037974665.1). Taxonomy (NCBI): domain Eukaryota; kingdom Viridiplantae; phylum Streptophyta; class Magnoliopsida; order Boraginales; family Ehretiaceae; genus Ehretia; species Ehretia macrophylla. Next base: position 32,569,252 of record CM075778.1, on the reverse strand, counting down.
AGCATGACAAGCTTGACGCCGCCCGTGTTTGTCGATGCTACCATGTCCGAAAAGGTTGTGCAACCCCGAGACAAGTCCACAAGAATCAAGATTATCATACAACACACAAGAGGGACGATAAAGTAGGCCGCTCTCGCAGTTAATCACAAATAACACGAAAAGACTCAAGATAACAAGTAAAATAATACATGTAAATTTTATCAATTACTAAATAATTCAATTTAGAAATAATAAATCAAGTTAAGATGCTCAGAAGATGTGAAGACTCCCTCACCTAGAATTAAGCCAAGTATGCAAGAGAATAGCTGAGGTTTACTCCAACCTCTTTGAATCCACTCAAATGTGCAACCCGTAGTTATTCATATAAGTATTACACTTTTATTATCCATTGCAATTCTATTATCAGGATTATCTCTAATATACATATAGCCCAAATATACAACTTAACTCATAAGATAGCATGAATCACACATTCTTCAAGTTAAACACTTAATACACGCTACTACGCTTAAACACTAAGCATTACTCAATTATTAAACATGTTAAAAGAACTCTAACATGCATTATCTAAAGTGAAATCATGTACAAGATTATCTATATTCTCTAAGATTATTAAACATACACTAACTACTTTAGATTACAAGACATATTAAAATGACACTCTTATTAACACTAAAACACTATAAGCAACAAATTCACATTCTGTAATCAAGTTACTATATATTCATTTTCTTCTTCAATTCACTTATACACACAAGCTCATATTCCACTAATTAACAACACAACCAAGACTACAAATATAACACTCCTCATTAAAATTACTCTTAACTATAAATTATAAACTATAAGCACAAGGCAAAAGGAAAGAGGGAAAAAGTCACGGTGGCTGCAACTAGGAAAAACTGTCCAGCTCACGCCTAATTACATGCCTCTAGGAAACCATCAAAAAATGAGTACTTAGAGCTAGAATTTGGCCAAGCCTTGGAAATACACTTTTGTTCTACTATGAATCTACTACAACATATCCAAAATTCAGCTAATTTCGTCAACATTTACTAAATCAAATTGGTCCTACAACGCAGGTATGCAAATCTGTCCAATTTTTTCCAGATTTCGTAACTCATGTTTTTTCCTCAATTATTTCACTATAAAACTAATTTCAAAGCTCTACTACACATGAATCATTATATATATCATTTACAATATAATAACAAGACACTACAACATTTAAACAAGGAAAATCTAGCTAGCAACCAACACTTAAATATCACTTTATCTTCATGAAAATTAAGCTAGTATGCATTTAGTTCACTAATGCTCATTAAATACAATAGCTTCAAAATACCTTTAAATCACCAAAATCTTAACTAACTAACTAGGTATTTAACTTTAACTTATCCAATTATTGCATATCACATACTAGAGATCAAAACTTCTAAAAGATTATTGAACAAGAAGTTCTAAGTCTAACTAGTCATCAATGACTCAAGAATTCCAAAGTAGCCTAAAGGGTCTGGAAACATATGCCAAATTACTTGAATTTCTTATCCAATTCTTAGTTCATAAGTCATACTAAGCATGATTCCATCCTCCTTCACTTCATTCAAGCAAATAATCAAACACTTGGTCTTCAATTTCCACCTAACACATCAAACTTTGATCCATAATGAAAATAATCATATAAGTTTCTACAATTAGCAAAAGAATATTCTTACACACTCATGATATAACTCTATTTAACCACCAAAAGAATATCAACTACCAAGTACGTTTTCAACACTTAACATGTAAAATTTCACGGAAGCAAACTCATTTTCCAACTTCCTAGCAGAAGCTTAAATTTATCCAATCATCTACCTATGTTAATGACCTCCAAATTCTCTGATTTTTACGTATAAACGTAGCTCTTCGAGTATAGATAACTTTAGGACCAAACGGAACTCAATTCTGATCTAAATTCCTCAAGATACAACCATTTCCGTACGACTGCGCATAACTGCCATGCACCAGCGATTTTCAGGACAGATTTAAAAAATGGCTAAATTGGAAGGTCCAAACGTTCGAATTAGCCTTATCACAAGAAATCAACATTTTCTCTAAACTGCCTAATCTAGTTGCTATAAAAATTTTGTTCAATTCTAAGCTCATTTACTATGTCAAAACTGCTCTAGAAGATGGAAACAGTGAACTGTCCAGATAGGATATCCACACACACATGCACATTTCTTGCATCTTAGCTAGTTTAGAGCTTACTTATCACATGTATTCAATGTTAACACATTTGTTCTTCATTGGAGACTTTCAACAAACACTTAAACTACACATGAGTTCCAAGATCACAAACAAACACTATAACTACAATTGTCATCCAATAGTTCATTTTATAGACACTTGAAAGTTTTTACCCCACTTATCAAGATAAACATTAACCAATCATACAATACAACCCAATTGATCATCAAATCACATCATGTCTAGCATTAAAACAACAAGGTAAAGCAATATAAATGTCAACAAAGATGAAATCCCCACCTTGATAGCTAAAAGATGCAAAGATTGAGCCAAAACTTATTCTTTTTCCTGGTTTCCTCTTCCTTTCCCTTTCTTTTTTCTCTTTCTTTCCTCACGTTTTTCCTCTCTTGCTTCTGGATGTTTCTTCCTCTTTTTTTTTTGATCTTTTGTTCATTTTAATTATTACACAAAAATATATATGCATACATGGGCTTATGGGCTTGGATTTAGTTGTAGGCTTAGGTTGGGCTTCATTTAGTTTAATTTAGGTGGTAGACAAAGGTCCAAAGTTACCTAAAACTCTAAAGCCCCAAAAGAAATCTCTACAAAAATTACTATTCTTTTATAATACTATTCATTCAGGACACAAATATTTTTATATCTCACGTTCTCGACATGTTATGCACATAGTTCCAATGGACGAAATACGTCTAATAAGGTAAGTAATAAATGAAAAATAAAATAGTCAAATTTTACACCCCGAACACTATTCATTTGTTATACTAATCAATTTTCTACCAACCTACCTGAAACACCATGCACATAAAAATTATGAACGTATGCATGAAAATAACCATATAGTGAAAATAAAATTAATTTTTTTTTTAAAAAAAATAACGTACTTCAAAAATCACCCCAGACTCAGGGCTCATTTTAAAATGATGAAAACTAATTTATTAGACATAAGAAAGTAATATCACATTTTACAAATAACAAAATAAGAGATTAAGTATTTTATATAATTTAATTAAGTACTAATTACACATTTAAAGAAATACTAAAAGTAAAGTTACTAAATATATATATATATATAAAGTTAAAATAAACACTTAAATTCACCCAATCAATTAAATTAACACATAAATATATATGCAAATAGATACTATTCACTACATGCTAGGTCTGGAGTATCACACCTTCACTATCTGTGCCTACTTCCCCTTTTTCCCTCACTGCGTCTCGTATCTCTCATAATGTTTGGCATAATTGCTTGGGACATCCGTTTCCAGCAGTTTTCTCTTCTCTTAAGTCTCAACACTATTTAGATTTCTCCGATTTTCTCTCAGTTAAAAAAATTTGTACAGCTTGCATGTTAGGCAAAAGCCACAAATTATCTTTTAGTGCCTCCTCTCATGTCTCCCAATCTCCTCTTGAACTCGTTCATAGTGATATTTGGGGTCTGGCTCCAGATAATTATTAATTGTTTGATTTGATATAAATTTATTACTAGCATTTATTAGGTCTGATAATACTTTATTATTTAAAATAGTGATTGCAACATATTTCTTCAAGGAAATACAACTTTACTATTCCTTCACATAGTTTAACCAAAATTTACGTAATCTTTTAAAACTAATTAGTCCAATGGAAAAAATACGTGTATACTTGTATAATTAAAAAAATATATATATTTTAGTCGTTGTTGAAAAGAACTCTTGAATTTGTCCATGCATGAATTGTTTCATCATCTTAAACACTGTGTGCGGTGTGATTTGTTTATATAGAGGTCTAGTTCTAATGGATTTCAAACTAAAGTCCATTAAGATGTGATTTTCGGTGTTCTAAAACACGTAAAATTCAAGTAATTTGAAGTCTTGGCCTAATTTCCACGCCTTTGCTCACATTGTCTGGTGTAAGCCTATGTCCTTTTTTATTTTTTCATGACGTGAGAATTAAACTATGACAAAGTCCAATCACCAAATTATTGAGCAAATCTCGCACTAACTAGTAAATTTGCAATACAATAATATGGCTCATGTATACATCAAGTCAGTTAAAAATAGAACTTCAGAGTCATAGATAGAGTCGTGGGTGCAAGTTCACTAACTCTTGGCTCAGGCTTATAGATTTATTCTCTTGCATCAGGTTGATCTGGACACCATTCTTGTAAGTCATTTTTGTTAATGCAAGTTATTTGTTGAGAAAAAAGAATATACGATTCAATTCCTATTACCATTAACATTCGCAAGACCAAAAGTCTTATGTCTTCCGATCACATCTTTTAGTTATTTCTTCAAATCACATATTTTGTTTACGTTTTAGACTCTTCAAATAAATAACTAAAAACTTTCAATCACTACATCATGGTTGCAATCCTTGTTGACCTTACAAGATAGTTCAAAAGATCTTGATTCTTTAATTCGTAAAATTACTTAGCTCGCAAAGTTCCACTAATTTTGACGAAAATAACCACATAGCCACATTGATGAAATGTACTAGATCCGCAATTGTTTTGTGAACATCATGTTTTTATACAATAGTAGGAGAAAAATTCATAGGGTAAGAAAAGAAAATCCAAAAGACGAGAATAATTTCGAAACATTACCTAAAAGCAAAAAATTCCAAATATTTGTTGCAAAAATTATGCTCCAATGAACAACAAAAAGTTAAGCGTAAATGTAGCCGAAGTAGCAGAGACCTAAATGCTTTTAGCATCTTATGCACCCTTTGGCGTAATTCATACAAACTTTTTTCTTTTTTTTCCTCTTTTTAGGACAATAAAGATTAAAGTCGTGGTTCGAATTCAAAACATTTAACTATGACATATCATTACTCAACAATTCCACTCAACTCTTAAATGTAATTTATACTGAGTTTTCCCCACAACAAAATTGTGATATCAACTAGAACGTTGGTCTTGAGAATCCATAAGCTTATAAGACTGACAACTGAGAAATTTAGCCAAGTAAATTATTATTCATTGAATAATAGTTTTAAGTCTAAAAATTCAAATTTTCTGGCTATAAAACTTTTTATACTTAGTATTCAAGCTTAATATCAAAGGTCAAGCGCATAATTGACCGTGCGAGGCCTTGGGTCTAAAGATGAGAGCTGGGCCTAGCCAACTCGTTTTAGATTGATAAGCCAAAATAATGCAATATAATTAATTCAGGAAGGATTTGCAACAATTTTTACTAGTATCACAAATATCACATATTGGTGTACAATAAGTATAAATGTGTCTTGTGTGGTTAGGAACTCCCGACTTAAAAATCAAGCATAAAAATTGCAATCCGTGACATTGAACCAAATACTATAAAGTATGAGTTAATTCTACCTAGCTAGTGAAATAAAACTTAACTTAATTTGGTATGTATAAGATCAAAGTTCAAAGATTTTCTCATTATTGACTTAAAATACAAATTGACCCCACTACGTAAAATAAAATTTTATTTGGTTTGATTGTATTTAATATTGTATTAACTCAAAGTTTGAGATTTTCTCATTATTGACTCAAAGTAAATGCAAACCGGCCCAACCAAGTATGATTAGAGCTTGATTTGTTCTGATTTGGTGTTGACTCGAAATATATACAAAGATGTGGTCCCACGCTGATGGTGATGCTCGTGAATCATTAGGCCTTAACTAACATACTAGTGACGATGATTTAGGAGGCTAAATTTCACAAATGGTCCGAATGTTTTCACTTTTTTTAAATTTTGTCATTGTTATTTCAAAAATGACATACTTAATCTTTAAAGATAATAAAAAGTTCAAATTTAGTGACTAATATTTACATTTTCTCTAATTTCGTTTTATCGTTTCAAAATTGATACGCTTAATCTCCAAAGTTTGTAAAATGTCTCAGTTTAATCCTTGTCATGAAATTTTAATTTGTGACCTGCACATGTGTCATAACCCCATTTTTCAATCATTAATATAATCTCTGATACCACAGAAAAGAAAAGAATTCAAACATATATAAACCACAAACAACCTGGGAACGTGATATCACGGGTTTAAGAAGATCACTCTTCCAAAGTTCGCTAAGCCACATTGCATTAGCCCAAACACTATTATCCATAAAACAATACATCCAACCTTTAAAACTACTTCTCAAATACATTCAAAATTTATACACCATATGAGCACCCAAAAAAGACATTACAACATAATCTATATAAATGTCCTTAATTAGTAATATACATTATCCGTAATAATCTCCAAATTCACTTCCAATCTCCTCGGGGCTCTAACTCGGCTCCACCTGAAATGTTGTTATGAAATGAGGTGAGTTTCACAAACTTAGTGTTGGGGGGGGGGGGGGGGGGGGGGGGGGGGGGGGGCGCCAATGCACAAGAGGTTTTAGAAAATATTTTAACTTTGAAAACTCTTTTTAAAAGCATGTCATGATAGAATAATATGCAACAAGTATAAGCAGCTTAAGTAGTACAAGATAAGTAAACACTTAAAATAGGAAATAAGCATCACATATAGCTGATGTAAAATAAATAACACATAACAACTTACGCTCGTTCTGTTGATATCGTTCCCCTAAACACCATTCTGAAATCTTCCCCTATACACCTGATGTACTTTGATTTGACTACTACGACTCAAACCCTTATAGAGCACTTCGTCAATTCGGAATAGGGATTAGAACACTGGTGGTCATGTCATTGCCTGACAGCTTGATGCTGCCCAGGGAGACATGAACCAATCGCATTTGTTTTAAAGGTTGTAACATTACTCTCGCATTCATACATTAACATTCATGCATTAACATTCACGCATTAATGACAATCAAGCACTTAAACCACATTTAACACTCAAGAATATAATCAACACTCAAAAAATAAGAATCTAATCAACACTTAGCAACATTACTTTTACCAAACATACTATCCAACTATTAACCCTCCTATAAGTAATATAAATGTAGTATCTTTGCTAAACCAATATATATATACTAAATATAGTACCTTATAGGTGCAAAACATTTGCAAACCCAATCTTAAAATAAGTTTTATAAGCAAAATACATACTTTGCATCATTGCTGGAATTTCTAGAAAATTCACTAAATTGTACCAATACTCCACAAATTGTGCTCCCAAGCTATAAAATTAAGTTATAAATAAATATACACACACACACACACACACATATACAAACATTTAGGAAGCAATTTAAGTATTAAGATCACACAAAAATACTGTTCACATATTTTTGGAAAAAATTTCAGCAACAAACATTTTTTCGAAAACTCATTCAATTTTGTTTCCAAACCTCGAAAACATGTTATGAACACATATATATGTATCTAAACTTCATGTTTAAGCTATGAAACAAAGTTCTAACTCAAAGTTTGCCAAATAATTCAATTTACAACTCATATAGCAAAGCTATAACAAAGCATGGTTCAAATTGGCTAAGATTCAAGTATGATACTCTCTAAGACCTATATAGCAAGGTTTATACATATATACAACACTATATAGCATATATATACAATTATACAAATCATGCCTCAATTTTAAAATTAAGTTTAAAAAAGCTCCTGACCTTTTGAAGAAAAAATGCTAGAAATAGGATGGAAGCACCTAGAATAAGCAAGAACTAGCTTGAATTTGGTTGCAAGGCCTTGATCTTTTTCCTTTCTCTTCAATTTTGGCTAAAACCTAAAAAATTAACTATTCCCTCCTCTCATGAAGCTCACGACTAAACAAGAAGAAAAATTGGGGCTTTTGGCTTTTGTTTTTGATATATATAATGTGTAAGTGATGGTCAATACTTGGTCAATCCAGCGTAAAAAGATAACTTCGTCAAATTTTACTAAAACAATCATAACTTATGCTAGAGAATTCCAATTTGCGAACGGTTTGAAGTCTTAAAAGTTAGACTCATAGAGCTTTCCAACCATATATAATTCATCACCTAACTCTTCACCAATTGGCACAGTTTTTATTTTGAATTTAGCCTAAATCTGACTCGTAACTTATGAATAAAACTTATATAATCCAATTTGACATCCACTAATATGACCCGACATCATTTTGACACATTCCACACCACTCATTACCTTTTTAAATATTAATGGCTCATTTTTTAAAAATCATCAATTTATTCTGACCCGCCTCTGGCACGGGTATTACAACATGAAACTTTAGGAATAAAAAAAGAAACAAGTGAAAATATTGGGGATTAAATCAAAACCGTTTGCAAATTTCAAGTCTAAATGGGTCACTTTTGAAACAATAGAGATAAAATTAAAAAATATATATATAAACATTGGAGATGAAAAAAAATCTTTTCTTCTTCCAACTTTTTGATCTTCAGTGGTCCCTCCTTCCCCTAATACTTTCCATTCTACTAACGATTTATCTACAATTATTTATAAATCTAGGTCGGCTAATTGTTCTTGAATAACACTTGCACCAGTAGAGATTTCTCGATTGCGAAATGTATCAAAGCCTTGGGTAGTAAAAAAGGAAAAAAAAAAAGTGGAATGTTGTATCTCCAAGATTGACTTTCATATTCGAATAAAATTCATATTGTAACAAAGTGGATTTTTTAATTGTGGGCCTAATTAAAGAAAATTTTGGATGGAATCCTATAGGATTTCCCTCTTCAAAATCGGATATGAAAGTTTCGTTTGACCCAAGTGTGGACACCAAATAAAGAAAAGACTCTTAAGACTCTTAGTTTGGAGTTCTTAAAACTCTTAGTTCGGATATCCGTCGGTTTCAGATAAAGTAGATACTCATTGCCATAGAGTGTGTAAATGACATAATGTCTGGAATAATTTATCTAAGGATAGTTTGGACCAAAAATATGCAACAACATTAAGTGTAACAAAGGGTATTAGGGCTCCATTTATTTGTTATAAAATAACTTTTTGGTGAAAAATGTTTACAAGAGAAAATATGTTTTGAAAAATAAAATAATTTTTAGTGTTTGTTGTCACAATAAAAACAATTTCTAATTTTTTGATATCATAGGAAAAAAAAATATTTTTCAACGGAAGATTTTTTTATAAGAAACACATGCACACAAATATGTACAGATAAAATGAAAAAATCAATTATGTATAAAATAAATAATAAAAAATAAAATAAATATAATAGATGAAATCTATAATTAAAAAATTAATTGAGATAAAAAAAAATAATGTATATAAATAAATAAAAAAATTTCTAGGAGGTCAGGTGGGTAAGGGTAGGGGTAGGCTAGGTGAAGTGGGGTTGGGGTTGGGTGAAGAGGAGATGAAAAATATGTTTGATTTCTTTTAACTAACATTTTCTTTTGACTAGAAAATTCAATTTTCAGTGTTACAAAAATAAAAAAATTAAAAAAATATTTTTCATGAAATAATTTGACGGCAAACAAATAGAGCCTAAGTGATAAAAAGAATTTCAAAATCAAAAGGTATGCATTGAACTAAAGGTCTCACTTATATGGGGTAGATCGACCTATATATTTCTAAGATGTTGGTCCGGACAAAAGTTTTTTCCTTTTAACCTTATATGCAAACAACTTTGATGTCCTCCTTTTGTGTATGCTTATTATAGAAACCAACCTTTGACCAAAAGAACACAAGAGAGTCGCATCATGTCTAAGTTTACACCACGTCACAGTCGCAGCTTCGCAATTCCGAAGCCTCTATGCATTGTCATTTGCAAATGTCGCACAGCTTTTTTAGGGAAAATTTCATATTTAGTTCCTATTATTTATAAAAAAAAAATTAATTTGTTCTTTATTATTTAAAATATTTTAATTTAGTTCCTATTGTTTCATCAAAAATTTCAATTTTGTTCCTATTATTTAAAATTTTTCAATTTCATCACTATTTTTTTTCAAATTTTTTTTGATTTTGTCCCTATTATTTTTAAAAATTTCAATTTCATATCTATTATTTTTTTAAAGTTTCAAATTCGTCCCTATTATTCAAGGACTAAATTGAATTTTTTTGAGAAATAATAAGGACGAATTTGAAACTTTTTGAAAATAATATGAACAAAACTTAAAGTTTTTGGCGAACAATAAGGACAAAATTGAAAACCTTTAAACAATAGGGATGAAATTGAAACTTTTAGAAAAATAATAGGGATTAAATTGAAACAATTTAAATAATAGGAACCGAATTAATTAATTTTTTTTTTTTATAAACAATAAGGACTAAATATGAGATTTTCCCGCTTTTTTACTTCCTAATTCTAGCTCGAAATAATATTTTTATAGCTCCAGCTGAACCATCAAGAATGCTGAATGACACATCGCTAAATTCAATTTAAGTGCATCACGAGGGTTTGGATCCTCTTTTTTACTTTTGAATTTCAGTTGTGAAAGGATAGTTAAAATAACTTTGAACTAAATAGTTAAACTTTTTTTTTTTTGGTCATAATAGTTAAACTTTAAAAAAGACCAAATTTGAAGGTTCATAATACATCTGGAGAAAGTAATAAAATGAAGCCTTATATAAGCTACCAGTCTTAGAGAGAAAGAAAAGGTAAGAAGAGGAAATTACGTAACAATGGTAAAGCTTCCAATTACCTATCAATCAAGACTAAGATTAGTAACTATTCTAAACAATTACAGTTAGAACAATACCTGCTGGCTGCCACGACCTTTTTGCTTTCTTACTCGTCGTCGATTGAACTACTGTCCTCTTCGGTATCTAGATTGCTTCAATGGCCTACAATAACTCTTCTCTACTCCTTTTTCTGTCCTCGAAAAGAGCTGTGAACACGGGGAATCAAGATTTAGAGGATTGTCGCAAGTGTGCCTCTGTTTTTGTGCGAGTGTTTGTGTGGTTTGTCTCCCACATTTTTAATTTGATGTAGATTATGAGCTATTAAATTTGGTCATTTTTAATATATATCAATCATCGTATCTGAATTAATAAGTTAATAATTTTTTTTGGTCATTAGGTAATAAATTTTAAAACCTGTGTTTAAAATAAATTTTGAAACCAATAGCTTAGAATGAACAAATCTAATAACTCATAAATCCTAAATTAAAGGTGAGAGAAAAAAGAAAAAAGAAAAAAGGAGAGGATCCAAACAAAATTAGGGAGAAGGGGAGGTGGAGGAGGGCAAGAGAAGTACAATACCTGGTAGTTAACATATATTTCAACTGTTTTGGCGTTGAAGTTTGTGAAATTTCTTTCTTTCTTGATCATAAATCATTTCATACTTTTGCTTGAATTCTTCAGGCATCGATGAAATATCAAATTCCTTGAGGGTAGAAAAATTCAATCCATCTGTTATCATCTCCAATTTGTGACATTCCGATATAATCACATGAGATAGATTGGGCATGGCACTAGCATCTACCCTCCATTTCTCTAAGTTTGGCAAATTATGTAGTCTGAGATATCTGAGTTCAAGGAAAGTCATCGCTTCACAAACCATCTCTTTCCCGACAAAGGCATCCTTGGACAAGTCTAGACTACGTAAATGGAGAAGTTTATTCAAAAGTTGCATTGGATCGTCCCCAATTTTTGCATTTTCAATACGCAACTGCAGGAGATTCAGGCCGAAGTGGGGTTCATATGGTGGAAACTTACCTATGGGGCTTAGTATCTCCAAACTATTCAGCTTTTCAAACAAGAGCACCTTTCTCACAAGAGCTGAACCATGATCGCTCATAAGATCAGATCCAAACATTTCAAGCTTTATCCATTTTATCTTTCTCCAGTAATTGAACTGGTCAATGATTCCAGACACATGGGTGTCTAGACTTCCACTGAATGATCGAAGATTAACCAATTGTGAGAGATCAGTAGGTCCGTCCACTGAACACCTAAAACCGTGTAAAATCTCCAGCTCATGCAAGCAGTTGAATTTCAAATTTTCAAATCCACGAATTACACTTGGAAGATAAAGATATTTTAGCCGTTTCATCTTCCAAAATTTCTTGGGTAAACCAATATCAACTGATGTCCTCAAATCAAGGGATTGTAGGAGTGGCAAATTACTTATGGATGAAGGCAATTCTTCCACGTTGGAACCTCTAAGACTTACATATCTGAGGTGGATTAGTTGACTGATTTCTTCTGACAGCTTGCATTTACAGTACTCTAAGTGAAGAACTCTAAGCAATTTAAACTTCTTCAAATTATATATATCTTGTAAGACAGATGCTAACAAATCTTGGCCGTGGAAAAAAAGAGTGCGAATGTGTTGACCTTTTACTTGGTCAAAGAGCTTCAAAGATCTTGCCTCTATAGGCCTATACTCTTCTGACTGTATGTTGATACCCAATCTGTGTCCTTTATGAGATTGAGAAGAGGAGTCCAATATTGGTAGTTCTCCATCATCCAGATATATGATCTTGAAAATTTCTTCTTCCTTCCCCTTAGCCAAACATAAGTCTCTCATGAGAATGTTAAGTTGGCATGACCTAAACCTCTGAGGCAGTGATATATCTTCTATTTGTACTTCAACCATGCCCCTTGAGCCTAGCTCATTCAAATAGCGTTCTGCTACATCGATCATGGTTTCTTCTTCTCCACAATTCTCTGATAAGACCAGTCCTTCTGCTATCCATAACTGATAAAGTTTTTCTGCATCTATTGTCTCATTCTCTCGCAAATTTCCCATGTAAAGGAAGCATGGCTTTAGATAATATGGTAGTTCATCATACATAGAAGCCAAAACATTCCTCACTGATCCAAGTGCTTCTTCATTACCTTCTCTCCTTATACACAAGTTAATCTCTTTATTTACCAACTTCCACTCGCTGAGAGATCTTTTATCTCTCAAAATTTCTCCTATCTCAGAGATTGCTGGAGGGTAATAACCACATTTTCGTACAATTTCCTTTCCAATATGCTCAAATGCTCGTTGTATTTGGAGATCTGAAAAAAATACGAATACCAATCACACTTCATATAAGGCAAGGTATCTCAATATGGAAACTACAGTGACGATATTTTCGCAGAAGGCAATTACAAACTAATGACAATTGGTATTCAATGTCATATTGCAGACAGAATTCTCCTCGGGTCTAGCTGTCTATCCTACTTTAATATAGTCAATTACATTGTCTACAATGAGAAAAAGAAAAAAACTAGTCTGATTTGAATATTTATAAATGAGGAATTTGTATAATTACTTTTCATTCTCCCTCATCTAATTTTACTAAATTTACTTGTTTTCAATGAACATATTTATTGTACAAATTTATGGGCATATTCTAGCATGAAGAAACCAAAAAATTTAAGGCGCTCAATTTTATAAATAATTACTAAGTTTCCTTTAGTTCTTATATATCATTTTAAACTTTTTCTTCTTAAATCTTGAAAGGTGTTATTATAACAATGCTTTAATTGCTTCAAGCTTTAAGGTTGACCCAAATGTTAGATGAAGGGCAATGGTTGGCCTCTATTATGGAAAATTAATAACCAAGAGAGCTTATGAGAGGTTTATTATGAGTAAAAACACTAGCTAGTAAAAGTCACTCCAGAAATTGATGTGGTACACCTAAATAATTTCAAGATAAAAATGTTTAGAACTTTTTAGTGAGGAAAACATAAGTTCAAGGCCACATGTGGTAACACAATCCCACATCGGAAGATTTGGAAGTGAGAGAGCTGGATCTAAGGGCTTGGTCCTTTGTATCAACCGAGGCGCCTTTTGAGGAGAGATCCTCGAAGGGACAAACCCGTGAGGGGCCTGTGCCTGCGGGCCAGGTTTTCAATAGCGGACAATACCTCGGTAGTGATGGCCCTGTGAGACTCTGCGTGGGCTCCACGTGGGGAGCGGGGTCGTTACAAATGGTATCAGAGCCAGGTTCCTTTGTGCTCATGCCCGCGAGGGCGCGGGGCTCCTTAAGGGGGGTGGAATGTGGTAACACAATCCCACATCGGAAGATTTGGAAGTGAGAGAGCTGGATATAAGGGCTTGGTCCCTTGTATCAGCCGAGGCGCCTTTTGAGGAGAGATCCTCGAAGGGACAAACCCGTGAGGGGCCTGTGCCTGCGGGCCAGGTTTCCAATAGCGGACAATACCTCGGTAGTGATGGCCCTGTGAGACTCTGCGTGGGCTTCACGTGGGGAGCGGGGTCGTTACACCACCTATATAGCTAGTTAGGATTATGGCCTGTATTTTTAATGGGCCTATTTATCTTAGGTCTAGCCTATATAGGAATTCTATTCCTAAAAGAAATAATATCTCCTTGTATTTATAAATATGAGTTTAATCTTATTAAGTTGTGTGATACAGAGAGATAAGAGAGGAAAGACAAGGGTTATAGAGCTACATCTTATGTATTTGTTTATCAATGTATTGAAATCATCTTCGTCTGCCCATAGATGTAGGCTTGTCGAACCATAAATCTTTTGCCCATCTTATTTTTGGTTTATTCTTTGTTCTAATACCTTGATCCTTAGCAAGTGGTATGAGAGCTAAACTCTAACGGTGAGGATGTGAGGAGAATACATAGGAGGTTTCTCGTTGTTTGTGTTTGTTGCTTTCGTTGCATTGCTGTGGATAAATTTGTTTCTGGTTTTATCACAAAGATTGAAACTTGATTATTGCTAGAGTTAGGGTCAAAACTGGAGTGGGTTTTTGGATTTAGGTCACGAGTTGGATTCGAGTTTGGGTTGTGGTTTTTGTGAAAAGAAAACATCTAATCTAGAGGTATTGATCCATTATAATGTACTGCACATGATTTGTGGTATACCCAAGGGTCTGATTGGTTGGCTGTGTCATGATCCAGTGTAACGCGATGCATCCATGATAGGTTTGTGAGCCTAGTGGTTTATTGGCTAACTATGGGTTTTTTATCTGGTGCACTGCGCAAGGTATAGCTCCAGTGAGCTCGGTTTGATTGCTTGGACCAAATTGTTGACCAAGAGCTGACCATTGACCAGGGATTGACTAAGGTTTTTTGAGGTGCTAAAACTATGTTTTAACTCTGTTTGTCTAAATTCCTACTCAAAATGTATGTTTGGGTGAATGAAGATGGTTTCAACTTTCGAGAAGTTCAAAAGTGAGAAATTGATGGCATGAGCTAGTTTAGAGTGTGATGTTAGGGAGCAGGTAGAGCTATGTGATGAAGCACCAGGGGTTTTGGGTTCTAGAAAAGGCAGTGCAGTCCAGTTGGCTGAGGTACAAAAGAAGGTATCTCTTAGGAAGAGTAGCATAGTATTGTCATTAAGAAGCAAGGCAGATAGATTGAAGTACCTCAAGGTTATGGAGATGCAGATTTAGTTGTTTATGCTTAATCTGTTGTAGATATGGGTATACATGCTAGGGTGGGGTTAGTTTCAGTCTTGGTGAATCTCAGTGGGTTAGTGCTGTGGGTGAGGAGGTTAGGTTTCTTCACAAGGATATATCTAAGTATGACCCGTGTTCAAGTGCTGGTAGCATTAGAGGTGCTATGGTCTGTGCTCAAGATAATATTTCACATATAGGCAGTGTTGGTAACATTGATATGGTGATACGGGAATATTAGAATATTGTGAAGGAGTTCCTCAGAGGTTTACGGGGTATTGCAAGTATTGGTTCGATCTTCGGGATAACCAAAGTATTAGCGGTGAACAAGTTTAGGCAGCGCAACTTAGAGTTAAGTGGTATGTGCAATGTAGAGTAGTGAGCCCCAGTTTGGGCTAAGCCCTGGGTATGAGCTCTATGGCAGTAGAGTGGAGATAAGTTATGTGTTGTTGATGGGAATGAGTATGTGCCAAGGTTGAGATAGTTAAGATTGTTGGACGTATTCTTGATGGGCCTATTTGTCTTAGTTCTAGCCTGTGTAGGAATTTTATTTCTAGTAGAAATAGGATTTCATTGTGTTTATAAATGAGCTTAATCTTTATTAAGTTGTATAAGATAGAGAAAGAATAGAGGAAATACAAGGGTTATAGAGATCTATCTTGTGTATTTATTTATCAATGTAAGTGTTTTCAAACCGCATTAAATATTATGTCTATTTCTCATTTATTCTTCATTCTTATACCTTAATCTCTAACACCTGTCGAATAGAAGTAGTACTATACTGAGAAGAATATGCAGACTTTGGCATAAATATGCCACACTATGTGGAGTTCAGATGCATCAAACACAAAATATATACATGTCGTAAAAGGAAAAAGACCATTTTATTATGAAGAGTTGCTCTAATGTCATACTAATTAACTCTATCCAAATAACATTGAGACATATTTCGAATTAGTTCAATTTAAAGGCCATAGAAGGGGAAAGCTAGTACAGAAAAAAATACATGAAACGACTCTGGAAAGGTGAAATTAGTTCAATTTGAAGTCACATTCGAGAGGCAATTTGAAATAGTTTTAGTGTAAAGACTTTAATTGAAGAACTTATAGGCGAAGTTCATAGGGTTCAAAACAAGTAAGAATTAACAAAGTACTCACCATATCAATACTTTCTTACGACAATATGTGGTGGTTATTCTTAGTCTTTTAAGGTTTTGAAATCATAAATTTTTATAGTTAAAAAACGAGGAAACAAACTTTCTACTATTTTCAAAAGTAATGATACAAATATAATTTACAATATGTGTGATAAAAATGCATATCTATGTCTGTATTTTCAAAGAAACTAAATAGAAATGAGCTCAAAATACAAAAGAACATATCTATTTTACGAGACAAAGATGAAAAAGTTTTAACAAAATTATTTCCATTTCATCTATAACTTACTTTCATGGAGGAACTTATGTGAGGTTGAACTCTTTTAATTGTCTTTGAAGTAAATATAGATCATAAGGATAATCAATCATTTTTTTTCCTAAGGGGAGTAAGTCAAGGAAATGCCTCATCTTTTTGTCTTTGGACAACTAAGTCCTGAGTTTGTTTTTCTCGCTTCTGATATTCCTTAAACTTAACACCATTATATATGCTTAATGGGTAAAGACATGAAGGTTAGTTCAGTATTAATAGGAAATAAAAAAAAAAATTGAAAATGAACCAATAGAGGCATTGTGTTTGGTTTTGGGCTTAAGCCCAAGCCCAAAAGGTTGTTGAAAACAAGTAGAAGTCTATTAAGAGTAAAGATAGAAATCAGAATCTTAGTAGACTTAGATTTTATTGCCTATAAATAAGACTTTCTAGCTAGTAATTCTTTGCCATGAAAGCCACACCCCATGGGGGTGTGGAAAGGGTTGAAAGTGTTTTTTGTGCTTTGAAAAAATAAAAAAAATGAAAAAAATAGATTTGGAAAAGGTTTAGATTTTAGCCATAGATAAAGTCATTTAGTGAGGGTTTAGACTTTTTTTGGTGCATAAAGTCATGTGTGAAGGATTTTATAGTTTTTTCCTAAAATTGTGAGCATTTGAGTATGGAGAGAGTTTGAAACTTTGTCCATCCAAAAGATCTGTCGTTTTGTAAACCTATTCATAAATAGTAAATTTTTAGTTTCTTGGGTTGTAAATGTACGCAGAGGGTCAAACTACGTTAAAAATACTGTGTATTGATTTTCATTGTACTTGTTTGCTATGTGTGTCTGTCATATTTCTAACAAAGTAGTATCAACGCCCAAGCCCAAATACTGGACATGATGAGGGGAAAGGATGCACCATAAAGATTGGGTGTCATAGTTACTGCTACAGTGGAGGAACACTAACAAAGAAGAAAAAATAAGGTCTTGTAATGAGGGATACGCACTGCTGTGTTAAAGGTGCGCAAATGAGGAAAACGAATTCTAATGTGTTGTTGAAAGAAGTCAGGTATATGATGATGTCATCAAGGCTAGAGAAGAACCAACCAAGTACTGGAGCCCTACAATGCCACAAAAGAGAAGACGAAGTGGGTTGCTGTTGAAAACGATTTGATATCGGAGAAGACCACCAAACAAATCATCGCGAAGAGGAGTTGATTGATAGTGTTCCCGACCCAAGCTGTAACACCTAGCTTTATTATATGCCATGTATGCAAGTTTAATTGTTATTCTATTATTTTATTGGGGTCTCTATATAAAAAAAATGGAAAAAAGGGGAACTAAGGTAAATAGTTGCTGGGATTCGAACCTGTGCACTCCTTTCCCTATGCTTGAGTCTTAACCATCTAGGCTAATACTAGTATGTTAACAAAACTAGGAATTAATATAACTTATATTTGTAAAGCAATCAGATAAGTTTAAATTCAGCAAACCAATGAATTAGACCCCATTTTCTTTCCTTTCACACCTGACGACCTTTTGCCCCAATTTTCGCCTACTTGCTCTTGTTAATAAAATTGACTCATAAGTTTGAAGGATTTGAGCTCTAGAAACCCTAAGAAAGGTAAGTTGGGTATAGTTAGCTTGTGAATTCCTTATTTTTGTGACTATGTGTATATGTATATATCTATATATGTAGCTGTGTATGAGTAGTATCATATTGCTTATGGAACAATTGAATTTCTTACCTGTTGAATAACAAATAAACATAAGAACTAAAGGAAATTGTAATGATAATAGTTGATGGGTGTAGTTGTAGGAGATGGTTTAAGCTTTGGTGAAGTTTGTGTATATATTTGACCTTGTTTTTATGGCTGCCCGTGAGGGTGTGGTTGGCCTAAATGTGTAGAATTTTGTATTGATTTTCAGGTAGATTTGTGTGTATAACCATGGCTGAATATATTTACTTTGTGTGTGTTATGACTAACGTGTATATATATTGAAGATACAAGCATATTACATAAAAATATGATTAAATGACTATACTACTATTACTTTTGATTTAGTCTAAGAAAACTATTTGTATATATATGTACACGTCAGGTCTGTAAGATGAGTTATGGCCTGTTAAGTTTATGTAGTTAAAGTGGAATAGTTTAATAGTAGCCAAAGTCAATTGCATGTATAGGCAGATTAGCATAACATGAATGGTCATGGTTATATTGAATGCATAGCCTTTAAAGAATTAATGCTCATGTAAGAAGCGTGAGTTTTATAATTAGAGATCTCAATTTTACTACTTGTTTTGCAGAGTCAACTTAGCTTGAAAATGTATTTTAAGGAAAATAACTATTTTACCTATAACGAAATGCTAAGGTAAGTTGGACAACCCTCTTGCACTTAGATCCCTTTTGATTCTCTCCCTACTGTTTCAATTTAGTGTTTCATATACCAAAATTTGTTAACTCCATTCCGATTCACTTATCATTTGAAATATTGTACTCAACTTCTAGTGAGGAACTGTGGCATTTAAGTACTGATTGTGTTAATTGATATGTGTTATCCTTAGAGCTGTGACACCTATTCGACGGGTAAAACTGCCGCATATTCTTAGCTTTGTACCCGTAGGTGAGGGACATTTTACCTTACGGAGGTATGGGCCGCAGGTGGCCATTTTGTAACCTCAGCGGTGGGAGATGGTTCACCATTTGAGGATGAGGCTTAGAAGCCTTCTGTTATGGTGTGGGGAATTTAACTATCACTATCACGACTCTAGGTGATATTTATGTGTTATGTGGTAATACAATATTATACTTTGGAATATAATTAAGTTTGTATGAGGCTTCGGTATAGATGGAATTGTGGGACAATTGCTCAGGTTGTTATGATATCTAGTTGTGTAACTCTGATATTAGTCTTGTGTGTATGTTTTGTATTGATCAAGTTATGATTCAGTTCTGGACTAATGTAAACTAACTATTCTCTGTTAGTCCCTCTTCTGGATACTCCTGTACCTTGACTTCGCATTGCACGTTGACTTAATTTTAATTTTTATATTGCATCATCTTAATTGGACAACCCTCAGAGCTTGACTCTGGGTGAGTCCAGTTATCAGGAGGAAGACCAGTCTTAGAACCCCTACCTCAGTTGGCTTGTGGTATGCTGGATTTCTTTTGTAGGACAAATCCAGCTAATTTTTGGATGCGTCTATGTTATTGTAGATTATTAGTAGAAACTTTGTAAACCTTAGTAATGTATTTTCGTACAGTAGAGAAGATGTAAATTTTAGTAAGTATTATGTTTTGTAGGATATTAGTCTTGTGTGTATGTTTTGTATTGATCAAGTTATGATTTAGTTCTGGACTAATGTAAACTAACTATTCTCTGTTAGTCCCTCTTCTGGATACTCCTGTACCTTGACTTCGCATTGCACGTTGACTTAATTTTAATTTTTATATTGCATCATCTTAATTGGACAACCCTCAGAGCTTGACTCTGGGTGAGTCCAGTTATCAGGAGGAAGACCAGTCTTAGAACCCCTACCTCAGTTGGCTTGTGGTATGCTGGATTTCTTTTGTAGGACAAATCCAGCTAATTTTTGGATGCGTCTATGTTATTGTAGATTATTAGTAGAAACTTTGTAAACCTTAGTAATGTATTTTCGTACAGTAGAGAAGATGTAAATTTTAGTAAGTATTATGTTTGGTTCAGACTATGTAGATATTTCGACAATGATGTTATATAGATGCTCTGATGTGAATTTAACAGGTACTGCCACTCTTTATATTGGTATTTGATTAGCTTTGCAGGTTTGAAATGAATTGTGTAAGTCCATAGTGAGTCGCGCCCCGGGTTTAGGGTCTAAGTTTGGGGCATGACAGATTGGTATAAGAGCAATAGGTTTATTGATCAATGCGACCTAGGTTATGGGTAGCTAGGAATTTTGTTATATTAACTTTGTATTTAGAATTATATTATGTTTTGTATTATGACTAGTTGGAAGTGTTTGTATTGAATTTTTTTTTAGGAAATGGATCATGAGACTCGTGGTGGAGATGCCAGTGACAATGCCCCTTTAACTAAGGTCTTTGAAAGGCAGAGAGCTAAAAAGAAAGGGAAGACCTTTGTAGATGAATCCACATCACATGTAGATACTCATGCGCTAGCGGGAGAAATGTTACACCAAATAGTAGTTGGTATTGTTCAGGCTGAGATTAAAGAAAAGAAGAAGAAGAAAAGGCAAGATGTTAAAGATTCTGAAGCTTACAGAGAATTCTCAATTCATAATCCTTGGGAATTCTGGGGTTTAAACAATCCACAAGAAGCCCATATCTGGTTAGAGTCGATGGAGAAAATATGGAAACTGGTAAGATATGATGAAATTGTTAAAGTTCGACTTACAACTCATAAACTTTGTGGAAAAGCAGAATCATGGTGGAAGAAAAAGTTAATTGGCATGTCAGAGGAGATGGAATGGAATCAGTTCAGAAATATTTTCGAGGAAAAATATTACCCTAGCGCATATCGAGACGAAAAGGTCAAAGAGTTTATGCATTTGATTCAAGGAGATCTGACTATGACTGACTATGCTGATAAATACACGGAGTTGGCTAAATATGCGCCCTATATGATACCTGATACAGAAGTAAGTGCAAATTTTTTTTTAGCAGGACTACGACCGTCCATACATAAGTTTATGGGCTATAATCATTATTTGACCTTTGAGGACACGTTTGATGCTACTACTAAGGTAGAGAGGGCTGATAATTTAAAAAGGCAACATTTTCAGAAGTCTACGGCTAGCAACAGCAAGAAAGGGGGCAAATCCTGGACTTCCTAGCAAAGTAGTGGTTCTAGTATGAGCTCAGTAAATAAGCCATATGATCAGCAGTATGAGACACAGGGATTCCAACAACAATCCTAT
This sequence comes from Ehretia macrophylla, assembly GCA_037974665.1. Taxonomy (NCBI): domain Eukaryota; kingdom Viridiplantae; phylum Streptophyta; class Magnoliopsida; order Boraginales; family Ehretiaceae; genus Ehretia; species Ehretia macrophylla. Next base: position 32,547,478 of record CM075778.1, on the reverse strand, counting down.
GTCCAACAAGTTAGAGACCAAGGATCACAATATAGACCGCCTGCTTCACATCAGAAAAGTCAGACACCTAAATGCAATCACTGTGGTTTCATTTATCTTTCAGAAAACTGTAGATGGTTAACTAGGGGATGCTTTAAATGTGGGGCTATGGATCATCATATTAAAAACTGTCTGTTGCAGATGAATCCTCAGCCACCTTCTGTGGGACCGACTCACCCTCCTGTGATTTGACCTGATCAGCAGTTTCTACTGAGAGGTGGTGGCCAGAAACCTCAGCCTAGGGCCCGAATGTATGCTTTGACCTCTGGAGATGACCATGCTTCAGATGAAGTGGTGGCAGGTATTTTTAAAATTTCTGATGAATATGCTTACATTTTATTTGATACGGGGTCAAACTACTCTTTTGTGTCATCCACATTTGCATCCATGTTCAATTTCTTGCCTGAATCATTATAAACTGAATTATCTATGGAAACTCCAGTTGGGACCTCTATAGTTACAGATGTGGTAAATAAAAATTGTGTAGTACATGTTGGGAACAGGGAACTGTTAGCTGACCTGATTCGTTTAAACATGAAAGATTTTGATGTCATCCTAGGGATGGATTGGTTGTCAAGGTATCATGGGTATATCGATTGTTTTGCCAAAAAGGTCACTTTCTATTTGCCTGATGAGCCAGAGTTTGAGATCCAGGGGAGGAAACTAGAGATGCCAAGAGTTAAATCAGCATCGAATACTCGGAAACTATTGAAGAAGGGCTATGAAAGATTCTTAGCTTATGTGGTGAGCATTGAACAGAAGAAGTTGAAGATAGTAGATATTCCAGTAGTCAAAGAATTCCTAGATGTATTTCCAGATGACATTCTGGGGCTTCCCCCAGAGCATGAGGTTGAATTTGGGATTGAACTTTTACCAGGTATGCAGCCTATATCGAAAACACCATATCGGATGACTCAAGCAGAACTTAAAGAATTAAAGGTTCAATTGCAAGAATTACTTGATAAAGGTCAAATTCGCCCTAGTGTCTCTCCATAGGGTGTACCAGTATTATTCATGAAAAAGAAAGATGGTAGTTTAAGATTATGTATTGATTACCGTGAGTTGAATAAGGTCACAATGAAGAACTGGTATCATTTGCCCCGTATAGATGATTTGTTCAATCAGTTGCAGGGTGTACAAGTGTTTTCAAAGATAGATTTGAGGTCAGGTTACCATCAGTTAAAAGTTAAATATGAGGATGTCTCGAAGACAGCTTTTCGAACTAGATACGGACACTATGAGTTTGTTGTAATGTCGTTCGGCTTCACAAATGCTCCAGCAGCCTTTATGAATCTGATGAACACGATCTTCAAGCCTTATCTGGACCAGTTCGTAGTGGTATTTATAGATGATATCCTTATATATTCTAAGAGCCATAAAGATCATGAACATCATTTGAGAATGGTTCTACAAACTCTTCGAGAGAAACAACTATATGCTAAATTTAAAAAGTGTGAATTCTGGTTGGGTAGTGTGACTTTCTTAGGTCACATTATATCTCAGGATTGTATTTTTGTGGACCCTCAGAAAATTGATGCGGTGAAGAACTAGCCAAGACCGACGTCTGTTACTGAAGTTCGCAGTTTTCTGGGGTTGGCTAGTTACTATAGGAAATTTGTAGAGGGGTTGCACGATTGGCAATGCCTTTAACACAACTAACATGGAAAGACTCTAAATTCAAATTGACTGAAAAATGTGAGCAAAATTTCCAAGAACTGAAGGATAGTTTGGTTTCGGCACTAGTGTTAACTCTTCCTTCTGGATCGGAAGGTTTAGCTATATATAGTGATGCTTCTAAAAGTGGTCTGGGCTGTGTATTGATGCAACTTGGAAAAGTAATTGCTTATGCTTCTAGACAACTGAAGAGTTTTGAACAAAACTACCCCACGCATGACCTGGAATTGGCAGCAGTTATATTTGCTCTTAAGATCTGGCGGTATTATTTATATGGAGTTACTTGCGATGTGTACACTGATCACCAGAGTTTGAAATATATCTTCACTCAAAAAGAACCGAATCTTAGACAAAGGAGATGGCTGGAACTTCTGAAGGATTACGATTTGACTATTCATTATTACCCTGAAAAAGCTAATAGAGTGGCTGATGCTTTAAGTAGAAGACCCTCAGTGCTTGTGGCAGCTTTGTTGATATCACAGAAAGAGTTGATCAAAGAATATGAGAAGTTACAACTTGAACTGATCACTTCTACTGAGAAGAGTTTATTAGCTCATTTAGCTATGCAGCCTACATTACTAGAACAGATAAAGGAAACACAAAGAACTGATTCATTTTTGGAATGAGTTAGGAGTAAATTAGAAGAAGGAAAAGAATCTGAATTTTAAAAACATGAATATGGTACTGTTCGATATAACAATAGATTGTGTGTTCCGGATGACCCAGCATTGAAGAAAGAAATTTTGTTTGAAGCACACGAGTCTCCATTTACAGTGCATCCAAGTAGGACAAAAATGTACCGAGATCTTCGAGAATATTTTGGGTGGAACAACATGAAACGTGACATCGGTGATTATGTAGCTAAGTGCTTAACCTGTCAAAAGATTAAAGCTGAACACCAGCAGCCCTCAGGATTGTTACAGCTGTTAGAGATTCCGGAATGGAAATGAGATAGTGTGTCAATGGACTTTGTGGTGGGACTGCCCAAAACCAAGGATAAACATGATGCAATTTGGGTGATTATGGATAGGCTACCCAAAATAGCTCATTTCTTACCTATTCGAATTGATGAGAATAAAGATAAGTTGGCCAAACTCTATATAGATGAAATAGTATGTCTACATGGGGTATCAAAAGAAATTGTTTCTGACCGGGATCCTATATTTATATCTAGATTCTGGCAAGGTATGTAGCAAATACTAGGTACAAAGTTGAGAATGAGTACGACATTTCATCCTCAGACAGATGGCCAAACAGCAAGAACCATTCAGATTTTAGAAGATATGCTTTGAGCTTATGTTATGAACTGGGGTGGTAATTGGGATTCACATATAGCTTTGGTTGAATTTGCTTATAACAATAGTTATCAATCCAGTATTCAGATGGCACCCTATGAGGCTTTATATGGCAGAAAATGCAGAACCCCATTATATTAGGATTTAGATGATAGAAATGTAATAAGTTCCTAACTACTCGAAGATGCGGAAGAAAAAGTTAAACTGTTTCAAGCCCGGCTTAAAAGTGGACAAGATAGACAAAAGAGTTGGGCAGATGTAAGGCATAAAAATCTGGCATTTGAGGTAGGCAAACATGTGTTTCTGAAGGTATCACCTACTAGAGGCATGATCAGATTTGCTAGTCGAGGAAAACTGAATGAACGATATGTAGGTCCGTTTGAGATATTAGAACAGAACGGATAAGTTGCTTACAGAATATCTTTACCTCAAACATTAGCAGACATTCACAATGTATTTCATGTCTCTCAATTGCGGAAATATGTACCTGATATGAGCCATATTATGCAATATGATCAGATACAAGTACGAGATAGTTTGACATATGAAGACCATCCAGTGGCTATTGTAGACAAGAAAGATCAAGCACTTTGACACCGTACTATTCTGTATGTAAAAGTTCAGTCGAGTAGTAATCGCACATCGAGAGAGACTACTTGGGAATTAGAGTCGGAAATGCGAGAAAAGTACCCCTTTCTATTCGAGATGTCAGGTAAATAAGTTTTGAGGATGAAACTTTTGAAAGGGGGAAGAGTGTAACACCCAGCTTTATTATATGCCACGTATGCAAGTTTAATTGTCATTCTATTATTTTATTGGGGTCTCTATATAAACAAAAAATGGAAAAAAAGGGAACTAAGATAAGTAGTTGCTGGGATTCGAACCTGTGCACTTCTTTCCCTATGCTTGAGTCTTAACCATCTAGGTTGATGCTAGTATGTTAAAAAAACTAGAAATTAATAGAACTTATATTTGTAAAGCAATTAGATAAGTTTAAATTCAGCAAACCAAGGAATTAGACCCCATTTTCTTTCCTTTCACACCCGACGACCTTTTGCCCCAATTTTTGCCTACTTGCTCTTGCTAATAAAATTGACTCCTAAGTTTGAAAGATTTGAGCTTTAGAAACCCTAAGAAAGGTAAGTTTGGTATAGTTAGCTTGTGAATTCCTTATTTGTGAGTATGTGTATATGTGTATATCTATATATGTAGCTGTGTATGAGTAGAATCATATTGCTTATGGAACAATTGAATTTCTTACCTGTTGAATAACAAATAAACATAAGAACTAAAGGAAATTGTAATGATAATAGTTGATGGGTGTAGTTGTAGAAGATGGTTTAAGCTTTGGTGAAATTTGTGTATGTATTTGACCTTGTTTTTATGGCTGCCCGTGAAGGTGTGGTTGGCCTAAATGTGTAGAATTTTGTATTGATTTTAAGGTAGATTTGTGTGTATAACCATGGCTGAATATATTTACTTTGTGTGTGTTATGGCTAACGTGTATATATATTGAAGATACAAACATGTTACATAAAAATATGATTAAATGACTATACTACTATTACTTTTGATTTAGTCTAAGAAAACTATTTATATATGTATGTACACGTCAGGTCTGTAAGATGAGTTATGTCCTGTTAAGTTTATGTAGTTAAAGTGGAATAGTTTAATGGTAACCAAAGTCAATTGCATGTATAGGCAGATTAGCATAACATGAATGGTCATGGTTATATTGGATGCATAGCCTTTAAAGTATTAATGCTCATGTAACAAGCGTGAGTTTTATAATTAGAGATCTCAATTTTACTACTTGTTTTGCAGAGTCATCTTAGCTTGAAAATGTATTTTAAAGAAAATAACTATTTTACCTATAACGAAAAACTAAGGTAAGTTGGACAACCCTCTTACACTTAGATCCCTTTTGGTTCTCTCCCTACTGTTTCAATTTAATGTCTCATATACCGAAATTTGTTAACTCTGTTCCGATTCACTTATCATTTGAAATCTTGTACTCAACTTCTAGTGAGGAACTATGGCATTTAAGTATTGATTGTGTTAATTACTATGTGTTATCCTTAGAGCTGTGACACCCATTCGGCGGATGAAACTGCCGCATATTCTTAGCTTTGTACCCGTAGGTGAGGGACGCTTCACCCTACGGAGGCGTAGGCCGCAGGTGGCCATTTTGTAACCTCAGCGGTGGGAGATGGTTCACCGTTTAAGGACGAGGCTTAGAAGCCTTCTATTATGGTGTGAGGAATTTAGCTATCACTATCACGACTCTAGGCGATATTTATGTGTTATGTGGTAATACTATATTGTACTTTGGAATATAATTAAGTTTGTATGAGGCTTCAGTATAGATGGAATTGTGAGACAATTGCTCAGGTTGTTATGATATCCAGTTGCATAACTCTGATATTAGTCTTATGTGTATGTTTTGCATTGATCAAGTTATGATTCGGTTCTGGACTAATGTAAATTAACTATTCTCTATTAGTCCCTCTTTTGGATACTCCTGTACCTTGACTCCGCATTGCACATTGACTTAATTTTAATTTCTATATTGCATCATCTTAATTGGACAACCCTCAGAGCCTAACTCTGGGTGTTCACCTTACTGAGCTTTCTTTGCTCATGATATTTATTTATTGGGAATGTGAGTCTAGTTATCAGGAGGAAGACCAATCTTAGAACCCCTACCTCAGTTGGCTTGTGGTATGCTGGATTTCTTTTGTAGGACAAATCCAGCTAATTTGTGGATGCGTCTATGTTATTGTAGATTATTAGTAGAAACTTTGTAAACCTTAGTAATGTATTTTTGTACGGTAGAGAAGATGTAAATTTTAGTAAGCATTATGTTTGGTTCAGACTATGTAGATATTTCGACAATGATATTATATAGATGCTCTGATGTGAATTTAACAGGTGTTGCTACTCTTTATATTGGTATTTGATTAGCTTTGCAGGTTTGAATTGAATTGTGTAAGTCCATAGTGAATCGTGCCCCGGGTTTAGGGTCTAAGTTCGGGGTGTGACACAAGCCGTGATCGAAATTGACGCTGGCGAGAGCATGAAGCTAGCAAACTATATGTTGATGGTCAATAGTGTTTGGGGTCACCAAAGCTTGAGTGAAAAGTGCCAAACGAACCGCGATAAGGAAGAGAAGATAATAGTATCATTGGTGTACCTTGCTGTTGCCGAAATAGACGTCGGAAATGATGAAGATGACGAGATCTTCTCACCTTTGATCTATTACTTCTGACTACCAAATAGCGATTGGGGATCACCATTACAACCACCATAAGAAGACGAAGTAGTGGTAGCGGCTACTTAGAAGCGTCTCAAACAATTGAGGGAATTTGGGCAATCATTTAAATACGAGCCTTAATAATTAGACTTTTTTTCAATAAAAAAATTCTAAATTTTCTACTAAAATAATCACTACAAATAAGAAAAAAATATCAAAATTGGAATTATAAAATAGTATAATATTACAAGTTAACAAAAAGATAAACCTATATAAAATTTATTTTTCTCACCTTTTGAGATACAAAAAGATAGACCTATATAAAATTCTTTTAATTGGGGCCAATGGGACCTTAGAGTCCCAACTAATTTATTGATGAAAGTCTGCTCCTTTAATGAGCAGGCCTTGAGACTCTAAGGTCCTCTTGGCCCTAATTAAAGAACACTAATATAACATAGACCTTTATCTTAAAAAAAATAAGCAATTTTTTTAAATTGGGCCCCTAGGCTAAGGGGGCCTTGGGCACAAGCCCAAGCCACGGCCTTGCCACTGCTTCATCAGCGATGGTTAGTACTATCACTGAGGTGGTAGTCAACGGCGGCAATTTAGTTAGGGATGACAGTGGATAGTATTTAAATCCGAAACCAGTGGTTATCTGATCCGATAATAATTCAGTAAGGGGACCGATGGGTTATCCATAAGGGTTTGGTTTTTATAAGAGGCATCCGATGAATAATCCGATAGTTTTTGATTTTATATAAAATAACCGATGGATAATCTAAATCCGATATATATATATTGTTAGGTTAGGAAATGTATAAAATACCAGCTCTGATTTCCATATCATATTGGAATCTCAACTAGGGCAGGGACTTTTGATAGGATATATCAACCCCAAGATCCCCCAGAGCGGACCTATACACCAAGGCCACTTTCTCATCGGTTGGAGGGGTTTATTGTACTAAAATGCCAGGTCGAACCTATGGTCGACCCGCCCCTGACCTGTTGGAGGGTTGATACTAGGTCAACTATAACAGTGACTGAGGGGGATTTGTGAGCTAGACTCAGCATCAGGAGAAAAGTTAAACGACACATCAGAACTAATAGAAAATGGGATGAATTGCCCTATGTTGGTAGGAAGAGGAAGAAGCCAAGAGTCACCAATACGAATTATCGCCCGCTACACATTTCTTTGGATATATATTGGAAATCTTCATTATATAGACACAAAATATTCCTTCCTTTTGACTTACTTTTTTTTTTACCACTTTTTCACTTTTTTAAAAATCTGTTCATACTTTAATTGGCATTAATCATTTCAAACACAAGTTGTAGTCTTGTAGAAGAATCATTTCAAGCACAAGGTGTAGATTTCTCCATTAAAGATGGTGGCTTTAGTTGAGCAAGTCTACCCTATTTCAACAACAAAAAAAATAGAAGAAAAGGACACCAACATTGATATAAATTTATTGTGCAAAGCATATTGATTTCTACCAAGAAGCTCAAGAACATCAAGCAACCTTACTAATAAAACGTAAGATTTTATTGTATGTTACCTACTTTAATTAAAGTTGATATATTTTAGTACAAGACAAGTTTTTTGGTAATTTCTTTGTTTTTGGTTCTTGCACTAGAGTTTAATTGGTTGTAAGAACTGATATTTGTTCAATTTGTTGTGTCATTGTAGCTTGTTTGTTGTAAAAATATCAATACCACAAATGGATATTGATCTTGAGCTTGAAAGTCAAGATGAATGCAATATAATTTCTAATTTGCCATGATCAAGTTCAACTTTTTCTCAACACCAAAATTGTCCAGATTTGACTCTAGCCAAAGATTCAAATCCCAAGAGTTCACAGCCCATTACACCTCAAGTTTTAGTTAATGGCAGAAAAAAGAGGAAGTTGACTAGTGATGTGTGGGAACATATGAAAAAGATTCAAAAAGATGATATTGAATATGCCGTGTGTAACTATTGTAAAAGAACCTTGAAATCATCCAATAAGAGTGGAACTACAAGTTTGAGAAACCATATAAATATGTGTCCAGCAAAGAAGCATGAATGCATTGATGAAGCAATCCAACGACATCAACAAAAGCAACTACAACCTAAAAAACAAAGTGACAAAAGGGTTCAATATAAGAATTTTACTTTTGATCCTGAATTTTCAAGACATCAACTTGCTCATGCTATTATTTTGCATGAATATCCTCTTTCTATTGTCGATCATATTGGTTTTAGGGACTTTGTTTATAGCCTCCAACCTCTTTTTAAAATGGTTTCTAGAAATAAGATCAAGAAAGATATAATGAGAATTTATGGCATAGAAAAGGAAAAATTACAAAATCTTTTGCAAAAGAACACAAGTTGTGTAGCTATCACAACTGATATGTGGTCTTCTAACCAAAAGAAAGGCTATATGAGCATCATTGCACATTATATTGACAACAATTAGGTTTTGCAGAGTCGTCTTTTAAGGTAAGATTAATTCTTTGTAGCTTGTAAATTATTATTTTTTTAATCTTTCATAGTGTTTCATTTTATTGTATTAATTTGGTTGGCCTATTTGATGATATTAAATATAGGTTTATTTATGTCCCTGTACTTCATACTTCGGAAGTACTTGCTAAAAATTTACTTGATGGATTAACTTTATGGAATTTGGAGACTAAATTGTCCACCATTATTATGGATAATTGTACCACAAATGATGGGATTATAAATATAATAGTTGAGAAGTTATCTTCTGATTTTTTGCTTAAAAGGAGGCTAGTCCATATGCGATGTTGTGCTCACATTTTGAATTTAATTGTGAAAGACGGATTGACAATAATAGAGGACACAATTAAAAAATTCGTGATAGTGTTGTATTTTGGTCTGCTAGTCCTTCTAGATAGGAAAAGTTTGAGGAGTTGATATGTCAAATGAATATTGTGTGTACCAAGAAATTGAGCATTGACTGCAGAACTCATGGAATTCTACTTATTTGATGCTTCAAGTTGCTTTAGAGTACAAGTGTATATTTCCTAGATTGAAGCTTAAAGCAAAGCAGTATACAACTGTGCCATCTGAACATGATTGGGATATAGCTACTAAAATATGTGAAAAACTTAAGGTCTTTCATAATGTGATGGAGCTTTTTTCTGGTAGGAAACATCCTACTTCAAAAACTTATTTTGTCAAAATTTGTGAGCCCAGGGAATGCTTGTGTAAATAGATGTTATGCGATGATGAAATAATTGTACCTATGGCAAAAAAATGTTTGAAAAATTTGAGAAGCATTGAAGTATTGTGCATGTTATTATGGCTATATCAGTGATCTTAGATCCTAGATACAAACTAAAAGTTGTTGAAATTTTTTCCCTGCAATTTATGGTGAATATGCAACTTTGGAAATTGAAAGAGTTAGAAGATGTTCTATGATTTGTTTCAAGAATATCAATTAAAGTCTTCCATAGATAAATGTAAGAAAAATGTCCATGATCTATTTCTTTCGAGTAATTTTAGGGATTCGACTAGTTACAATTTCTTAGTTTGAATGCTACAAGTATGCATGTTAAGTTAGAATTAGATTATTACTTGGAAGAGCCAGTTTTACCATGGACTTAACACTTTGACATTCTTAATTGGTGGAAGACAAATGGGATACAGTATCCTACTTAACAGTTGATTGCTTGGGATTTTTTGGCAGTTCCAGTTTCAACAGTTGCATCTGAGTCTGCGTTTAGTACCGATGGAAGAGTGGTCAGCTTACATAAAGTAGGTTTTAATGTGTTCACAAAGCTAGTTATGGGGTGAAATGCAAGGTAAAATAGTATTTTACATTAAAAATTTTCACTTTTATATAATATTTATTTCACAAATTTATGCAATTTTATCTATATATAATATTTATTTTACATTTTTTATGTAATTTTTGTAGGTGTCACTATAGCACCAGATTTTGTCAAAGTATGCTCTTAAGAGGATGATGTTGATTGAAAAAGACATTATTCAAGCTCTTGTTGGGAATTGTATGCCTTAAAGACCACTGATAAATTCATATTTTTCATACTTTTAACCCATTAAATCATATACAATTGCATTATAATTTCAAGGATAATTGTATATTTTACACAAATTTAATGCAATGAACGTTTTGGAGAAGAAATAGCAAAAATGGCCACAAAAATCAACATTTGGAACAAATATTCAGCACAACACTTAAGGAAAATGGTAGAAAAACTTTGAAACGGGTAAATCGAGATCGAATTTGGCCAAACCGAGTGCGAAAATGTATTAAGGATGCTAAAAAACCTTAAAATATACTTGGTCAACTTTTTAGTCAATGGTCAAAGTCAAAGTTCAGAGTCAAAGTTCACCTATCACAACCAGAAGTACGCTCGAGCGCCCATATTTTCCACTTGAGCACCTCTTTTAGGAAATAGCGGACAAGTGGTCGACAACGCGTGAAAGGAAAAAAAGGAAAAAAAAAAATCATAGTGCAGATGGGAGCTCGAGCACCCATAACTGGTACTTAAGCGCCCTACTATTGGGCTGCCTATGAATTCCACGAATTTTATTGTTTCAGACACACTAAATTGTATTGGTTTCGCACCGATTCAATTCCTCTCATTTTTGCTTTGTAGTTTTTAGTTTCTTTTAATATTTTTAGCTTAGAAGTAGGCTAGTTTAGTTTAGTTATGGTCCTAAAATAAAGGCTGGGCTTATGGATCAGCGCCATAACTTTAGAGAAATCAATCCAGCCGAATCAAGATGTGCTTAAATTCGGTAACTTTTGTTCTTGATTTTGATTTCTTGTTTTGTAATTCTTAATATGACACTTTAGACCCTTATTTTTGGAATGATAAATAAGTGAAGATATATTTGTATATATTTAGATTTAGATTAATTCAAGTCTTTAATTAATTAGTATTATCAATTAATTATGTATATACTTATAGTTAATTGAAAGTACATATACGTCCAGTTTTGTAAATCAGTGATAATACGAGATTACCTCGGACAGAATTAGCTAGGTTGTACTAGCACCTCCGGGGTACATAATTAAGAAGATTAATTGAGATATTAGATATCGTTAGGTTGTACCAACATATTCAGTCTTGTTAATTAATTAGTTCTATTACTTACGTATCCGAGGCCAACTTCAGAAGTGGGAGCTTGTAGCCCTATTTCTTGAATGATTTATTCTTTTAATTTAAATCTATAATATTATACTTAAATACTCATATCGAATTTATCATTCCAAATCATGGACCTGCTAAATTAAATTAACTACTCCTAGACTAAATTATTTTATTTTCTTTTATTTACAACAACTTTTGGATTCTTTATGGACTTTTGGACTTAATTAAATTCATCCGTGACATGAAAGTCAAACCAATTATAAACTAAGTTCTTAACTTGAAACCGTTAATCCTAATCTTTGTGGATCAGCCCTCTACTCACCGCAGGTAGAAGTAATTCGAGGTAAGCACTAATTTCAATCATTTAACCTTACTATTTTTGATTGAAAAACGACGTGGTCAACCACTAACACTAAAACATCTTAATGAAGGGATATTATAACAATTAATTATCAGTGCATCTTACATGAACATCTATATTAACTTGTTATATTCTCTATATATATGCATGCTAAGGTTCCTTGATTTGAGTGAATGGCATAGATGCATGGTGATCCGCACAGAAGGTATATGCCATGAGACTTGAATCTAAACTATAAGTTCATAACTGCATAGTGAAGTTGCACTTCACTATGAAATGTTATAATGAAAGAATCTTCTATTTGGTAGGATGACCTACCTTGATCATTGGAAGGGCTTTCCAGACTTTTCTCATTAGTGCACGAAAGTGCATTGAATTGGACAATGGTAGATGTGATCTCTGTAAAAGTACTATCGCTCGGATGAGATCAGAAATATCTCAACCTATTAAGAGACCAATGCTCTAGTTCTTGAGCAATATGGATGACCAATGAACTCAAGGACATGTGCTTTGATTCATTATGGGTAAAATCTTATATGGGTCAACAGCTCGGTGTTTTAGATACTTGGACTTGACTAGTTGGCACATCATATGTGTCAAGTCGTTCTATGTCATCTTAATTGGTGGATTATAACCCCTTTGTGACATATTATTAATCATTTGAACCTAAGTACTTAGTAATATAGTCAACCGATACTATATTTAGATATTAAACTTGATGGTCGCTCCCTGGATCAAGAGAATAATATCTAGATGATGATTAGTGGAGGATTAGAGGCACAAATAATAAAGAGCATCAAGAAAGGTTGATAGTACAAGGATAAAACCTAGTATTGATTACGGGTTCTACATAGAGGGGTATTTCGGTCATTTTGCTTAGTAGGTCAAAGACAAAGGTCAAACTTTGTTTGACCAATCTACTGGATATCTAGTAATTGCTATGGAGTGCAACATCAACTCTTTAGTGGAATGAGTTGATGTTAAAATGATAAAAATGAAGCTAGTTACTAGTAAGGGCATTTTGGTCATTTTGTAGCCAAGACAATTATGTCTTTTGGTCCCTTTCCTAGCCGCTCAATCCTTGTTAGTGCACTTTTCCTTCTTGGCTTTTAAATCTATGGAGATATTATATGTATTAGTATGGTTGCCTATTTGAGAATACTTAGCTCAAATTGGAAGTCAATGACATTAGGACATAAGACATTCTTTAAGACAAGAATGTATGTCCTAGCGGATAATGTCCTTAGGCGAGTAAAAGACATGCTTGGGAGTGTGTCAAGCTACCATAGGCATGTAGTATCTTTAGGATAAGAAAGAAGCTGGTTATTATTTATTTAAAATAAGATAATGAGGCATTATCTTGAGTTTTAAATAAAAGATAATAATCCTAATACTCCTAGATTCACCAAGACTCCAAAGTCTTGTGAATTACTTATGAGATAAACGCCTATATGTTAGCAACACACACACACACGACAACATACAAGTTGTTACATGAAAAACACATCAAGTTTTTTTCTCCATAGTGCACGACTAGGGCTAGTGAAAAAGAAAGGTAGACAATCTTCCACCGATTTTGCACTATAGTGGGAAGAGTTGTGGGATAAAGGAGAAGACTAGAGGGTGATCCGCGTTTGACTTCTCCAGCCATTTTCCACATTTTTCTAGCCCAAAGAACTTCAGGTTTCATTTTGTACTAAGCCAATGAAGAAGGTACAATCTATGATTAATAGATTAGTGTTCTAAGATTCGCATGACATTATGACTATATGTTCTTATTTGGTATAATTTCGAGTTCTATTTCCATTTCGCTGCGCTTTATGATTGATCAATTAAAATCTTGAACCTTAGGTTGATCTAGAATCTATTAGAACTCGTAGCCCATCAATTTTACCTAAACAATGTTTATCAGGATTACATATTTATTATGCACAAATATTGTAATTTTTTGTATGCTTTAATTTAAATTTTATTGTTGCTTATGGAATTTAGTTCATGTTATTTTGTAAGTATTTTAAACATTTAAGTTGATTTTTCTAGCTTATTGTAAATTTATTTTAATTTTAATTTCTAAAATATAGATAATTTTTTTTAATTATTTAGTTAATTTTTTAATTAAACAGTTCGGATTCGGATATCCATGAATTTTTTTAATTTTTATTGGATTAAGTTTTGATATGCCATTTTAAAATCCGACGGATATCCGATATAATTTTAGTTTTAGGAAAAATAAATAGATTCGAATTTGAATAGTATATTTTTTATGGATATTTAATCCGCTGCCATCCCTAGATTTATTGGTGATAAAATTGAAGGCTATTGGGAAGGTCCCCGAAATTCGTGGAGTAGATTACTGGTGGCAAATCATTGATCGGACGACCTAGTCATACTGTTTAGATGGGTCGGGTAGTAACAAGAAGATGGGTTAGATTCGTATGTGATAATCAGGTGTGATGCATATCTGGAGTGATTACTGGATTTGGGCCATAGATGATGTGGAGATCTGATCAAGTTGTGGTTCATATAGCATGTGACGCAGAACACAGGAGTAATGGTGCACTCTAGTGTTGATTGGTTAAGTTGTGGGTTGTGGCTGGTGCTTTACGGCGCAACAGATGAGCGTGCACCCTAGCACCTATTTGGTTAGAAGAGAACCTTAGTTGACCAGAGTGTTTTACTACTTTGACTAAGTTGATTGAGGGTGATTTTAGGATTTTTCGACGTCCTTAGTTCCATTTTTGGGTTCGTTCTCCCAAATTTTTGATATATCGTGGTAAGCCAGGAAATGTGGGTGTTAGGAGATGTATTTGTGGAGGTTTTGAAGCATTGAGGGAGCGCGATTGTTGTGGAGAGAAGACCACATCTAAGATATTTAATGATTAGGGATATTGGTGAAAACTGTGAAAATCGGGTATGATAAAGATGTGTTGGTAGTGGTGGAGCTAGGTTTTAGCGCATTAAAGAGAGGTTCTTAGGGGTGCTGTTCTGATTGATATTGAAAGCGGACTCTAGCATGAATATGAAGATGAAGACAAAGACTGAGAAGAGGTCTCAGTTGATGTGAGGAAACTTGGGCTTTTTGCCAAGGGGGGAATTTGTTGGGTTTTAACTTAAGCCCAAACTTAAGAATTTGTTGAAGATAAGCACAGGTCCATTAAGAATAAAGATAGGAACCAAAATCTTAGTAGCGTTAGGTTTTGTTGCCTATAAATAGAACTTTCTAACTTGTAATTCTTTATTATGAGAGCCACACCTAATGAACAATGTGGAAAGGGGTGAGCCGAACGTTGAGAGTGTTTTTCGCACTTTTGTCAGAAAAAGCCGATTTGGAAAGAGTTTAAACTTTAGCCATAGATAAAGTCATTGAGCGAGGGTTTAGATGTCTCCCATGCATAAAGTCATGAGTGAGGATTTTTATAGTTTTGTCGTAAGACACTGAGCGTTTTAGTGTAGGGAGGGTTTGAATCTTTGTTGGTCCAAAAAATCTGTCGCATTGTAAACCTATTAATAAATAGTAAATTTTTCAATTTTTTGGGTCGTGAATGTAAATAGAAGGTCAAATCACACTAAAAATTCCGTGTGTTAATTTCTGTTGTGCTCGTTTGGTATGTGTGTGTCCTATTCCCAACACATTGCTCATAGCCGTGGGAGGCAAACGAAATGAAAGGCGTGTATGTTTTTATATTCTTTTGTCTGAGACTACGTGCATCCCAAAATGCTTCCACCAGATTTGGATTAAAGAAGATCGTTCGGATCTCCTTTAGAAGATCCAGCTATGTTTTCCATTTGGGCATTAAAACTCCCACATTTTCCATATTTGTGCTCAAGTTTTAAAGTTTTGACCAAAAACTAAACACCAACTGTGACTTCAAATTCAAATACGGGGTTCTGCTGCCCGCCCCCAGGGGTGAGGGGGAAAGAGGGGGCAATGGGGTGTTTTTCTAGGGTGGGTTGTCATGTGGCTTGCCCATATTGATATTTTTCCTTTGGGCTTTTGTTAATGGAAGCACCACTGGTGCTATGAAAGGCTGCTCGGCTAGCCCCAGGAGCCATGATGGCTGTTTCAGTTTTTTATTTAGTTGGATCATCCGGCTGGCTGAAGAGCTACGTTCATCTGGGAATTAGACTAGTCAATATATGAGGGACTGGTTGACCTAATCATGATATTGAATCATTGCCTTATTTCTTTTTATTTTTTATTAATATTGAAATACTATAATAATCTTTTCTATTGGAAATTCCTAAACGTGTAAAATTTGATAGATTTGTGAAGAGAAAAAACATAAACTTAGAGACCCAGTTGTCTCAAAAAAGTGAGGAACTTACATGTCTTATTCTCCTTTTCTATAAGGGTATATTTTGCTATATTTTACCATCGTATGAAGAAGAACTATCATAAAATTGTCAACTTAATATATGATTCTAATGACAAAAGTGCAAACTAGAAAGGAAAAATGAGGTCAGTTTTTCAATTAATGGATGGAAGATCTTCGTAATTATGATAAAATAAAAGAGATACTGGCTTAAATTTGAAATTAAAAATGGTGCAATATGTGGAATAAACATGTGCGTATGTATATAAAGAGACTTGCCTTTGGTGAATGCCTTATTTCGAAGTAATTCCCAACTTTCTTCTTCTGTCAAATATCTAAGTTTGTGGGGGAATCCGCTCGCCACTCTTTCGTCACGAGTTGTTAATAAGATCTTGCTTCTTAACTCTCCCATAGGAATCTTCCAATCCACTACTTTGGGAACATCATCAAGAACGATCAAACATTTTTTCTCTTTCAATGATTTGTAAAGCTCCGATGCCAACTCTGTCTGGATCCCCTGCTTCCTTACCAAGTCTGTTTGGTCGTCGTGCATGTTCTTTTCAAGAATCTGGTGTAGGATATCTTGTAAAACTTTGTCGATTTTGAATTCCTGGGTAATAGACACCCAAGCAAAAGAGTCAAAAGAGTTTTTTACATCCCTATGATTGAAAATCTTCCTTGCTAGTGCGGTTTTCCCTAAACCACCTATGCCCCAGATAGAAATCACTTGAAGGTCTCTTTTATCATCAGTTATCAAAGAAACTAACTGCCGAATATCTTCCTCCATACCAACAAAATGCTCCTCAACCTCATGAGCATAAGCATGCTTCAGCAAACGTCGGTTATGGTCCGAGCAATCTCCTTTATTAATATCCTCAATACCATAACTTTGGCGACTTCTCTCAAGTTCGGTGATCCCTGAGCTAATATTTTCAATCTCTTTGCCAACCTTGTAAAGGGATATGCCCTCACTCAATATGCAGGCATATCTTTTAAGAACATTTTTTATGCCCCTTCCTCTCTTGGATGCAACTTCAATGGCATATGTCTCGAGGACATTCTCAGTTCTACAAGCAAGATTTCTTACTTGTTTTACCCAAGTGCGGACAGCTTCCTCTTTTTGCTGTTTTTCATCTGCATCTTTTAAGAAGTCCATCATTGTCCGCAGTTGCTCCTGAATTTTCTTAACTTGCTTGCCAACTCCAGCTAGAAATCTTGCTTCCTCGAGCAACAAATTGCCAAGAGTTTCAAGAGCAAGAGATATAATTGGTTCCGCCATATTCTTTGATCTTTTACTGCAATGTGAATATAGAAAACAAGACTCTTTGATTTGTGACAGATTTGAGCAAAGTTTCGTGTCTTATATAGGATTAAGTACTCGAGTTCTCAAGCCAGGTCATGGTTGTTAGCGCACCTTTTATAAAAAGTTAAAAAAAAAAAAATACAACCCTCTCGGGATTTCTAATTAGCAACAAAAAAAAAAAAAAAAGAAGGTAACTAGCGCATTACCCCTTTATTTTGTTAAAAATACATAATACCTCATATGTTTTTAAAAATTAGCTGATTACTCCCTTGTGTTTTGTTAAAAGTGTACAATACCCGCATGTGTTTTAAAAATTAGCTGATAACTCCAATGTGATTTGCTAAAAGTAACTGATTACCCTCTTGTATTTTATAAAAGTAGCTGATTGCCCCCTTATATTTTCTAATAAAAACGCTAATTTTTAAAAAGTACAGGGGGTAATTAACTACTTTTATAAAACACAAGGGGGTAACCAGCTAATTTTTAAAACACAAGGGGGTAATCAGCTACTTTTAACAAATTACAGGGGAATAATTAGCTAATTTTTAAAACACTTGAGAGTATTGTGTATTTTTAACAAAACACATAAAGGTAATATACTATTTACCCAAAAAAAAAAAAAAAAAACAAAGACAACAACACTGGAGCTTCATGCCAGCTCACAATTGTTAGGATACTTGTATAAGAAATAAAATATTATGCAAGAGTAACGTCTAACAGAAGACTTCATGCGAGCACAACTTGTAAAAATAAATTAGTACTATTTAAGCGTAAAGGGACGGCTGAACAACTCCAAATAAAAAATTTAACAAGTTGCATTATATATATACACGATTGTGAAACTAATATATTATGACCACATCACTGCAATTAATTTATTCTTAAATTTCAACGAATACGGGCAATATGCATGGATGGTGGCTATAAGGTGTTGATTTCATATGACTGATTTATCTACTGGCTAAATTTTTTACCTCCATATTTTAGTTGGGAAAGTATCTTATTTTGTTACAATTTTTCATTTTAACTAAGGGATTAAGAACTTGTCAATTGTTCCATATTAGATTGGACAAACAATACACTACCAATATACAGATATAGACTCATGAAAGCCAAATGACTTAAGGTCTATTTAGTTTAGGTGTAAAATTTTAATTATTGAATTGTAGAGCTATCTATTGTAGACCTTTGGATAGAGTGTTATTGAATATAAGGTGTTGACTATTTGTTGTATGTTGAAAAATGTTGGGCTTTTAGATTTTTTTTAGAAAATAACTTCTCATCTTACGTAAAAAAAAAGTATTTGCAAATGCCTTTTCAAAAAGTTCAATTTTTTTTTTTTTTTTGCTAACATGGGGGAAACATCTCTACTCAACCACTTCACGAGACAGATTGGATTAGCTACCACCCATTGACATCGGATGGGATACGCTAGCATCCCCTCGTTGGCCTATTGGTTGAACATGAACCAAAATCCTTGGGGTATAGCGGCACGACTCAAGGCATGTACTAGATAAGTTAAAGTATAATCCTTAACAGTAATAGTTATACTCGAATTGAGGATCTCCTGATAAAGGAGTTCGACCACTACCTTTGGAACTTCTTATTTTTGTCTTAACTTTTTAAAGCTTCGTCTTTCATCTCGATGCTTTTGTAAAAAATAGACCAAGCATATACTACAAGAAAAACTGCTTAAAGTGACAGACAAAATCCGTCGCCAAAAAGGGTCTAGGCGACGGCAATGAGACAAAAATCGTCTATCGCCAAAAATATCATCACCAAATCGTAGTGTCGTCGCCAATTCATCTCCCTTGGCGACGGATTTTTATCCGTCTCCAAAATTCGTCTCCAAAAGTTCCATCTTCGAACCGTCTCCAAAAAGTTCTGTCTCTAAACCGTCTCTAAAAAGTTCTATCTCTAAACCGTCTCCAACAATGTTCTGTCTCCAAATTATCTACAATCATTTTTCGTTTTCGAACCGTCTCTAAAAAATTCCGTCTCCAACAAAGCTTGATTTGATTTAGTGATATTAACAAAAGACATACTTCAAATAAATAGTTACAACCTTGTTTAAAATATATAGTGACGAATCACGACGATGCATGGGTTTACTACAAAACTACAGCAAACACAGCCAAATTTTGCGCGGTTGGCAAGGGTGTTGCTTTCAGTGGTTGATTATCAACAAGTCGGATTTTTCCACCTCAATGTTTTGGTTGTGAAGCTGTTAGGTGATCATTTACTTTTAAGAGAGTAACATTGATGACAGAACAACACTAATAAAATGGGTAATTTTGTTTGATAATTTTTGCACTTTTGATAAGTGTGATTTACATCTTATATTTTTTAATATATAAGTGTTACACTCCTTCTATTAGTACATCGTTAGTTTTTTGTTAAAAATTTGATATAGAGCATTTTTGCCCTTAATATTTTAGAGAATCAATAAATACCCAAAGATTCTTATTCAACTACTTTTTTTTTTTTATCACATCATCTATGCAAATATATATTTTTATTCAAATGTTACCAACATTATAGTGAGAATCATGTCTTAAGTAATGGAGATATCAATTTTTTTGTATTTGTATTTTTTAATACTCAAATACTCAACTTGGAAGTTATGGATGTCAATGACATATCATTTGACTTTTTTGTTATTGGAATATTTCTTAATTTTATGTGTAAAAAACAAGAAGATAGAAAAACAAAATAAAGTTCACAATAAAATCTACAATAAACTAGCCTATCAATTTGGCTAACCTTGAGCTCTCAAAAGTTTGATAGATCTTCATTAATTGGCTTTCACTTTTCTACAATATGTGAAATTAAAATCTATAAAATTTGAAGTCAAGTGAAATTAGGTCCTGATTTGATCGACTAGAAATAAAAAAGTTGGGACTTAGAGTGATGCAAATTAAGCAACAAGATACATATATATTTCTCATATACTATGTACAATTATATAAGCTTATTTACCACATGAACAATAGTAATCTGTTGATTCTAAGACGCATGATAGATAAATACTGCCCATGGTCTTCAAGTTAGCTAAAGTTGGAGCAAAGTCTTTTAGTAGTTGTTGCATGTCTTTCTTTCACGATAGAAGTACATATTTGTATGGTTAGATGATGTGAACACAAAAGAAAAAAAGGAAAAAAGGGTAGTTAAATGAGATATTTTAGGTATTTATTGATTCTCTAACATAGTAAGAACAAAAAATGACTTCTATTAATTTGTAATAGAAAAACTTTTGGATTACTGACGGAAGGAGCATGACACTCAAATTTTAAACAAGATTTAGGTCATACTTATAAAAAATGTAAGGGGTGTCAAACAAATTAAATTACCCCTAATAAAAATATTCACAACTTACGTATTAAAATATTATATTGTGTAGTTAGTATATGTGACTTCATTGCACAATTGGTTTATCCTAGATACACTCAAGAGTACAATTCTTTTGTATTGATAAATCATAATTTTTAAGATCATCAAATTAGATCTTGAATTGCTCCATCCAATACTAATTTAGTTTAAGATTAATGCTCATGTTTATTAGTACGGTAATGGAGTTCGACATTGGTCCAATTTGGTCATCATGTGTGGTCCATGTCATTTCGGTAACTCTGATAGTGTATTTCACCTATACTACATAGCTCTTCTTCCGGACTTTATTCCTCTAATTAAATTCTCATATTCAAAGTTGGTTTTTCAATCTCGGTCACATTTAAGGAGAAAGTGTTAAAGAATATAATTTTTTCACATTAAAAAATTATAAATTTTAAAATAATCATATAAGATCCTGAGCTATTCCATTTATTACCAATTAATTTTATGATAAAACTTCATATTTCTTAACAAGGTACTAGAGCTAAGGCTTAGATTAGCCACGTCTATTCACATGTAACCTAACACTTTGTATATTGAGGTCAACTCTCTCTCTATCGCCTTAATTTGTATTGACTTTGACTCTTTCCCTACTTGGACCAACTCTTATATTCAAAGTAATAACTCACTACAAAAAAATTGCTTTTGGAAAAGGCCAAAAATGGTCACCTTGCCGTCACTAAAAAGGTATAGGTGACGACACATGGACGAAAATCTTTTGTCTCCAAAAATAGCATTGCCAATTTTCCCGTCGTCGCCAACTCATCTCCTTGGCGACTACATTTTAGTCCGTCTCCAAACTCGGTCTCCAAAAATAATCATCTTCACACCATCGCCAATAAAACTCCGTCTCTAATTCGTCTCCAATTGCATTCCATCTCCAAACACATTTCGTCTCTATTAACATATATTGTATTGTACTGCCATTATACTATTCCTTTGTACTATTTGTTACCATAGTTAGCGCGTCTTGGGCATCAAGTAACCTAATGCCTATATAAAGGCATGTTGTATACTCTTGTAACAATCATCATACACACTATTCAATAAAGTTTGTGCATTCTCTTTCATGTCTCAGCTTTCTCTCGACATGGTATTAGAGCTACCATCCTGGTAGCCTATGCCACTGTCTCGCATTACCTTTATCACCATATTCAAATAAAATTCAAAAATATCCGTAAAATCAACCTAATAGCCGTCTGTTTCAGGTGGATTTTCAAATTTTTCGGTCGTTAGAACACGACACTTGTCATACTAGTGTGTAGCTCTTACCGTCAGCTTTCCAGCCATATCAAGATCGCCGCCAACGAACGTCACACGCACCTACACGCCCCTCTCAAAGTCCGCCGTCAGTTTTTTGGTTTTTCTTTAACAGCGCGCTGACATCATCGTGTCTTCTCCTGACATCATTCGTAGCCACCTCAGCAGCTGCATCATCAATCCAGCCATATCATCAGGCCGCGTGATCTATCTAGTCAGTAGCCACGTCATCATTCTAGTCATCAGCTACGTCATCAGTCTAGTCAGCTCTGACTCACCTAGTCAACGATTTTCTCTCTCTGCCACGTCATAATTAAAAAAAATGGTCAATTTTTTTTTACTAGACCTTTCCTAGGGTTTTTCGACATTCTAATTTCATTTTTGCAATCCGTTTTTTGAAATTCTCACTGTAAACATCAGTTTTGGACATATAATGGAATGTGGGGATGTTTCACAACCCATTTCTTTTCTATTGGATGGAACGAATTATGTGCCATGGGCCCATGCCATTACCAGCTTTCTCAAGGGTCACAAATTATGGAGAATCGTAACTGGTGACATCAAGGAACTGAAGAAAAAATCTGATGAATCAAATGATAAGTTCTCTGAGTGGCTTGAGGATTGGGATAGTAAAAATCATCAAATCATTACTTGGTTTCGCAACATATCTGTTACCTCTATCAATCTTCAATTTGGACGCTTTAACACAGCCAAAGAAGTTTGGGGTTTTCTTGCCAAGAAATATTCTACTACAGATGAGGCCCATCAATATCAATTTGCCACTGCCTATCACTATATGCGACAAGAAGCAAGGCAACCCATTAATAACTTTTTGTCACAGATGCACTCTATTTGGGATCAACTTACAGCTTCGGAGCCTAGTTGGGATTGCAATGAGGATGCTATTAAGTTTGACAGTTGGAGAGATCGTGGCCGCCTTGTCCAATATCTTATGGCACTTAATGATGATTTTGAGCCTTTTCGTGCATCCTTGCTTCATCGTAGCCCGTTTCCTACACTCGATCAAGCAATTCAAGAGCTTATCTCAGAAGAAACTTGGCTCCACTCTCGAAAATCTCGATCTTCTGATGTTGTACTTACTACTCCTCATCAATCTTCAAAGAAAAATCAAGTCTCTCAAGAATGTCAATATTGTCATATGCCTGGTCATGTGATTCTGAACTGCCCTACTCGGACTTGCCCTTTTTGCAAGAAAATAGGCCCTGGTCATTATCAAAATGAATACTTATCGCAATCCTAACAGAAATTCCCAAGGGAATCGACCAAATGGTAGATCTTTCAAGGCTCAGAGTTCTTCAGCTGCTGCTGTCACCACTATTGCAGATAATTCTCCCACTCCTCACCCTGATCCACATTCCTCATCTATATCAGTTGCCGACCTTCAGGATATCCTTAAACAAGTTTTAGCTAGTCCTTCTTCTACTGCCCTCTCAGCCTTATCTAGTAAGTCTTTGTGGTATTTTGATTCTTCCTGTTCTAATCATATGATGTTTGATACTCATAGTGTCATAAATAAAGTCCCTAACTCCTCTGTCCCTTCTATTTATACGGCTGATGGGTCTTCCATGCCTGTTAGTCACATAGGGTCTGTCTCTACATCTCATGCCTCATTTCATGACACTTATCTTGTTCCTAATCTTACTCTTAGTCTTATTTCAGTTGGTCAATTATGTGAACTTGGTCTCACCGTTCTTTTTTCTATGTTTGGTTGTTGTGTGCAGGACCCTCAGACAAGACAGCTTCTTGGGATAGGTCGTAAAGTCGGGCGACTGTTCGAGCTTGTTCATCTACGTCTTCCGTCTCACCTTCACACTGTTGCATCAGTTACTACTTCACCAACTTCGCCCTCTCTTCATTTATGGCATTCTAGATTAGGTCATGCCTCTCTAGGCAAACTTAAACACTTGGCCTCTAAAGGCTCCTTAGGTCAAGTCTCTCTGAATGCTTTTGATTGTTTATCTTGTCATCTTGGAAAACAGTATGCCTTACCATTTAATAATAGTGACTCTTTATCTTCAGCATGTTTTGATTTAATCTATTCTGACATTTGAGGACCTTCTTCCACACCTACTATGGGGGGATCTCGATATTTTATGATCTTTGTAGATGACTTTTCTCATTTTACATAGATATATCTCATGTATCATAGATCTGAGTTGCCTCGTATTTACTCTGAATTTACCGCTATGGTCTATACTCAATTCTCACAATGTATCAAGGTCCTCCGTACCGATAATGCTATGGAATATAAAGAGTCCACTATTCTAGATTTTCTTTGAGGACATGGCACTATTCCACATCGATCTTGTCCATACACATCTCAAAAAAATGGGCGGGCTGAATGTAAGTATCGATATATCCTTGATATCACTCGCACATTTCTTATCTCTACCTTATGTGCCCAGCGCTTCTAGGGAGAAACCGCTCTTACTATTATTTACACCATCAACCGTCTCCCATCTCCTACTATCTATAATCTTACCCCATATGAACGTCTCTATGGTTATCCGTCTAGCTATGATCATCTTCGTGTCTTTGGTTGTACATGTTTTGTCTTTCTTCCCCCACAAGAGCGTACCAAACTTAATCCTCATTCTAGCTTGTGCTGTTTCTTGGGTTATGACATTGAACATAAGGGTTATCGTTGTTGAGATCTGGTCTCAAAACGTCTTTGTATCTCTCGTCATGTAATCTTCTTGGAAAATAAGATGTTTACTTCTACATCCTCATTTTCTCTTTCCCATGCTCCTTCTACTTTATATTTCACAGATTCTTCTTTTTCCTTATTTTCTTATGAAGATAGTGACACAGGTCCAGACACAGGTACAGATGCAAATGCAAGCACACAGTCTCTACCTGATGCGGCTATTCCTGAGATAACTGCTCATTTCGATAAGTCCCTACCCGACGATGAGTCCTCTATTCGTTGTTCTACCAGAGTAAGATTCGTCCCTTCCCATCTCCTTGATTATAATTGTTTTTTCTTTGTTCTTTCTCTCTATGAGCCTCAAACCTATCGTGAGGCAAGTTCTAATCCTTTATGGCAGCAAGCTATGGTTGATGAATTGCAGGCCTTGGAAGATAAACACACTTGGGATTTGGTAGATCTTCCTCTGGGAAAACATGTTATGCGTTGTAAATGGGTGTACAAAATCAAGACTCATTTCGATGGTTCTGTGGAAAGGTATAAGGCTCGTTTGGTGGCCAAGGGTTTTACTCAAGAGTATGATATTAATTATAAGGAAACTTTTGTCCCTGTTGCACGGATCACTTCTGTTAGGACACTCATTGTTGTTGCTGCCGTCAGACAGTGAAAGTTATTTCAGATGGATGTTAAAAATGCATTTCTTAATGGGGACCTCACAGAGGAAGTCTTCATGAAGCCTCCTCTAGGGTATCATCATCTACCCCATAAGGTGTACCAGCTCCGTCATGCTCTCTACGGTCTTAAACAAGCTTCACGTGCCTGGTTCTCAAAGTTCAGCTCAGTTATTATAGATTTTGGTTTCACATCTAGCAATCATGACTTTGCACTTTTCATTCGTCACTCTAGTTCTGGTGTGATTCTATTACTCTTGTATGTGGATGATATGATCATTACTGGTGATAATTTGGCTGGTATTTCGGATCTCAAGCAGTTTTTTAGTTAGCATTTTGAGATGAAAGATCTTGGCATTCTCAATTATTTTTTACGCATTGAAGTCTTGCCTGATTCTAGTGGTTATTATCTTTCTCAAGTGAAGTATTCCTCTGATCTCCTTGCTCATGCAGGCCTCACAAATAGTAAGACTGCCTCTACCCCTCTGGATTCTACTATTCGCCTTATTAAGATGGATGGGACACATCTTCAAGATGCATCTCTGTATTGTCAGTTGGTTGGTAGTCTTATCTACCTCATAGTGACTCGGCCTGACATTGCCTATGTCGTTCACTTGGTTAGTCAGTTTATGTTTGCTCCTCGTACTTCTCACTATGCCGTAGTGCTTCGTATACTCCGCTACGTTAAAGGCACCGTATTTCAAGGTCTATTTTTCTTGGGCAATGTGGATAACACTCTGATTATCACAATGAAGGACTGCCCCCAGAGGTTGAGAAACACTCATATCAGCAATAAACCACCGAAGCCAATTAACTTCTTGAGTAGCATCAGCAATAGCGCGATATTCAGCTTCAGTACTAGAGCGAGCAATGACAATCTGCTTTTTACTTTTCCAGGAGAGAAGAGAATCACCAAGAAGGAAGTAATACGCAATTACTAAATGACGATCGGTAGGATCACTTGCCTAATCAGCATCAGAAGAGCCACGGAGAACTAAAGAAGATGTATTTCATGAGCGCACTCGTCATATTGAGTGTGATTGTTATTTCATTCAACAACATGTTGTTCAGGGTATTATGAAACTCTAGTATATATCTTCTGTTGCTCAGCTTGCCGACCTCTTCACTAAAGCTCATCCTCCCGGACGTCTTCAGGACTTGATCTCCAATCTCAAGCTCGTGTCATTCACACCACCTTAAGCTTGAGGAGGGGTGTTAACATATATTATATTATACTGCCATTGTACTATTTGTTACCATAGTTAGCGCGTCTTGGGTATCAAGTAACCTAATGCCTATATAAAGACATGTTGTATACTCTTGTAACAATCATCATACACACTATTCAATAAAGTTTGTGCATTCTCTTTCATGTCTCAGCTTTCTCTCAACAGTCTCCAAACCGTCTCCAACTATATTCCGTCTTCAAGTCATCTCCAATCACATTCTTTCTTCAAGCCATCTCCAATCACATTCTGTCTCCAAACCTTCTTCAATTACTTAGTCTCCATGCCGTCGCTAATTTTTAAATAATTTTTTTTGGGCGATTTTTATAATTAGAATAGTAGAATTAAAAGTTTTTTTAAATGTCAAATTCATATAAAAAAATTAATTAAAATTTTGACAATCAAAATTTAAATTTAAATTAAATACTCATAAATCGTAAATTTAAAATTACAAATTGTTTTAATTACATATGTAGCGCGATATGTTCTTGAACAATCACATATGTATAACTAAATGCATAAGCTCTAATATTTCCTACCCAACACTTGCATCTCAAATTCTTTCCATTCTTTGACCGATATGAGGTATTTTCCCATTGTCATAGTTTGCAGCTTCATGTACGTTAATCAGATATAAAATCTTTAATAAATTTGCAATGGATAGAGTAAAATATGGTCATTCATATAAGATGTTTGGCTTCAATTATACAAGTAATAAAGATACATGATTTACATTCCTAAATCCAAACAAAGTGCCATGTAATGGTGACAGACCTTTATTCCTAGTTCTTCAGATTTTTTGTGATTAACCACTCTAGTAACTTCTTCAATCAGAGAATGAAAAACCTGAAAATAGGAAAAAAAAACTCAAACTAAAAATTAAACAAAGATCGCTCTTTCTAAGCCTATAAGGCTCCAATACCATAGGACCAAGAAATTAAATCTCACAAAATATAGAAATCATTGAAGTTATGAGACATGGAATGACAAGATGAATGAGTAAAGGACAAAAGGATAGTAAATTGGTCTGACAAAGTAGATGGATGACGTGAATGTATGGCAAATGACATTATTCGTTGAGCTTCTTTTAAATCTAAGGAACATAATAGAGATGGCATTATTATATTGAAATCAATAATCAATTATCTTAAATTCTTATATTCGTTTTCAACATCTTCACAATTGTAAACACATTTCAACAGCCAACACCAACACACATCTTCACAACTGTCATTAGCACAATCTCCACAATACCCTGATCACGTCGTTTTGCGCTAAAAAATATTAAGGTTAAATAATTAGAAATATTGCTTACCTTGAATTACCTCTAGCTGTGGCAAACAGAGGGTCGATCCACAGAGATTGGGTTATCAAATTAATTTAAGTCCTTAATTTAGAATTGTTTGACTATTTCCTGTCACGGATAAGTTTGATTAAGTCCAAAAGTCCAAAAGAACAAAAGTACAAAAAATTAAGTCCAAGAGATGTCTACAAAATGTCCAAAGATATGGTAGTAACAAGGTCCAAAAGTAAATTAATCAAAAGTACTAAATTAAAGAATCACAACACTCAATACTAAAAATCCAAAGGGTTAATGATTCAAGGTGGTTATAACTCGGTATACGCAAGTACAAAGTTATTGATTCAGATTAAAAGTTAAGTCCTTCAGAAATAGGGCTACAAGCTCCCACTACTGAAATAAGCCTTTAATTACGTAAGTAATAAGATTAATTAATTAACAAGACTAGATGTGTTGGTACAACCTAACGATTTCCTATCTCTCAATTAATCTCTCACTTATGTAATCTGGAAGTGTCAGTACAACCAGACTAGAATCCATCCGAGGTAGTCTTATATTGCCACTGGTTTACAAAATCGGGCGTATATATACTTTAAATTAAATATAACATAACTACAAGTATACGTATAATTAATCAAAGAATACTTAGAAATAGAAATACGAGACTTTAATAAATCTGAATCACAACATATGCACAAGAGTAACCTCACACGTACCACCTTGAATCTCGCGTCTAGTGTGCCTTAATAAACTGTAAAGTACAAGAAATCATAACGAAAACCAAAATAAAAGAATACTTATTGTGTTGAACGGATTTCGGTAGACCGGTATGATTTCAGTATGATGATGGCTCACTAGACCCTCCCTTTGGGATTAAAACTTTGCACACAACTAAGAATAATAACTAAAGCACTCAAACACAAAAGCAAAATCTAAGCTAAGAAAAGAAAATGGTACAAGAAAAATGAAATGAGGAATGGAGTATTTATAGAAAAATTTTGGCACTATTCACAGGTACTATTCAAACCATGATGTCATCAATGTGTCAGCGTGATGTCATTTGCTTAGGTCATCATTGTGTCAGCATGATGTCATTCGCCTAGGTCATCATTCATCATTCTGTCAGCATGATGTCATTCACCTAGGTCATCATTGTGTCAGCGTGATGTCAGCGAAAATACTATTCACACGTTGACTTTAGTATTCACTCGTTGACTTTGACTTTTAGTATTCACCCGTTGACTTTGACTTTGACCAAAAAGTTGACTAAGGCTACTTCAAGATTTTCCAGCGTCCTGAATCCGTTTTCGCACTCCATTTGGCGAAATTCAATCTCGATTTGCTTATGTCAAGGTCGTTCTACCTTCCTCCTTCAGTATTGTGCCGAAAATTCGCTTCAAAAGTTGATTTTTATGGTCGTTTTTACTCTTTCTTCTTTAAAACCTATATTGCATTAAATTTGTATAAAATATAAAATTAAGCTTGAAATAATAATGCAATATACATAATTTAATGGGTTAAAGTTACTAAAAATACAGATTTATCAACCTCCTTAAACCCATTCTTTGCTTGTCCTCAAGTTAAAGCATCAATTACTTCATATATTCATAAATATTAAATCTAAGCAGTCAATGTATTCATACAGTTAAATTTTATAAAATTACAAGATTAACAGTGAATTTGTCTTCTAAACAATTCTACCCCAAGAAATCATTTTGTATCTAGAAGAAATGAAACCAACTTAATTACAAAAAATCATTTGAGCCTTTTTAAGCACTTGTAACTCAATTAAGATGTAAGAAAATTAATCATGCAAAATTTATAAAATTGAAAATATTTTTTTATGGATAGCCATGAAATGTTAAAACTCAACTACCTTCCACATCGCGTAGTACTCCCTTAGATTTTTTATATTTTTTTTATATTTTTATTTGTATATATATATATATATATATATATATTTTTTTTTTATGAATAGATGACTCAAATGGTAGATGTTGGTTGATTCAAAGACGTTCTTGAAGTATTGCCTTTCTTCGGTTGAATTGTGTTTGGTGAAAGAAGGCTTGTCTGACAAGATTTGTATTGATACTTTTTCATAACAAAAATGCTCAAAAATGGTTAGAAGAAAGCATTTGTTATGGATTTCTTTTATGCCTCTTTTTGTTGAATCAACATTTTTGATATTTGAATGATGTTGATCGAGTCATCTACACATTTTTTTTTTCAAAGGAGTATACCGATCTAGAAAAATAAGTCAAATTTTAATAAAACACAACATCTCACATTGAAAACATCTCAATCTACTCTTTTTTGATAATTAATCAAAGACTTCTAATTAAATCATGTGAGGCTGTTGGGATGTAATAATAGTTAACAAGGTTTCAAAAAAAATCTAGATACAAACTCAACTCTTAGCGGCTAATCATTTTCTCATTCCAAATTCACAGTTAGTTCAAATATTTTATCACAATCTAACCATATTTCAATAATTAACCACTCAATTTTAATTATTATGAATAAGTGAAGTAATTTTTTTTTTTGGTATCAGGTTGATATCAACTTTTTTTTCCTCCTCAAACCCAAACCTTACATTGTCCTTGATGAAAGAAAACTATGTAATGCAAAGTAAAAAGAAAGACACGACCTGATAAATAATCCAAGCAATGTTCCTCAAAAATTTCTAAAAGAAGAATTTTCAAACAAAATCTCAAAAACTAACATTAGCCGTGAGTTTAAATAAAAACTAAAATATAAAAAAAACACGATGAAATAACTAAAATAACATAAAAAACACGCCACTGAATTACGATGGTAGTGGCGGCTGAGGACCTGAGCCTGAACCTTTCATTGAAGCAAGTTCAGCTCGTAATGCAGTAAACTCTTCCCTCTGTGACTGCTTAAATTCAGCAAATTCAGCTTTCAGTTCACCTATGTCTCCCAATCCTGCAGCAAGGTTAGTATTCATGGCTTGCAATTCTCTGTACATTTTTTCCATTAATGATTCTTCAGATTGATCACCATGTTGTTTGGAAGAAGTGGCGCCTTCAGTAAATTGAGTGGAAAGTCGTGGAGCATTTAATGCTAAGGTCATTTTTCGAACAGCGCGCTCCAAATGTTTAAAACTTTTCAAGAAGTCTGATTCACCATATGAAGTAATAGGGAGATCCATGTATGGCTCATCAGGTGCAAAAGGAAAATCAAACCGTTGAAGCAAATAAATTATCAGTCGAGAAAAATGAAGTGTAGATGTAGCATCAAACCTTCTCATGTGGTCTATAAGACTCATCATGTTGTCCTCAATAACAGCCCCAACATCAAAAAGAGCACATTGATAAATCCAATATAAAACTTGTAAAATAACTCCCGTCCTTTCATGATCATGACTATAAGGGCAAAGTGTGATGACCCAGACCCAGCATATAGTATACAGTACATATTCGCATATATTTATGTGTTACTTTAAAAGTTTATTTATTATTAGTGAATAACTTAATTCAATGCATTCATTAATTGCACTATTTGTTATATTTTTGAAATACGTGCATATAGAGTTTAGTAAAATTAAATAGGGTAACTATTTTAATATTAAAATTATTATATTTTATTATTTTGTATTTAAGTGTTAGATTTCATTATTATTATTATTATTTTTCATTAATTGCTTAAATAACTCCAGTTTGCAAATGAAAATTTTCTGCTTCTTTTTCTGAATTTTATATTTTTTCTTACTTACTTATCATTTATGTGTCATACGTTCATTGAGTTTGCGTACATAGCATTTCGGGAACGTTGAATAAAAATTAGATTAGTGTTCTCTAATGAATAGTATTTTCAGCTTTTAATTTAACATTTCAATAACTCATTTGCTTATTATTTGATCTAATTACAACTATTTGACCCAAATACCCAACCCGTTGAACAAACCCATTGACCTTGTCATCTTTTCTTTTATAAGCTAAACCAAGCAAGGAAAAAAACAAAAGAGGGAAAAAATGGCCTTAGGGCCAATTTTCATAAGAAAAAAAAAAGAAGAGAAAATGTCCTCAAATCTTGTAAATTGGATCTTCAAGCTTGGTCTTGGAGGTAGATTGAGGTATACTAGAGTACTACAAAGCTCCTACAACTTGGTATGTGAGAGAGATTTCATGTTATATGCATTTAAATTTCTAGGGTTTAAACTTGAATTTTTACAATTGTTGATTATTGCTATATCTTTGCTCATAGATGCTTGTAGTACCTCTTATTGATGTTGTAGAATACTCTTTTGAAGTTAGTTGACATCTTGAATGGCTAGAATGGTGAATGTTACATTGTAGAATGTGATGAATAGTAAAAAACGTGAATAGTAAAATCTTTGTATTCTAGCTTAATTTGTTGCTATATACATGTGATTTAGGAGTTATTAAACCTAGATTAGAGCCTTGAATGGGTTGGCAATGCTTGAAATGCAAGATCAATTAGTTAAAGTTCATTTAATGGGGCACTATTCACTCAAGCCCTTTAAATCTTACTCAAAACCTTAATTTAATGATAGATATGTGATGTTGGGTTGATAAAACGGTACCACGTTAAAATTTATCGAATTCCGAGGACGTCGATTTTTATGCCTCTTTGTATGCGCCCATTAGAATTAATACAATTAGTGCCTTAAATACTAGTTTAATGTTTGGTTTAGGTTCCATAAATGTAGTTGAGGATAGTTAGATACTTTAGTTAACTAAACATTGGCTAAAACTAGTTTCGGCATATTGAACTTAAAGGAGAAAATGGAGATTTTAGGCCTCATACTTAACTTTAGCTTGTTTATTGTGTTATATTTGTTGTAGAGACTAAGAGATTCATGTTAGTTAAAGCTGAAAATTGAGGTTTAAGTGTTAGTGTATATTATGTTGCTTTATTATTTTGGTTACTAGTTCATAACCGAGTTGTGTTTCTTGTTCAAATAAGATAATTAGCTTGAATGTCATACTACCTACATGAAAATGATTGTTTAACTATAAATGCATGTGATTTAGATCTAATATTTATCTTGAATGCTAATTTGATTGGAAATGAAGACAAGTGTTTTGGTGTAGCATCTATTCTTTAAGCTTATGATTTAATTTTAGATTGAAGAGTTAGTTTAATTGTGTAGTGGTTTAGTTAGAATGTAAGTTAATTGTGAAGTGATTATTTATTGGCTTGTTAAATGTTATCTTTAACTTGAGTCTGCTATGAATGTGAGATGAAAATTTTCTTATTTTAAGTTGCTGTCAAGTTCTTATTTTTTTTTTTATGTTTGCTTCAAAGTAGACAAAAGTGGTAATGTGTTCTTTTACATATCTAGCTTGAGTATTAGAGTTCATAATGTTGTAGTAGTGTTGTTTTGCTAGCATTTGAAGTTTTTATGGTAGTTTATTGATAGAATAAAGTTTAGTTAGTTAAATGTAAAATGCTAGACAAAGTGTTTGTTTAAATGCATGAATGAAGTTTATATGTTAGAAACATGCTTAATATGACTTATGAGCAAGGAATCAACAAAGAATTTCAAGTAGTTTTGCTTAAATGAATTCAACCCCTTTGTGTTTCTTTTGAATTCTTGAGACTTTGATGACTAGTTAGGCTTAGAAGTTGTTGATTAATAGCTCTTAGGAGTGTTAGAGTCCAAAACATGTTAGTCAAGCAAGAAAATAGCAAAAGGACTCAAGTGTGCTTGTGTGTATGTGTTTTGTTTGGATCAGTGCAGTGTACCCGACTTTTGGAACCTTTCGGACATGGTAGCGTCAAGAAACACGGGCGGCGTCGGGCTTGCCGTGCTCCCTCGACTACCATGGTGCCTATTCCCTTTCTCGCTGAGGCATACTCCACTACCCCAGAGGCGTGGTTCACCTACTGGGCATGGACCTACCTCGGGAGAAAGGGTCGTAGGATCGGGAGACATCCGGAGTATCCCAATTGTTGGTGTTTGGGGTTTGCCGGCATGTTCGTGATGCTCGTGGTTCGTGAGTGAAGATTTGGAAGTGGAACCGTATCCTTTTTAAAAGTGATTAATTGCTTGGCTTATTATCTTGTTGGTTTATGTGGCTTATACATGTTATCTTGTATTTGCATATCATATTGCACGTTGGTATATTGCATCACCTCCCTCGCTGGGCAACTTTGTTGCTCACTCCTCATTTAATATGTTTCAGGAGAAGTTGAGGTAGTCCTCCAACTAGTAGCGGTAGTAGAAGAGGAGGAAGTGCTAGTTAAGCAATTTCCGTGACTTCTTGTGTGATAAGGTTGTCTAAAATGTGAAGCTTGCGTGGAGTTGTTGTTGATTGCCTTTTTGTGACCTTGGGGTCTTGAGTATATTTGGTGAATGTAATAATTTGTAATCTTGTATGTTGGATATAAAGTGGAATGACATGTAATAATCCATAGTAAACTTATTCTTTTGCATGCTTGTGTGATTAACAAACTTGGAAGTAGAACTTGGCTATTGTTGTATCTAACTGCCTATGGTTAAAATTAGAAATGCTTTGCTTGCTTGTGTGTTATATGTAATTGTTGTTCCAAGGCTTGGATGACCTTGAACCTTTGAATTTTAAGTATAAAAGCTTGTTTTAGTATATTGTGGCTATTTTGAGCATTTATAGGTTTGAAAAATGTCCCCGGTACAGAGAAAACTCTGTCCGTTTTCCCTAAAATTTTGAGACTGGGTTGGAATTGGGTTGATAATAGCTTGGTTATTAGAGCCTCCGATCTTGTGAGGGATCAGGGCGTTACAAAAAGGTTCTTTTTAACAATGATATATGTTAACCACATGTCCCTTGGAAGGGAAGATCTCCTTACACCCACACTGTGTGGTAGAACCGGACCCCCACACAAATTTGTAGCAATGTCTAAATCAGTAGATGTAACAGGGAAATCCATATTTTCCTCATAAAAATAATCATGCCCACACAGTATAATCATGATATCAGCAGTAGTAAATTGAAATTCAAAACCATCAATTGATGCAGTAAATTTTTCATTATCGTACGAAAGATGCTCATAAAAACGGCGAATGAGACGAGGAAAAACAAGAACATCATCAAAAGGTGGGTGCAGAAAATAATCAAGAAAATACCCCTCAAAAAATTCAAAAGCACGTTGCCCACTTTCGGAGGCTCTCAACGCATCCGAAAAATTAGTTTCGGCCTCAATTTGAGCATTGTCAAGTCTTGTAGTCAATGATAATTTCTACATTTTGGGAGCCATAATCTTAATAATAAACAAATCAAAAAAACTAAATCAAAAAAGTCACAAAACAAAATTATATATATTATTTTTTAAAATATACATAAATACTATTTATTCAAACAACACCAAATAACAACCGCAAAACCATCCTTAACACACAACATTATAAATCATCCGGTTAAATTCTATAACATGTAAATAATTTATAAATCTTAGATATAGGACAACAAAAATAATAGACATAAATGAATCTACAGAAATTTGAATTTTTTTTTAATTTTTTTTTTGGATTTTTTTTTAAGAATTAAATGTAAAGGAATTCTAACAGAAAATTTAAAATTAAAATCTAACCAAATTCTATATACATATACATATACATACACATATACATACATATATACATTTATATATACATACATAAATCTGAAAAAAAATCATACCAAAACGAAGATTAAGAGCTATAGAACAACAATAAACTGAAAGTAAGCAGTAAGAATCATCCTAAAGCCTTCAAATATGCGTATATACATACGTAAATAAATATATAAAAATAGATATAATACTTGAAATAAACTGAAAATAAATGCAAAAATAAGAAAGAAAATATAAAAACTAACCTCTTAATGTATATCTGGAGAAAACTTGGGGTGGGGAAGGGTTTTGTTGAGGTTTGTGGATGATTTCCATGGGTGGGGGTGTGTTTTTAGGGTTTAATAGCTGTTGCAGTCAGGGCTTTCGTTATA
Organism: Ehretia macrophylla; assembly: GCA_037974665.1. Lineage (NCBI taxonomy): Eukaryota > Viridiplantae > Streptophyta > Magnoliopsida > Boraginales > Ehretiaceae > Ehretia > Ehretia macrophylla. Next base: position 32,511,649 of record CM075778.1, on the reverse strand, counting down.
AGCCCCGACTGTGATTAGGCGCTCGAGCGCCTGCAAGGCGCTCAAGTGCCCTGCTGCGTTCTTTCAGTGAATTTTTTTTTAATAGCAATAAATACATATATAGCAGGCTAACATATATATATATACATATATACATAAATTTATATACATTATTTAACATAAATATCTTAACATAAAAATACATAAATATATATATATATATATATATATATATATATATATATATATATTTATAGATTATATAAATACAAAAACCATAAACAAACCACACTATTTTATTAATCATAAAGATATTACATAAAAGAAATGAAAATACAACAACAGAAGACTATCTCCTAAACTTGAATATACATGATTAACTTCAATCATTCCTAATATACCTACAATCCCACTTGTCTAGGAGATAAATAAAAAAAATGTAAAGGATGAAAATGCTTGCAAAATAGTACACAACAATGGAAAATTGATCAGGCCTGAGAGTTCCGAACATCATTGTGTTGAATGCAGCTAAATAGAGAAATGAAAGAAAAGATTTTGAGATAGAGAGGATGCGGCAATGGAAGGAAAATGAGGAGAAGAAAAAAGAAAGAGGGCTTTAAACCCGTCGGTTAGGTCGTACCACGCTCGAGCGCCCTTTTAAGTGCGTTGGAGCGTGATTATTCCCGTTTCTGCCTTAAATGCTTTTGCAAATTCACAAAGTAGGAAGATATAATCTTCCTCAAACCTATTTTCTACAAGAGATTTTTTATTTTATTTTATAAAATAAAATAAAATTGGTACATGAGAAAAATAAATACACGAATTTTAAACCATTTAAATATCCTAAAACAAGTGTAAGAATATACAAATAAACACTGACCAATAGCCATCCATCAAGATTCAAATCTTAAATATGCTTCCAAAAGGAACAGTTGGATCCAGATTTAATTTAAGAAAATCTGAGTTTAGACTAAATTTAGAGTTCATCAACTTAACGAAGAGTTATCCGCTAGTTTGGAAGGCAACACTGGACGCCTGGGAAAAGCAAAAATAGGATCCCAACCCTATTTCAGTTTCATACCTATGGAGCAAAGTAAACCATATCTGAACACCAAGTGAATAACATTAAAATCTGGAAAGTAAATCTACCCGCCATAGTGTAAGAATTGGATGAAGCAGAGGTGATGAATCACGTATCACATGCCCCTCAGAGTGGTATAAGTTATCTTTCTCTCAAATACCATAAGAGCCACTATTTCCATAACAGTGAAAAAAAACCTCCTAACGTTGAAGTTAACGCCAATTTAAAGCTAATTGGTAACCAAATGACAACATCTAGGACAAACCTTGGAATGTTATCGCCACGAGATCCTAGATTACCCAGAGATCACTTGGATTCATGTGAGGCACACACCCTAGTACAAACAACACCCTATTTTATCCTCAGACAGTCACTACCGAATATTGCCACTGTGTACCCATCCTCCCACCCATTTAGGATGAGTGTGTCACATAAATTGTCAGAGTTTTTCCTTCTAACCAGGAATGGGCACTGGAACCATTTCATGTCAGCCAGCAAGAGATGCACACACAGTTAAGTGCCGTAGTTTAATGCCTTTGGCAAATTTTTTTTTAAATAATAATATATTAAAATCAAGGGACTAGCTCTTCCAGAGGTTTTTGTGTTCACGCCATCTAGTACTTTCCTTCGGCACTCACATGGGGCCATAGCCAGTTCCACAGGGTCAAGAGCGAGACAATGGGGTTTTACGTTACAGACAATACCATTTGGTGAATGCTTTCACTCCTAACTACCTTATCAAGTAGTGTCCAAACAGACCCTAAACTACATTAAGCTGGTGGAGTGGCAAGTACTGTTAGACAGAGTTGTACTAGTCAGACAACCGCACACAGAAAATGTATAGTGACCACTAGTATCATGACAATTATACCTTTATGAGTGTTTCTCAGGGTTAAGACCCAAACTACTTTAAGCTGGAGAAAGACTCATTTGGTACTAATAAAAATAACAAAAAGAATAAAAATAAAATTAAAAATCTTAGGTTGCCTCCTAGGAGCTCTAAGTTTAACGTCTTTAGCCAGACAGAATTACTTTGAAATTGTTACTCTGCAGGGATTGGATTCTTAAGTTCAATTGACTCTTCACCCCAATTCTTTAACTGGATCGCTGGTTTTAGCTTTTGTCCATTTATAAACATAGTTTTCTCATTTGTTTTATCTTTTATCTTGACAACCCCAGACGGAAAAACTTGTTCAACCTTAAATGGTCCATCCCACCTAGACCTCAATTTTTCTGGAAATAATCGTAACTTAGAATTAAATAACCACACATCTTCTCCAGGAATAAATGACTTACGAATAATCATTTTATTATGCGTTCTCTTCATTTTCTCACTGTAAATCTTGGCATTCTCATATGCCTCTAAATGCATTTCTTCAAGTTCATTTAGATGGAATAACTTGTTTTTACCAGCTTTCTGCAAGTCAAAATTCACAGTTATAATTGCCCAATAAGCCTTATGTTGTAACTCAACAGGTAAATGACATGCTTTTCCATAAACTAAACAAAAATGTGACATTCCTATAGGAGTTTTATATGCAATTATATATGCCCAAAGTGCATCATTCAATCGAGTGGACCAATCATTCCTATTAGGTCTAATTGTCTTCTCAAGGATTGATTTAATTTCCTTATTAGAAACCTCAACCTATCCACTAGTTTGTGGGTGATATGGAGTTGCAACCTTATAAATAACTGAGTATTTCTTCAACAATTTTTCAAAAGTTCGGTGCATGAAATGACTTCTACCATCACTAATGATAGCTCGTGGAATTCCAAACCGATAAAAAATGTTTTCTTTTATGAATTTCATCACAACAGTGTGATCATTAGTCCTTGTTGCAATTGTTTCAATCCATTTAGACACATAATCAACACCAATCAAAATGTATTAAAAACCAAAGGAGATGGGAAAATGACCCATAAAATCAATACCCCAAACATCAAAAAGTTCACAAACCACGATGGGATTTAAGGGCATCATATCATTTTTTCCCATGTTACCTGTCTTTTGGCATCTTTCACATGCCTTGCAAAACTCATGAGTATCCTTGATTAATGTGGGCCAATAAAATCCACTTTGCAGAACTTTGATAGCCGTCCGTCATCCTCCAAAGTGTCCCCCACATTCCTGCAAATGACAAAATGACATGATGCTTAGCTGTTCAGACTCGGGTATACATCTACAAATAATTTGATCAGAACAAATACGGAACAAATGAGGATCCTCCCAAAAATAATACTTTGCAATTGAGAAAAATTGGTCCTTCTTAGCCTTGTTCTACTCCTTGGGTATTTTACCAACTACAAGACAATTCACAATATGAGCATACCAAAGAAGTTTAGGAGCAGAAATTAACAGTAACTGTTCATCAGGAAATGTATCACTCAAGGGTAATTCATTTTCTGTTTCCTGAGTTACAATCCTTGACAAGTGATCAACAACAACATTTTCTCGACCTTTCTTATCCTTGATTGTTAAATCAAATTCTTGAATTAATGACAACCATCGAATAAGCCTAGGTTTAGCATCTTTCTTTTTCAACAGGTATCTTAATGCCGAGTGGTCAGAATAAATAATTATTTTTGGCCTTAACACATAAGACCGAAATTTTTATAATGCAAAAACTATAGCAAGCAATTCTTTCTCTGTGGTGGTATAGTTTTTCTAGGCATCATCTAAAGTTTGGCTGGCGTAATAGATCACACAAGGAACTCGATCCTTGCGTTGACCTAATACAGCTCCTATGGCATAATCCGAAGCATCACACATAATTTCAAAAGAAAAAGAGTAATCTAGTGGTTGAATCACTGGAGCAGTGGAAAGTGCATTTTTCAGTGTTTCAAAAGCAGTAACACATTTTTCATCAAATTGGAATGGAGTATCTTGTGCCATCAAATTTGATAAAGGTCTAGCAATTTTACTAAAATCCTTTATAAATCGTCGGTAGAAACCAGCATGTCCAAAGAACGATCTCACATGTTTAACAGTTGTTGGAGGGGGCAAATCATAAATAATATCAACCTTAGCTTTATCAACCCGAACTCCTTCCTTGGATATAATGTGTCCGAGAATAATTCCCTCTTGAACCATGAAATGACTTTTCTCCCAACTAAGTATGAGATTAGATTCCTGACATCTTTTCAACACCAAAGAAAGATTATTCAAACAAGTGTCAAATGAAGAGCCAAAGATAAAAAAAATCATCCATAAAGACTTCAACAAATTCATCTATCATATCAGTGAAAATAGACATCATGCATTGTTAAAAAGTGGCTGGTGCATTACAAATGCCAAAAGGCATTCTTCTATAAGCAAACGTGCCAAAAGGACATGTAAAATTTGTCTTTTCCTGATCTTCAGGGTCCACAGGGATCTGATTGTATCCCGAGTACCCGTCAAGAAAATAGTAATAATCTTGTCCTGCCAACCTGTCCAAAATTTGATCAATGAATGGTAAAGAAAAACGATCCTTTCTTGTTGCAGCATTGAGTTTCTTATAATCAATACACACATGCCATCCAGTTGGGGTGCGGGTAGGTACCAATTCACCTTTATCATTTGTCACCTGTATAGGACTAACCTATTTACTATCCGAAATAGGATAAATGATACCTGCATCTAACAACTTCACTATCTCCTTCTTTACAACTTCCCTTATGTTCAGGTTCAGCTTACGTTGCATCTCTCTAGATGTCTTGGCTCCATCTTCCAAATTAAACTTATGCATGCAAAAAGAGGGATCTATTCATTTAAGGTCTGCAACAGTCCAGCCTAACGCTTCCTTATTCTTAGACAACACATCTACAAGTTTAGCTTCCTGTTCCAAAGAAAGGTTAGAAGCAATAATAGCTGGAAGTGTTTGATCTGCCCCTAGAAAAATATACTTGAGATGACTAAGAAGTTGCTTCAGTTCCAACTTAGGAGGAGATTGTATAGAAGGCAGCATGGGTTTTTTAGAAAGAGTCAAAAATGGTTTTATTGCACAAACTTGAAGTTTTTCATCAAATCTTAAATTGTTTTCTAAAAATTCATCAGATTCCTCCTCAAACCTACTCAACACTACTTCATCATCATTCAAAGTATTCTCCAAAAAATCTTTTTGCATAAGACTAAGAAAAGACTCTTCAATTAATGGATCAATCTTATCAAGAATAAAACATTCAAGACCATCATATCCATCTGCAAACCTAGCAGCATTAGCAGCATTCAGCTTTACCTTAATATCTCCAAATATAAACTCAAATTCTCCAGTTGCACAGTGAATTTTTGCATTAGTTGTTGCTAACAATGGTCTCCCTAATATAACTGGAGTTTGGAACTTTTGAATTTCTCCTAGTTCCATATCTAGCACAACAAAATCCACAGGAAAATAAAATTCATCAACCTTTATCAACACATCTTCAATCATGCCCCTAGGAATTCTAAGCGATCTATCAACCAGTTGAAGGGTAATAGGAGTAGGTTTCAATTCTCCTATATCTAACTGCTCAAAAAGATTAAAAGGGAGAAGATTTACACTAGCTCCTAAATCAAGGAGGGCACGATTTACACAATGATTACCAATATATCAAGGAATGGTAAATGCACCTGGATCTTTCAATTTTGGTGGAACATGAGAAGTAAGAATGCTGCTTACCTTTTCAGTCAATCTTACTTTGTTTGATATCAAAGCTAAATTCATTCTTTTCTGAGTGCATAAATCCTTAATAAACTTTGCATAAACAGGAATTTGCCTGATGATTTCTAATAGAGGTAAATTGATTTTAACTTGCTTAAAAGTTTCAAGCATTTCTTCCCTTTTTGAATCTTTATTAGGTGGATTACCTAATGCCTGTGGAAAGGGTGCCTTGGGACTCAGTGTCAATGGAATATTTTCATGTGAAATGAAAGTTTCAGGTTCATTTGTAATTTCTTTTGATGAATCAACAGTAACTTGAGACTTAGCTTTTTGCTTTGCAAGTCTTGCATTTTCGTAAGCTTCGACACTTACCTTGTTATCAACTTTCTTACCACTTCGCAATGTAGTGACAGCTTGAAGATCCTCCACTATTTGACTTGTAGATGTTACATGGGCCTTACCTTTTGGGTTTCCATTTAGTTGGGCAGGGAGTGTTCCTTCTTCCCTTTTCTGAATTGTGTTAGCTAATTGTCCAATTTGTCTTTCCAAGTTGGCAATTGCCTTTGTATGTGTACTTATCAGTTGCATAATTGGTTCCCAGCTGTGAAGCTTTTTCAAAACTTGTTCTTCAAAAGTAGTCCCATAAGAATTGGAACTTGAATTAGAGCTCGTAGGTACCTGTCCTTGTGGAACTGAATGAAATCCTGGAGGATAGCTTCTTGGTCTTTGTTGTTGAACATCTTCCCGATTCTGATCCCACCGAAAATTTGGATGATCTCGTGTACCTGGATTATAAGTGTTAGAGAATGGATCATAATTACGGGGATATCTATAAGCAGCACAAGCTTGCTCTGAAATTGAATTGGGATTTGATGTAAGAACACCTTCACTTGAATCAACTACATGCAATGATTCTTTCCTTTTAACCATTTTTTCCAATGCAAGAGTTAGATTTTCAATCTTTGATGTCAAAGAATTGTAATCATTTGAACCTACACTTTCTCTCCTTTCTCTAGATGAAGAAGCACGCTTTTGTGAATTGTTGCTCAGTTTTATGAACAATTCTGTGGCTTCTTCTGGAGATTTTTCAAGAAGTGAACCATTACAAGCTGAATCGAGCAAACTTTGATTATGCTCATTTAACCCTTGATAAAAATTCTGAGCTAATTGCCAATCTGGAATACTATGGTGTGGACATTCATAAATTAAGGTTTCAAATCTGTCCCAACTCTCATGAAGTGCCTCTCTAGGTAACTGAGAAAAATTATTTAATTGATTCCTACATTCATTGGTTTTTGAATAAGAGTAAAATCTTTCAAGAAATTCTCTTTGCAATTGATCCCAAGAAGTAATAGAACCAGAACGTAATCTGTAAAGCCAATTATGTGCTTGACCCATTAAAGAGTAAGGAAACAATCTCAATTTAACAACCTCTTTTGAGGCAGTTCTAGTATTGATCGATCTGCATGTATGAACAAAAGTATTAATGTGATCATACGGGTTTCATTAGAAAGACCGTGGAAAATGGGAAGCATTGAAATCATGTAAGGTTTTATTTTAAAACCATCATCAGTTTCAGGTAAGGCGATAGATCATGGAGGAACATAATCTTGTGGTGTGGAAAAATCTTTTATGCTCCTCCTCACATTTTCTACTTCTTTACCTTCAACTTGATCCTGATTTTGGTTTTGATTCGAATGTTGATCAGCCATGATTAGAAAAGTTCGTGCTTTGATTCTGGATTTAAAGGTTTTTTCAATTTCTGAATCCAAGATAAAGATGGGTGGCTTTAAAAATCTCCGACCATGCATACAAAACTAAAACTCAAAAAGAAACAAAATAATAATAATAATAATAAAGTCTATACAAAATAGCTAAATTGACTTAAATACAAATAAAAACTAAAATATAAAATATATACATATTAACACTTATATACATAAATCAAAGACTTACCTTATTTGATGAACACCGATCCCCGACAACGGCACCAAATTTTGATCGCGTCGTTTTGCGCTCAAAAATAGTAAAGTTAAATGATTGAAAATATTGCTTACCTTGAATTACCTCTAGCTGTGGCAAGTAGAGGGTCGATCCACAAATATTGGGTTATCAAATTAATTTAAGTCCTTAATTTAGAATTGTTTGACTATTTTCCGTCATGGATAAGTTTGATTAAGTCCAAAAGTCCAAAAGTCCAAAAGTACGGAAGTACGAAAGTACAAAAAATTAAGTTCAAGAGATGTACACAAAATATCCAAAGATACGGTAGTAACAAGGTCCAAAAGTAAAATACTCAAAAGTACTAAATTAAAGAATCACAATACTCAACACTAAAAATCCAAAGGGTTAATGATTCAGGGTGGTTATAGCTCGGTATACGCAAGTACAAAGTTATTGATTCAGATTAAAAGTTAAGTCCTTCAGAAATAGGGCTACAAGCTCCTACTACTGAAATGGGCATTTAATTACGTAAGTGATAAGATTAATTAATTAACAAGACTGGATGTGTTGGTACAATCTAACGATTTCCAATCTCTCAATTAATCTTTCACTTATGTAACCTGGAGGTGTCAGTACAACCAGACTAGAATACATCCGAGGTAGTCTCATATTGCCACTGGTTTACAAAACTGGGCGTATATGTACTTTCAATTAAATATAACATAACTACAAGTATACGTATAATTAATCAAAGAATACTTAGAAATAGAAATACGAGACTTTAATAAATCTGAATCACAACATATGCACAAGAGTAACCTCACACGTACCACCCCGAATCTCGGGTCTAGTGTACCATAATAAACTGTAAAGTACAAGAAATCATAACGAAAACTAAAATAAAAGAATACTTATCGTGTTGAACGATATGATTTCGGTATGATGATAGCTCACTAGACCCTCCCTTTGGGATTAAAACTTTGCACACAACTAAGAATAATAACTAAAGCACTCAAACACAAGAGCAAAATCTAAGCTAAGAAGAGAAAATGGTATAAGAAAAATGAAATGAGGAATGGAGTATTTATAGAGAAATTTTGGCACTATTCACAGGTACTATTCAAACCATGATGTCATCAATGTGTCAGCGTTATGTCATTTGCCTAGGTCATCATTGTGTCAACATGATGTCATTTGCCTAGGTCATCATTGTGTCAGCGTGATGTCATTCGCCTAGGTCATCATTGTGTCAGCGTGATGTCATTCGCCTAGGTCATCATTGTGTCAGCATGATGTCAGCGAAAATACTATTCACACGTTGAATTTACTATTTATTCTTTGACTTTGACTTTTACTATTCACCCGTTGACTTTGACTTTAACCAAAAAGTTGACCAAGGCTATTTCAAGATTTTTCAGCGTCCTGAATCTATTTTCGCACTCCGTTTGGCCAAATTCAATCTCGATTTGCTCATGTCAAGGTTGTTCTACCTTCCTCCTTTAGTATTGCGCCAAAAATTTGCTTCAAAAGTTGGTTTTTATGGTTATTTTTGCTCTTTCTTCTTTAAAACCCATATTGCATTAAATTTGTGTAAAATATACAATTAAGCTTGAAATAATAATGCAATATACATGATTTAATGTGTTAAAGTTACTAAAAATACGGATTTATCATACCCCAAACAATAAATCCGTACAATATAACTAACATGACCATAACAATTGAACACTATGACTTTAATTTAATTAAACAAATTAGCAAGCACAAAAAATTCTATTTATCAATAAAAACTCAATCAACATACTAACATGAGCGTTTGAATCTTTGTAGAATAGCATAATTTATAAAATTAAACCTTCAAAAGAAAAGACAAAAAAACCAATTAAAACAAAACATATCCAATTATGAATACCTTTGTTTAAGTTTCTGGCCTTTTAATCAATTTGATAGTTAAACAAACCAACTAAGTAAATTTGCAGCAAAGTAAATTTATTACAACAAAAGTAAGAATACATAAATTTTAACGTAGTTCAACCAACTTGGTCTACATCCACACGGCCACTCCCTGGCCAACAAACCAATCCACTAAGTTTTAAGAGATTACAGACACCAATGGAAACTTACGCAATTGAAGACTCCTTCTTAACCCTTGCTGCCTAGGTGTAAGACTCCTTTAGTAGATTCTCTAGTTTGGCGAGCTCCCCTCGACTTACAAAAATTCTCTCTCGAGAACATACCTTCTTCTCCCGAAGAATGTATACTAAAACATAAATTAAAGAGTCTTGAAACTCTAGATAGATTGGTCAATACATATGACAAAAAAACAGACTGTGTTGCAACACTAAATAGAACATTCAGCAAACTCTGTTACACAGCATGTTACTATACAACTTGACACAGACAGCCTACAACTAACTCACGATTCAGCTCCTTATTTTCTGCTCATTACTGGCTATCCATCAATTGAGAATTAATACGCCTATATAAAGGATTTGCTGTACACGTTGAGTATAAGTAGGAATGTCTTCAAGGTTATCTCTTTTGCACATGATTTCTTGATAACATGAACTTTATCACCTTATCACCTTATCCCCAAAAATGTAGGAATTCTTCATAGCAAAAACTCTACTTGAACTTAGACACTTCAAGGCATGAAGTATTCTTTCATTTGGACTCCTCATAATCTGAACTTCATTTGAACCTGGAGTCTTCACAATCGATTACCTGCAATAGTCAAACAACTACACAAAATATCCACACAATATTTTTAGCCAATAAAAAATAATTAAAATCAGATCCTAACAATCTCCCCCTTTGGCTTTGTTTTGGCAAAAATTCACAAGTAATGGTTAGCATCAAAATAAGCAATGTAAACAATCTCCCCCTTAGCAAGGTAACTCATAATTGAGCAAAGCGCAAAACATAAACCAATCAATAGAAACCATCCTGCCGAATTCAATCATCATCCTACCACTGTCAACCATTGAATCAACCTTTGTCATGGAAACAAATCTTTAAAACATAAACATAAACCATTGTCTTATGTCTCTGTGACACCTGAGGTTTCTCATTACGTTCATTCGTAACTGTTGTATGTCTGTTTGAGCATTTCAATGTGTATTTCTTTTTCTTGATTATATATTTTATTAGTGGCTACTATTTATAAGAAAATCAACTGTCTAGTTTGCTCGAATTAATATTTTTCCTAGTTAATATAACTTATAAAAGAAATCGAGAACTTGTAGTTTTGGACTTTGGAGGTCAGGAACTTGCGTTTGAAAAATGATTAGTGTTTCGTTGAATAGTGTTACATAGTGTAAACATTATTTTTAAACTAATTGGCATTTAAATTGAGATTTAGCATAGTTTGACCAAACTTTTGTGGTAATTGACTTAAGCTAAATATACAACACATACATATATACATCATATACCATATATGCATACAAATGCTCATAAAAACAAAAAGAAAAATCCCTAAAACTACCCCCAAACCCGTCGACCTCAAGAAAGGAAAAGAGAAGAGAAAGTTTTGCTATTTTCTTCAAATTTGCTCAAGAATCATTAACCTAGACCTCATTCCACCTCTCCAAAGTCCTCATCTACCCTCCACAAGGCTCCTAGGTAAGTGAGATATATCATCCTTGCTATTTAAAGTTTATGCCAAGTTTTTATAATTTTCGAATTTATTATTTTTGTGCTATAAATTGCTTTATTCTTGCTAGATATAGTATTATTACATGCTAGAGAACATCCTTATGCATTGGTATAGCTTAGAACTAAGTTTTCTTAGCATGAATCACTTGAGGAAGATGATGAATAGTGCCAAAACTAATGTTCCAAAAAAAATTGCAATTTAATTCAATTTGAGGCTTCTAGTAGTTGTTAATTAGGTTCTTGAGCATGGAAAAAATATTCGTTATACTTGCCATGTGAAAATTTTGGAAATTTTGATCAAAATAGGCTACTTTAATTGGGGATTTCGGGGTTAACTCGAATCCAGGCACGTTTTGAGGTTATGGCTAGTCTTTATTAAGTATTGAAACCTTAGAAGTGCCTTCGTTTTGCTTGTTTGGGTTCTGGAATTGGTACTTGTAGTGTAAATGCACAAAGAGGAAATCGGGGATTTAATGGTAAACAAGGTTTAACGGGTGAACTCGAGGCTCCTTGGGGTGCCATAAGGTGTGGTTTGAAGGATAGGATAACTTGTTTGGAAATCTTGAACCTTGCCTTTCGGTTTGGAGCTTAATAGCAAAGTTTGACAAAGGGGTTTCGGGTTGAAATTAAATCCGGGTGCATTCGGGCATTGGGGCTAGTGTCTAGTAAGTGAGGAGGTGGTAGAAATATATTCACTTCGCTTAGTTGAGCTCCGATTAGAGTACTTGTAGTGTAATGCATAAAGAGACAAATTCAGATTTTTTGGGTAATTATACTTTAAAGTGAGATTACAAGGGCTTAAATGGTGCCATAAAGTGTCATTAGGGATGTAGTATAGTTAGATTTGAGGTTCGTTATCTTGTGTGAAGTTCAGAGCTTGTTTTGTAAGTATTTAGAAAGAGATTTGTTGGATTTCTTGTGAATTATTTGAATTAGTTGCATTAGTAGTTATTATATTGTTATATTTGCTCTAATTGATCATGATAGAGTTATATGTTACTATAAGTGTGAAGTTATGACCTAAATACCAAGCATGTGAAAAGTGTCTAATTGAAGCTTATGTGAATTAGTTAAGTTTATTGCATAAGTAGCTATTTGAATTGCTATACTTGTTATAATTGTTATATTTATCTATTGATTGAGTTATAAAATGTAAATTGGGAAAATGAGTATGATAACTTGAATTATCTTATAATTAGCTAAAGTTGAGTTTAGACAAGTGGTTAGCTTGTTGAACATGTAAGTTGAAATGAGAACTAAAGGTGATTGGTTGCCATTTAGCTAATTAAATGAAATTACGGCCTTGTTCATGCTAATGCTAAAAAGCAAAGAATGCTTCTTGTCATATCCTCTAAGTTAGTTAAGATAATGCATGTCTAGAGATTTTAGAGTTTGATATTGTGATATGAACTTGTAGAACTAGCTAGTTAATTGCATGATTAGCATTCTTAACTCATGTTATTTGTGTATGGTTAATCGGATGAATGTAGAATGATTTTTATTGCATAACTGCCTAATTAGGAATTGAAGGGAATTCATGCCATGGGAGAAGGTTCAAATGGGAGTTTGGCTAAGTTTTGTATGTTTGGCTTCCTAAAGGTGAGGGAATCTTCATTCATTTTGTGCATATTAGCTTATTTTATTATATGATTTAATCTAAATGGATAAAGTTTATATGTATTATTTTCATGCTATCTTGCGAATGACTTGAATTAGTTGCAAGGGTAATTGTTTATATTGCTATAATTGCTTTCTTTGGTTATCAAATGTGTTATATGATATGCATGGGGTGAGGCTAGCCTACTTTGCTACCTCCCCACTTGATTTGAAAATGAGATTCGTGATTCGTTACCCGGGGTTACGCAATATTTTCGGACATGGTAGCGTCGAGAAACACAGGCAGCGTTGGGTTTACCGCGCTCCCTCGACTACCATGGTGCCTATTCCCTTTCTCTCGCTGAGTATACTCCACTACCCCAGTGGCGTGGTTCACCTACTGGGCATATGGACCTACCTTAGGAGAAAGGGTCGTAGGATCGGGGTACATCTAGAGTACCCCAATTTGGAGAAGTAAGGGTTTGCCGGCACTTGCGTGAAGTTCGTGGCTCGTGGTACGAGATTGAAGACTTAAAGTGGAACCGTATCCTTTTAATATGTGGTTAATTACTTATTTACTTGGTTGTGTTATTTGATGTTGGAAATGCTATTATTCTGTTGCATATCATGTTGCACGCCCCGGTATACTGCATCACCTCCTCATTGAGTAACTTTGGTTATTTTTATCTCGTTTTAAAATGTTTCAGGGGCAATTAGAATAACTACCTTGAGTGCCGTGTTGTTGGTTCCCTATCGCTCTGAGGTTGAATGCCTACATGTGAATTGTATGAAGTTGTTGTTATATGATCTATTTTGAGGTTTGGCCTTGTATGTATTTGTTAGGCTTGAAGGAGTTTGTGTTGTAATGTAAAGTTTAAGCTCATGTTATTAGTAGTTGAGATGTAATAACTTCTATTGTTTTACTTTATTGTCTAGTTGACTTGCATGCTTGTAAGGATGAAATGAATGGAGGTTGTGGATTATGAATTGTGGTTGTATGTTGATGTTTGCAGGTTTCTAGATAGTCCTATATATAGGAAAAACTCCATCCGTTTTTCCCTAAATTTGGTGACCGGGTTGGAATTGGGTTGTGATTAGCATGGCTATTAGAGCCTCCGGTCTCGTGAGAGATCAGGGCGTTACAGTCTCTTATAGTCTCTCCTTTTGACAAAAGAAACCAAAGCAGTAGAATAGAGTATCAGAGCAATAGAAGCATAGCATAAAACATCAAATAGAAATACGGATCCAGAGCAAAGTAGCAGAATGTAAACATAGCAAAGTATCAGAGCGAAAACAAAACTAGTAAAGTAGAAGAGCAATAATCATCAAGTAAATGAACATTCAAACAGCAAATTTGGAGACGAAATCAAGTAGGGTATGTTGTCCTTCCAACAACTTCTCAAGATTAGCCATGATCGTCTGCTGATTAGCTATAACAGTGGCTAGATCGTTGCACAACACATAGACTTTATTCTGATATTTCTGCATTTGTTGCAACAACACGTCAAAAGCTGTTGCAGAAGTTGGTCCAACATGCCCTTCAACTCGAGACTCCCTATAAATATCTACTTTATGCTAACCCTGCAAAAACTTGGGAGAAAACTCCTAAACGAGTGGATATCATGCTTGCTTTCAAGAAACTTGTAAAACAATGCCCTAGTACTTTCTCAAGAAGATGAAGTGGTGAGTAGAGAATAGATGAGAGAAAAATCCGTATGAGACATAAGAAACCTTAGATGAGCAAACTTTATAGAAGAAAGAGTTTTTCAATGATTAGAATCCTAGATTAACATGCAACAATGCCACAAGTTTATTGGAACTCAAACTCTCTCTTGAATAGCCACAACTTTTTAGGTTACCAATGTCAACACATATTTGCCATGTCAACCAACAGATTTAACGTCAAAGAAAAACTTATTTTTTTTTCTCTTATGACACAAGTTTAGTTGAAAAAGATTGTTTCAGCCCATGTTGCAACATTACTTTACCAATCAGCCACTTAAACACTCAAACTTATGAATTATTTCTCAAACATAAAACAATGAATGTCACATAAATCCACATTGATTGTGATGTCATCAACAAGAAATCAGATATATTCAATACTTAAATCACACTAGAATTTATAACTTGAACCATGTGTGTGTGTGAAAGCTATATAAAGATCTTTCTTGAAATTCCTCAGAATCAGGCTTTGTAAGATTTAGAATTTAAAGCAACCTGTTCAAACAACCTGATCGTCTAATCACTTTGCAAAATTTTTCACATGAATATTGGGCTTGGTAGCTTTCACTCTAGAACTTTCAATCTGGTCTAGATAGCTTTTTCCAGTCTTCGCCTTTTGTTTCACGTTTGTTTTTTTTTTCCTTTTCTTTTCATGAGTGAATAGAGTACATGAATGGATAAAGAGACTTCTCTTTATATCCAAAGTTACTAAGAAGTTCAAATTCCTACACTTGCAAACCATTAAAATTAGTTTTTCAATCAGATCAAAATATAGTGTGCACAAGAAGTATAGTTCAAAAAACAAATCTCAAGTTGATTTAATTATTAAACTTTCACATCTCTTGAGACTGATCACTTTCATGTTTCAATGCATGTGCCAACAATAATTGATACAAATACCAATAGCTTTTCTCAGAACTTCAAATTTCACAGAGTCAAGTGCCTTAGTGAAAATATCTGCTAGCTGATGTTCTATTGTAACATATTCTAGAACAATCTTTTTTGTTTCAACTATACCATTTTTTTTTTGGGTCCTGAAAACTCATGTGTCATTGATTGTTCAGTGCAAAATTCAGAAAAAGCAAAGTTCCCAAATTCCCTACCATGATCATTTTTTATTCTAACAACCTTTCCTATGTTGCAACTTCTCTATTTTTAACCTTAAGCAAAAATCTTTGAATGCATCAAATGTGTCAGATTTTCTTACCCAGATCTGTTTCAAGTTCTGTTGTGACAAATCAATCCTTTGTTTTGGTGATTTTCAAGGCTTATCATAAAAGAAGGGATTGAAAAACATACCTCTTTTCAGATCATCAATATACCTATAGCATTGTGGTATGATGTGTCCAGGAACGCCGCAGTAATGATAGATTGAAACAAATCTCTTTCGCTTTTCTTTTGAAATTTTTGTCTTTTCCGCAGGTGATGTTGCAACATGCAGTTCCAGCTTTGGCTCCTTAGTTTCTTTGACAAAGATGGTTTTACCAGTTGAAAGACCTTCTTGGAACCTAAGTCCAGTGTGATCTCCATTTGGCTTTTGAATTGACAACATACGATCAAGCTTCAAAGTACCTGAATTCAACATCTTTACATTTTGCTGAGTTTGTTTCAACTCCAATTGCAACTCTTCAATCTTCAGTTGACTCCTGATTGCTTGGATCTGGTGGTTTCTCACTGACTTTGTCAAATCAGCTTTTTGTTCCTATTCATTGATCTTTTCCTCAAGCTCTTGATTTTTCTTGCATACAATCAGCCATTTTTTGTACATCTCCTTGTATGCTTTTATGATTCCTTCTTCATCCAGATCGTCGTCACTCTCTGTTTCAGAATTCGTGCTGCTGTCATCTGATAGCACATATTTTGTTATGAACGTTGTTGCAACAGATGGTGCGACATCAGTTGAAACAGTATTTTTACCATTCTGCCTTGT
Source organism: Ehretia macrophylla (assembly GCA_037974665.1). Lineage (NCBI taxonomy): Eukaryota > Viridiplantae > Streptophyta > Magnoliopsida > Boraginales > Ehretiaceae > Ehretia > Ehretia macrophylla. The sequence continues at coordinate 32,495,115 of CM075778.1, read as the reverse complement.
CGCAACAGCGAATGCAACATAGTTGCTGGTGTATCCTTCATCACCTTCAGAAACATCATCTGAATCTTCATCACACCAAGTGATGTTCATGGCCTTGTTCTTTTTCTTCAAGGTATTTGCACATTCAGCCTGTATATGACCAAATCCTTCGCACTTCCTATATTGAATACCTTTATTTTTCTTTTTCTTCTCGTATGTTCTTCCATTTTGCCTTCTGAAAGTCTCAGGATTTGTTGTAACAGTCTGCTTCCTTTCAAAAGTTGTTGGCCTAAATCCACTTCTCTGCTTCTTCCATTTTTTCAGCACTTTGTTGAAATTCTTTGTGAGCAATGCTAAAGATTCAGTGATTTATGCATCTTCATCATAGTAAGAGCTTTGATCATCTTTACTTTGAACTTCAGCTTGGAATGCAATGTTTTTCTCTTTTCTTTTTTGTTTGAACTTCATCTCAAATGTTTGGAATGAACCCATAAGTTCATCCAACTTCATGTCATCAACAACTTTTGCTTCTTCAATAGCAGCAACTTTGATGGCAAATCTATCAGGAAGTGACTGCAAGACTTTCCTCACAAGTTTTGAATCTGAGTATTTTTCTCCTAATGCAAACGCCTCATTTGCAATGTCACACAACCTGCCATTAAAATCAGCAATAGTCTCATCCTCTTGCATCTTCAATTCCTTAAATCTTGTTGCAAGAATTTGAAGCTTGGACACTTTAACGGTTGTTGTTTCTTCATATGCAGTCTGTAAAATAGTCCAAGCATATTTAGCAGTTTCACAAGTTGAAATCAGTTTAAATTGATTTAGATCTACATCACTGAAAATCGCATTTAAAGCCTTAGAATTATTGTTAGCCAAACGATCTTCATTTGCGGTCCACTGATCCTCTGTTTTCAGCACATCAATTTTTTCATCATTCTCTATTGTAGGATGCGCCCATCCTATGACAACTGCCCTCCAAGCTTTTTCATCAATGGATTTGATAAATGTTCTCATCTAAGCCTTCCAATATGAGTAGTTTGATTCATCCAGTAGTGGTGGTTTGGTAATTGAACTTCTATTACGAAATGTGTCCTTATCTGCAAAACAACCAAAAAAACTTTCCCAAAGAGTCTTGAAACTCTAGATGGATTGGTCAATATATACGAAAAAAACAGACTGTGTTGCAACACTAAATAGAACATTCAGTACACTCGGTTACACAACATGTTGTAACACAACTTGACACAGACAGCCTACAACTAACTCACGATTCAGCTCCTTATTTTCTGCTCACTACTGGCTATCCATCAATTGAGAATTAATATGCCTATATAAAGGATTTGCTGCAGACGTTGAGTATAAGTAGGAATGTCTTCAAGGTTATCTCTTTTGCACAAGATTTCTTGATAACATGAACTTTATCACCATATCACTTTATCCCTAAAGATGTAGAAATTCTTCATAACAAAGACTCTACTTGAACTTAGACACTTCAAGGCATGAAGTCTTCCTTAATTTGGACTCCTCATAATCTGAACTTCATTTGAACGTGAAGTCTTCATAATCGATTACCTACAATAGTCAAACAACCACACAATATTTTTGCTAAAACTTAGCCAATAAAAAATAATTAAAATCAGATCATAACTCTTTGAATCAAGAGTTATAAGGTGTTTATTGTAGCATGCCATAGTAAGCAAAATGATAGCTCACAATCGTTTCGCAAAAGCTTCGCTCATCTCAAGATATCTTTAAAAAGTTTTATAACTCAAGATATCTTAAGAAAAGTTTTATTTCTCAAGATATCGTCATGAAACTCTATCAAGATTGTTTTAAAATGTTTTAAAACTTTCAAAAGGTTGCTATTATCATCTGGCCATGAATCTAGACTTTAATAGCTTATCACAATTGCAAACAACCAATTCAATACCAACTTTTCAACATTTTCACAATTGCAAACAACCAATTCAACTGCCAACACCAACATACCCCTTCACAACTACCACAAACATATATGTTTACAATACCCCAAACAACCAATTCGCACAATATATTTAACATTAGCATAACAATTAAACACAATAACTTTAATTTAATTAAACGAATTAACAAGCACAAACAATTATATTATAAAACAAAAACTCAATCATCAAACTAACCTGAGCATTCAAATCTTTGTACGATAGCACAATTTATCCTAAGCCCCAAACCTTCAAAAGAAAAGACAGATAAATCAAATTAACTATAAATACTATAAAAATTTAGAACTGAAAAAATTGAATTAAGCTTAAAAATCAAATAGAAATCTAGAATTTTTTTTAAAAAGTCAAAAAAAAAAACTCAAAAATAAAAAAAATAAAAATTTGAAATTAAAAACAAAAAAAAAATTCTGAAAATCCAAATATAAAACAAAATACTCAAATTAAAAAAATAAAAATAAAAAGAAAATCCAAAAATGAAAAAAAATAAAAATATTAAATTTAAAACAACAAATCCAAAAATTCAAATATAAAACAAAATACTTAAATTCAAACGCAAAATAGAAATCAAAAAAATCAAAAATTAAATCCAAAAATTTAAAAATTAAAATTCAAAAAATTAAAAAAATTATAAAATTTAACAATATATATATATATATATATATATATATATATATATATATATATATATATATATATATATATATATATATATATATATACATAAAAACATAAACTATAACTATATATATACATATATAGGGGGATGGGAGGATGGGGGGAGGGGATTTAATCGAGTGGGTGGATAGGTGGGTGGCAGGGAAAAGTTTTTTTTCATTCAAATAAAATGAGGGCAGCATTTTATTTAAAAATGTTAGGTCGTTAGGAGATGGACCAGGGCCGTATTCAATTGGACACGGATAGACCAGGTCCGTCTCTATTTGGAGAAAGACCGCTGGGCTATCTCCTTGTGAAGACAGACAATATTTTGGTCTCCATCTTATATGGTATTCATGCTCAGAATTTGTATACAATGCTGTCTAGAGTTCTTATTTGGGGTTTGTTGATTGGTGTTCTTCCTTAGCGGTCATTTGAATTCTTACAAGTAGTGTTGCAATTGTAGTTGGCCTGTTATTTTCACGAAACCAGATTTTTATTTGTTGGTTGGGATTCCTGAATTACTTTCAACATTCGAGTTAATTCGAAAAGGAAGAAGGAATTGCGAGGGCGCAATTCTGTTAAGGAGGGGAGGTTGTGAGACGCCGTACCGAGCCAATACAGAGCTCAAAGTCATTTGATAGCATTTCATATATTTTTGTGTTACTTAACATGTATTTGTATCAATTAACGTGCATTTATATCATTTAATGTACCTGTCTCGTTTTACGTACACATACCTAATTTAACGTGCATTTAAATTTAATTACATGTCTTTGAGTGATTTCGGTAATGTAGATAACAAACAATTAAATCATATTGCCTAAACTAGCTAACTAGAATAATTAAGATAGAACTAGAATGACATGCTACTAATTAAGCTTTTAGTTAGAGGGGCTCTTTAGTCATTAGGTGCCTTAGATATTTTCCTACCTAAAAAATACACCCAAAACACATACATTATACATTACACCACACACATACATACATACACAATTTGTACACACACACACTACACGATCAAACCATCATGAAGAGAGAGAAGAGATGAAAGAAAAGAAGAAGAAGAAGAAAGAAGAAGAGTCAAGCCATTTCTCTTGCATTTTAAGCTTTCTTCAAGGTGTTTCTTTGCTTTTCTTACTCTCAACCTCCAAGGCAAAGGTAAGGGAAGTTTTTCTAAAAAGCTTTACAAAGCCATTCAAGGTGTGTTTTATGTTTTATATACATATTGAACATGATAATGGTGATGAATATGCTTGGTGATGAAGTTTAACTTAGTTGGGTATATTGTTTGAGTTGAATGGGTTGTGTAAGCTAGAGTTATACTTGCTATGTACATGCTTGATGATCTTGAAGAGTTTATTAGTTTGGATTGAGTTGGGTGAGTTTGTATACATGTGTTTGAAGGTTGGGTTTGCTTATAGTGGATGAAATTAGGAGTTTAGGACATTAGGGCTTAGATGATGTTTTGGATGTTCTATGAATTATTGATTGATTTGTGGATAATGTTATAACATGATAATTGTGATTTTGAGGTTATAAAATGGGAGAGTTTGTGTTTGGGTGAAATGGCTAAGGTTTAGAGCTAAGAGGTTGAGCAAAAGAAACAAGAAAATGCAAATTCGTGCATTTTTATGTCAAGTTCTGGCAACTAAAGTCGGATCTGGTTGACCGGATAGTGGCCCGGAAGTCACTACCGGGCGAGTCAAGTTGGATCCAGTCGACCGGATCAATCTACGGGACGACAGATAGCTTTGCGCAATGTTTTTTCGGAAGCCATATCTCACTTGATTCAACTCCGAATTGCATTCCGTTTGATTCTAGAACTATCTACATTCGATAAGCTTCGATTATATACCAAAATTGGATTAATTGGAGTTCGGGAAAGTAGACATATTTACCTTCTAAATTAGGCTAATGCAGAAGTATTGGATTTGCTTGGTATATCTAGTATATGCTATTGGTAGGTGTTGATTAAGTATCCAATTTGCAAGTTCTTGCTATTCCTTGTTATTTATTGTTATTATGTGTTAGTATTAAAGGAGCTTACATGTCCATACGAGTATAAGATAAATGTTTGACACGTTTACATGATACAAAATATATAATGTACTCGGATATGCTATATGATTGACTGAACTTACTTGTTTATGTAAAAAGTATATGTATATGAATTGTAAATGCGCGGTTAGGTTGCAACCATTAATAAATGCAGTAGTAACGAGAACTCCGGGCAACAACGGGCTCGCCAGTATCTCTCGCCTACTGAGGTAGTAACGAGAACTTCAGTCAGAGGTAGAGCTTGCTGGTATATCTCGACTTCCAAATGTTTACATCCCTTCTCTTTCGAGACTCATTGATCCTCTTACTCGTCGAGACCCAATGATATCTTGGACAAGTTAGGTTGTTTAATGTTATTGAATCTTGATTGTATAACTTGTATTCTCATTCGAATATCCTTGTGTGCACGACATGTTTTATCAAACTGATTACGAAAAGATAAAACCCTGGCAAAAAACCTTCCTTGTTTACCTCCTCACTGAGCTATATGAGAGGATCTAGCTCACCCCTCTTTTCTACCATTATAGGTTATCCGGAGTTGGAGCTTAACTTAAGAGTAGTTGCTTGTTTTGTTTAACCTTTTGTTGTAATAGAATAAGCTAGGCATGTGATTTATTTGATGTAATGTATTAATCTCGTGGGCACTTAACTATGTAACTAACTTGATACATTACTCTTTCAAGGCCTAGTTGTAGTAGTTGGACCTATGTGAAATAACGTAGTAAATCCAGGTCTTGTAATTTGAACTTAGTGGTTGTAATATTATTTATTAGTGATGAAGTTTGTATAATGGGTGTTACTAGAATTGGTGTAATATATGGTTTGATGTTTTATTTTATGGTTAATAGTGCTCGGACAATTGTATTGTGCCATAACGGACTTAGGCGAAGTGATCTTCTTAAGCTCGTGGAATCACGATCCCAAAACGCTTGATGATTCGTAACCTTAAATTTTAATTTTCTGTCATTATTGTGGTATCAGAGACCGTTTCAACAATTAAGAAAATGGGGTCGTGACAAAGTGGTATCAGAGCTTAACTAGTTAGCTAGGCGTAGACTCGGTTTAGAACCCTTGGTCTGCGGGTAGAAGACCTAGGTTAGGAATGTGCTTGGAAGTCTAGGTATACTTACATGAGCTTATGTGTTTGATATTCTTACCTGAAGTTACGTGTTATACGTGCTTGTGTGAATCTTATGTGACTTCCATGCCATAACTGCTTCTTGCATATATGAAATCTATATGCTAGGTTGTTCCTTAGTGACAATGTTGCATCACATAATTATTATGCATTATGTTGCAGTTGTTTTTCATGTAATGTAACTACATGTATACATATTTGTTCTTCATGTAATATAATTGCATATATGCATATCATATTGGGGTGCCTCTTTTTGGGTGAAGTAAGAATGCTTGGAAAAACTCTCGGAATCCAAGGAAAACTTCGGAGGAATGAGTTCATGACTTTCAAACAAGAGGATTTGACTATTGTGCAGTATGAAGCCCGGTTCAATCAATTGTCACATTATGCACTGGGAATGGTACATACTATAGAAAATATAATTCAAAGGTTTATTCAAGGATTGAGGCCAGAGATTCAAGACAACTTGGTTCTTCTACATCTTTCCACTTATGGCGAGGCCCTTGATGCTGCAACAATAGCAGAGAAATGAAAGAAAGAGGAAATGGCAGGGTCGGGTCAATCGAGTAAGGTCAGAAGAAAGACTGCCCGAAATGGAGAAAACACAAGGGTCAACTATCGATAAAGGCACTCAAAGTCATGGCCAGAGTCAAGAAGGACTAGTTGATGCTAGGCCACAACAAGAAACCTCAGCCACCCAGTCAGCTCGTGGTACATCAGCAAGTGTGACTACTTCTCAGATCGTTATGTGTACTCATTACAACTAAAAAGGGCACACTGAAGCCTAGTGTTGGAAAAAGTCTAGCAAGTGCCTTGGATGTAGGAGTGACCAACACCGAGCCAAAGAATGTCCTAGATGGCAGAGGAATCGTGCTCGGACTACAGGCATTAGCTATGGTTGAAGGTAAACCATATTTATAAACCTATGAGCTAAAATATTGATTGACCTCGAAGTTGTCCGTATCTTTCTTATAATATCTTGAGAGCAACGTGTTGATATGCAATTAGGGAGTTGTTTTACCTAATTGAAGTTTGTATATGCATGATGTTGAGTTGGTGATCAAGTAGTATGTGAAGTTGGAACGTGGGGAATTCCGGTTATAAGTTAAGAGTCGTTGTCGCCCTTATTCTACTTATGTTTGAAAAAAAAATGATGATGCAATTATAGGAGTATGGATTGACTTGTGAAGTGTCTTATGGTATTCATGTTAATCGGGCTATAGAATTGCCACACCACCACGAAGCTGTCGACTACTAAGATTCTTATTTGGTACTCCTATTTAGAGATCACGGAATTCTTATTCAGCAACTGATATCAAATATCTGAGATTCTACGTGACCTTCTTATGTCATATTCTTCTTCAACAATATAATCGGCACTCTATTTTGGAATTCTTGGTTCATTCTTCTTATTGAGTATTCTTCTTGGTTTGATTATTCGGAGCCTTTATTTGGCCTCTTTTCTCAGAATTCTTATTGGGCTTTCTTATGAGAACTCTTGTTTAATAGTCGGACTTCTGTATTCGACACTCTTATCTGGATTCTTGTTCGATATATTTATATGGTATTCATGCTCGGAATTCGTATACAGTGTTGTCTAGAGTTCTTATTTGGGGTTTATTGATTGGTGTTATCCCTTAGCGGTCATTTGAATTCTTACAAGTGGTGCTGCACTTGCAGTTGCCCGGTTATTTTCACGGAACCAAATTTTTATTTATTGGTTGGGATTCCTGAATTACTTTCAGCATTCGAGTTGATCCGAAAAGGAAGAAGGAATTGCGATGGCCTAATTCTGTTAAGGAGGGGAGGTTGTGAGACCCCGTACCGAGCTAGTACAGAGCTCAAAGTCATTTTATAGCATTTCATATATTTTTGTGTTACTTAACATGTATTTGTATCAATTAACGTGCATTTATATCATTTAATGTACCTGTCTCGTTTTACGTACACATACCTTGTTTAACGTGCATTTAAATTTAATTACGTATCTTTGAGTGATTTAAGTAACGTAGATAACAAACAATTAAATCATATTGCATACACTAGCTAACTAGAATAATTAAGATAGAACTAGAATGACATGCTACTAATTAAGCTTTTAGTTAGAGGGGTTCTTTAGTCATTAAGTGTCTTAGATATTTTCCTACTTAAAAAATACACACAAAACACATACATTATACATTACACCACACACACACACATACACGATCTACACACACATACACTACATGATCAAACCATCAGGAAGATAGAGGAGATGAAAGAAAAGAAGAAGAAGAGTCAAGCCATTTCTCTTGCATTTTAAGCTTTCTTCAAGGTATTTCTTTGCTTCTCTTACTATCAACCTGCAAGGCAAAGGTGAGGGAAGTTTTTCTAAAAAGCTTTACAAAGCCATTCAAGGTGTGTTTTATGTTTTATATACATATTGAACATGATAATGGTGATGAATATGCTTGGTGATGAAGTTTAACTTGGTTGGGTATATTGTTTGAGTTGAATGGGTAGTGTAAGCTAGAGTTATACTTGCTATATACATGTTTGATGATCTTGAAGAGTTTATGAGTATGGATTGAGTTGGGTGAATTTATATACATGTGTTTGAAGGTTGGGTTTGCTTAAAATGGTAAAATTGGGAGTTTAGGACATTAGGGCTTAGATGATGTTTTGGATATTCTATGAATTATTGGTTGATTTGTGGATGATGTTATAACATGATAATTGTGATTTTGAGGTTATAAAATGGTAAAGTTTGTTTTTGGGTGAAATGGCTAAGGTTTAGAGCTAAGATGTTGAGCAAAAGAAGCAAGAAAATGCAAATTCGTGCATTTTTTTGTCAAGTCCGGGAAACTAAATTCAGATCCGGTCAACCGGATAGTCACCTGGAAGTGACTTCCAGGAGAGTCAAGTCGGATCCGGTCGACCGGATCAGTGAACCGGACGATAGACAACTTTGCGCAATGTTTTTCCAGAAGTCATATCTCACTTGATTCAATTCCGAATTGCATTCCGTTTGATTCTAGAACTATCTACATTCGATAAGCTTCGATTATAGACCAAAATTAGATTAATTGGAGTTCGGGAAAGTAGATATATTTACCTCCTAAGTTAGGCTAAAGCAGAAGTATTAGATTTGCTTGGTGTATCTAGTGTATGCTATTGGTAGGTGTTGATTAAGTAGCCAATTTTGCAATTTCTTGTTATTCCTTGTTATTTATTGTTATTATGTGTTAGTATTAAAGGAAATTATATGTCCATACGAGTATATGATAAATGTTTGACACGTTTACATGATGCGAAATATAGAATGTACTCGGATATGCTATATGATTAACTGAACTTACTTGTTTATGTAAAAAGTATATGTATATGAATTGTAAATGTGCGGTTAGGTTGCAACCATTAATGAATGTGGTAGTAACGAAAACTCCGGGCAGCAACAGGCTGTAACGCCCTGACCTAACCCCACGTTAAATGTTAAGTCTGGATCCGATAAACGGACAGAGTCTCCTCTGTACCACGAACATTTGAAAACCTGTAAATGTTCAAAATAGCTACAATTTACTAAAACAAGCCTTTATAATTAAAATTCAAAGGTTCTAGGCCATCCAAGCCTTGAAACATACAATTGCTCCAAATCACACAAGCATGCAACCAACTTAACTTTTCATTAAACCATTTTATCATGTCGTTCAATGATAATATTAGAGCAATCTTAGAAGTTGAAATCAAACATGCCATTAAGCATACACCCCTAAAAATGCAAGAACTAAAAGAGAATTAAAAGTTATTACAAGCCATAATATCTCAAAGCTAGCATTACAACCAACTAACTTACAACTTACAACTACCAGAATATACATAGCCCTAAGGCCACAAAATAGACCATAACATAGTAGTACATGAACACCATGAAATAGCAAGAAATCATATCCACCTCAGGCAATAACCATACAGCAACTAGGGTAAAGGGTCAGCCTGAACTTTTTCTTTTTCCACTACCACCTCAACTAGCTGGGGATCACCTTCAGCACTTCCTAAAACATGATATCGAGGTATGAGCAACACTGTTGCCCAGTGAGGGATAAGGTCCTGGGGCGTGCAATGCAACAGGTAAAACAGTTAAACAACAATAGTAATTTAAACAATTTAAGAAGTAACAATAGCTTAAGTAACCTAACATTAAAAATGATACATTTCACTTAACCCCAATACTAAATCTTCAATCCACGAACACGATCCACGAACCACGATCACGATCACGATAAGCCGGCATAACTCCAAACACTCCAGTGGGTGTATCCGGATGTACCCCAATAATCCTACGACCCAACATCTCCTGGCAATCTCCAGACTAGACGAATGAGGGACTATGGCACGGAGTTTGAATATCCACCGGCAAGCCCTCTACCGCCTAGCCGATATTCAACACATCCGCCCCTGACACTATGGTTGCGCAACCACTATGCAATGCACTTAACGATGACAAGTCAATATCAACTATATAAGCAATAACACATAAGAGGATCAACAAAGTAGGTTGACCTCAGAATAGATAGGTTAGAAGTAGTTTATATAAGCAAATAAACAACTTTACAAAGGGGCATATATAAGATACATTTAGAATTATACCAAAAGTTCCAAATCAACTTGATTCCACATTTGAACACTCAAGAAGTCATGCCAAGGTCTTAGAAGTGCGAGACAACCGAAATTGCACCTAAACCCCTTTGTTATTCAAGCTATTTTTCTTCCAAACCAAAGTTAATGATTCAATTTCAAAGGGAAACTATCACAACCTTCTAACTAACCCCCAAGGGACCTTTTCAACCCTCAACCACATTCAAATGCCCGCAATTACCCCAAAAGCCCCAATTTCCCTCTTCTAGCTTTGAACTACACATACTTCATCCGGGATTCAAACAAGGTTTAGCAAAGCTTCTATAGCACCTAGGTAGCCTAAGAATACTAAAAGTGAAGCCCGAATCCACCTGGATTCGCATTAACCCCGAAACCCCTTTGTTAAAGTCAGCTATTTCACGTTTTATGCGATATTAGAGCAATTCAAGTGCACGGGGCTATTAGACTACCTTCATTAATACCTAAGGCATCTATTAGAAGCATTGAATCAAGTTTAAACGCGCAATTACACAAAACCCTATAAAAATGTCACTATTCACCTCATAATTCAAAATAACGATTCTAACCGTTTAAAAAGCGAAACAATGGCTCAAATATGTTCTCTAGCACTTATATACTAGGTATAATAGTATAGATAATCAATACAATATCATTTCGTCATATTTTCAACAAATTAAGAAAATAGCAACTATTTTAAAATGCAAAAAGAAGCCGTGAAATCCCTCACCAATGCGCGTAGGAGCACCTAAGAGGCTTGCACACACCCTAAACTACTTGCTCTAGGCTTGGCTTGGCTTGAATTGAAGAGTTGAAGAGCAAAAATCAATTTTTTCCCTCTTCTTGCTGCTCTCGGCCCTAGCACAGTAAAATCAGCTCCTATTTTTTTTTTTTGTTTGCAAGTTATAAGCTTGTTGGTCCTTAATAACCTAAAAGGGTGGGGGGGGTGAATTAGGTTGTTTAGGCAAGGTTAAGCAATTTAAAATTTCAATATGAAAGCAATGTCAAGTAAGGATTGAAACAATACTAAAAACTCTTGTAGGCGATTTATTAAACACTTTGTGAGCATATTAGTATTTAACACTAAATATGCAATTTGAATTTCAAGGTAGAATTTCAAATAGATATCTCAACAATTACCAAGCAATTAAGATGAGCAATGACCACACGAAGGTAAATGACTTGAAAATAAAGAGAATAGAGTAAGAGAAATCAAACACGATGATTTTCAAGTGGTTCGCACTCCCGGAGGCCTAGTCCACCACCTAAGGTCTTCTCTTCCCTTAGGATTTTAGTAACACTTCACTATGATGCTTCTTCAAATGTTGGTGAAGCAAGAACCAACTACAATTACTCTTGAGTCCACAAGAGTTACACAAGCTCCTTCAAATGTAGGTGAAGTTTAACTTACTATTCTCTCTTCCTTTGAGTCCACAAAGGATTACAATACTTCTTCTCACAATGATTCTCTCAATCTATGTGAAAGAATGTATTACAAAGATTATGTGATAGAATAAATGACAATTGCAACTCCTATTTGAGTTTGATATTACACTTTGGAAAATGGCTTTGAATGCTCAAAAGATATGATAATGATAGCTCAAGATTTTTCAATAGGAATGATATGAAAACTCTTTTGAAAATATGAAAATTATGGCTTGGAGAGATGATTTTGAAGGTGAGAAGGCATAGCTTAAAAAGAGGGAAAGATTAGACAAAAATCGGATTTTAAGCAAGATTTTCGGATTTTCCCATTAACTCATCCGGGCGCTGAGGCACTGATCCGGGCGCCCGGAAAGAGCATGTATCGCTCGGAAAATTCTTTTCTACCGGGCGTTGCACCTTCTATCCGGGCGACCGAAAAATGCCGGTAACGCCCAAATGCCAAAAAAAATGCTGAAAATGTATTTTTAGCCCAGAAATATTTGGGCTTATTGAAAAAGAGATTTCTTAGCATTTTTTAACATCCCAAAAAATTTCAAACTATTTGAAAGGTATTTTTATAAAATGATTTCAAAAGCAAGAGTTTGAAATAGAAAATATTTTTTCTACGAAAGGTTTTGAAATAAGAAAACATATTATTTTTTGAGAAATTTTGAGCGATGCAAATCATACTTAGGCAAGCGACAACTTTTAAGGCCAGTACCCCTTATGTCACCACTTCTCCTTCCTTGTGACTCCCTCTTTATCTTCGAGTCAATAACTTGAATTCTTTAGGGCTTGGATACAATTTGATAGTGTTTGGTCTTTGATCCAAAAAGCTTTCTAATCTTGACTAACACAACTTGATCCAATGTTGATGTAGACTTGCTTTGGAATGAAGGTCTCACAAAAAAATATGTTAAAGCACAATTAAGATGTTTTGTTATTATCAAAATAAAGATTATAGACTTTTCAGGCCAACAATCTCCCCCTTTTTGATGATGACAAAACTTTGAAGTTAACAAGTATGAATTAGTTGAAATTTAAAGAGTAAAGCTTGAATTGAGGTATCCCCCTCAATTTGTACTTGATAAAATTTAGTCTTGATCCTGTAAAGCAAAAACACCCCCTGACTAAGTGCAATGATAGGCATGCAATGATAGGCATATTTACTTCAATACTTTCTCCCCCTATTTGTCATCACAAAAGGGCATCCAATAGCAAATGAAGACAATAGTAGGCGACAACAAGCATAAGACAAGAGATAAGCAAGAAAAAAATGCAACGCATTAATGACAAGAAGGCAAAAAAAATATCCAACCAACGTTAAAAGATAAGGAAAAAAAACAGCTAAGGAGTGTTTGAGGAAAGATCCAACTGAAGCAAAAAAATTGTTTGAGGAGAGAACACAACTTAAAGCATCCACAGACTAAGAACCAATGTGGTGATCATATAAAGCCTTCAGCATCTGCTCTATTCTGTCCAAACGATCATCTTGTGCATACAAGTGTGCACGAATTTCATCAATGGAGGAGGAGTGAGAGGAAGATGGTCTAGCCCTTTGTCCTTGAGAAGTGCCAACACCACTGTTGCCTTGCCGTTCCATAGGATCTCTAAAAGTAGTGGGGTCAACATCAAGGGATTCAAATACAAGAGGCACTCGTATCATCACCAATATTGAGAACTCGAGAGTTATGAATTTTCAACTTTTAGCGAGTGAGGCTGGTAACATTGAGAAGATAGGATCTATCGCTAATGGCCTCAAACTCGTGATCTCGCGGAACTTCTAAAGACTCAAAAAGGTGAATTAAGGGTACCCTATAAGCAAGTTGATTTTGAGCCTCCTTGGTATGAATGATATGGTTAATGATGATGTGTAGAAGATTGATACGTTTAGCTTCATACATCAAATACATCAATAGTGCAGTGAATTTTGGAATTGAACCATCCTTAACTTCCTGTGGAATAATGACCTCATGAAGAATATAAAATAGCAGCTTCTTTTCTGGAGTGAGATCCTTAGTCTTAGGATATCCTAAAGAGCTTGTTCCTGTTCCTTCCCACAAAAATTCTATAACATTGGCTTCTAAGTTTTCAAGAACACCTTCTGGCATACCTCTATATGAATAAAGTTTGGTACCTTGATTAGGAATCCCAAAGGCTCTAGCAACAATACTTGCAGTTAATTCTAGTTCCTTAGACTTAACTTGACTATTCAGTTTCATGGTGGTGAAGTCTAAGTTAACATAGTAGTAGAATTCTCTAATCCATGCAGTAATGCCTTTGTTTTCAAACCTTAACATAGGTAGCCACCCTTGAGCATCTAAAAGCCGATAAATTCTAGTACCATTAAGCAAGGTGGGAGGATCTAAAATCTTACCCCATAGGATGTTTTGTTGTGGAAAAGCATCTGGATTTACAATGATCTGAGGGCCTGAGGATGAAGATTCTCCTTGCTTGCGTTTCCTGGAGTCAGCTCTTGGTGGTGCCATTGGAATTTGAAGGTTTGACGAAGCTTGTTAGAAGAAAGGCTTAGTTGGGGAATTTCACCGAACACCTTGTAAACAAGGTTTTTTAAGGATTGGATGAAGAGGATTTTTTAAAGCTTTGATGATCAAAATATAAGAGTTTGATGATTTAAAGAGTGTTTTGATGCAAATAATGGTGAGTGATGGTGAAGATGTTGGTGATTAAATAGGAGAAATTGAGAGAAGAAGGAGTTTATATTTGAGAAGATGTGAAAAAGTGAGGAGAGAGGAAGGAGATTTCGGTTTTTCAAACAGCCCGATCCGGGCGATAGGCCCTTTTTCCGGGCGCCCGGATGAGGGCAGTAACGCCCGGCAGAGAGCGAGGTTCCAGTCGTTACATGCTTCTTTCGGGCGCCCGGAAGAAGGCAGTAACACCCGGATCACTATTTTGCCGAAAAATGCAATATTTCGTCAGGTTAAGTGACCCAAAGCATTCCTAGTTCCCTTCTAATAGCACAAAATTGATTCTCATGCAATGGTTTTGTAAAAATATCGGCCAATTGATGCAAAGAATCAACAAAAACAAGTTCAATATCCCCTTTTTGCACATGATCTCTTAGAAAATGATGACGAATTTCAATATGCTTAGTTCTAGAATGTTGAATAGGATTCTTTGATAGACTTATAGCACTTGTATTATCACACCTGATAGGCACATGATCATACTCGAGACCAAAGTCAAGTAAAGTTTGTTTCATCCATAGAATTTGTGCTGCACAATTACCTATAGCTACATACTCTGCTTCTGCTGTTGAAAGAGCTACACTATGTTGTTTCTTACTAGACCATGAGACTAAGGCATGTCCTAGAAATTGACAACTGCCGCTAGTGCTTTTTCTATCGATCTTACATCCCGCATAATCGGCATCGGAGTATCCTAGAAGTTCAAAAGATGTGCCTTTAGGATAAAAGAGTCCTAGATTGATGGTACTCTTTAGGTATCTAATAATTCTTTTTACAGCATTCAAGTGTGCTTCTTTCGGAGAAGATTGAAACCGAGCACATAAGCATACAGAAAACATAACATCAGGTCTTGAGGCAGTTAAATAGAGAAGGCTTCCAATCATATCTCGATATTGCTTTTCATCAACAGATTTACCTTTTTCATCTTTGTCAAGTTTGATTGACGTTCCCATAGGAGTGCTCATTTCTTTTGCAGTTTCAAGCCCGAATCTTTTGATGAGTTCCTTAATGTACTTGGCTTGATTAATGAAGATCCCTTCTTTTGTTTGTTTGATTTGAAGTCCAAGGAAGAAATTTAATTCTCCCATCATGCTCATTTCAAATTCTTTGTGCATACATTCAGAAAAATACTTGCAAAGGGATTCATTAGTAGCACCAAAGATAATGTCATCAACATAAATTTGAACAAGCAAGATGTCTTTAGCTTTTCTTTTTACAAATAAAGTAGAGTCTAGTTTACCTCTAGAGAAGCCGTTGTCAAGTAGATAATTACTTAATCTATCATACCATGCCCTAGGTGCTTGTTTAAGTCCATAAAGAGCCTTTTGAAGTTTGAATACATGACTTAATAAATTTGTGTTTTCAAAACCGGGTGGTTGTTCAACATAAACTTCTTCTTGAAGATATCCATTTAAGAAAGCACTTTTAACATCCATTTGATAGAGTTTGAAGTTCATGAAACATGCATATGCTAGTAACATTCTAATGGATTCAAGTCGAGCTACTGATGCAAAGGTTTCTTCATAGTCTATTCCTTCTTCTTGATTATATTCTTGAGCAACTAATCTAGCCTTATTTCTAGTTACATTACCGGATTCATCTAGTTTGTTTCGAAAAACCCATTTTGTACCAATAATCGGGTAATTACTAGGTCTTTCAACTAAGGTCCAAACTTGATTTCTTTCAAATTGATTAAGCTCTTCTTGCATTGCAATAATCCAATCATCATCCAATAATGCTTCTTTGATATTTTTAGATTCAATTTGAGATATAAAAGCTACATGTTCACAAAAAGTATTTAGATTGGAACGAGTTCTTACACCTTGTGATTGATCCCCAAGGATTTGATCATTTGGATTATTTTTGACAAATTTCCAACACTTTGGGAGATCTTGATTTGTTGATATGATTTGATCATTTGAAGTTGGTTGTTCTTCCTCTATTTGAGTATCAATTTGATTGCTTGTGGATGTATTGCCTTCTTCACTTGTCGGAATAGGTTGACTTTGTTCTTCAACTTGTTGAAAGCTCATACTATCGTCTTCATCCTTTCTTGACATAAATGGGTTAGTTTCATCAAAGTTAATATGCATAGATTCCTCAATTACAGAGGTTCTTTTATTGTACACTCGATATGCCTTGCTTCTAGAAGAGTATCCAATAAAAATACCTTCGTCGGACTTTGAATCAAACTTACCAAGATACTCCTTATTATTTAAGATGAAGCATTTATATCCAAAAACTTTAAAATGTGAGATATTTGGAGTACATCCTTTTCATAATTCATATGAAGTTTTCTTTAGAGAAGGCCTAATTAAAACTCTATTTAGAGTATAGCAAGCTGTATTGACAGCTTCTCCCCAAAAGTATGTAGGCAAGTTATTTTCTTTCAACATTGTTCTTGCCATTTCTTGTAAAGTTCGATTTTTCCTTTCAACAACCCCATTTTGTTGAGGAGTTCTAGGAGCCGAAAAATTATGCTCAATGCCATTTTGTTCACATAATTCCACAAAAGATGCATTTATGAATTCCGTGCCTTGATCACTGTGAATGCATGAAATATAGTATCCTTTTTCATTTTGCACTCTTTTACAGAATTTTGCAAATTCATTGAAAGTATCACTTTTGAAAGCAAGAAACATCACCCATGTGTATCTAGTATAATCATCAACAATAACAAAAACGTATCTAGATCCTCCTAGACTTATTACATCCATTGGTCCAAAAAGGTCCATATGAAGTTTTTGTAGAGCTTTTGATGTAGACACATGGCTAATGGTTTTAAAAGATGCTTTATGTTGTTTTCCAAATTGGCATGCATCACATAAATGATCTTTTTCAAACTTGGTCTTAGGAAGGCCTCTCACAAGATCCTTTCGAGAAAGTTTACTAAGTAGATCCATACTAATATGTCCTAATCTTCTATGTCATAACCAAGAACTTTCATTTGTTGTGATTAAGCACTCAATGTTTTGGCATGATATACTTTCAAAGTCAATAATATAAACATTTTCATGTCTATTTGCAGTAAACAACACATTTTTCATTTTGTCAAAAATGGTGCAACATGATGATTTAAATTCAACTAGATAATCATTATCACATAGTTGGCTTACACTAAGCAAATTATGTTGCAATCCTTTCACAAGTAGTACATCATGAATGGATATTTTATTTCCAATACTACCTTTACCAATGATTTTACCTTTTTCATTATTTCCAAAGCTCACAAAACCTTTGTAATTTTTGATAGGCTCATAGAAAAGAGATGGATCACCGGTCATATGCCTTGAACATCCACTATCAATGACCCAATTTCCTTCATACTTCATCCTTAGGGTAACCTATATACAAAAACAAAATTTAGGTCCCCAAGTTCTATTGGGTCCTATATTGTTAGTATTGACTTTTAACACTTTTGATAATCCATTTTGGTTTAAGCCAAGAAGGAATTTTGGAGTCTCTACCTATCATATTTCGAAATTTACAATGTGATGTTATGTGACCTTGTCTTTCACAATAGGTGCATGTTTTTTGAAATCCTTTAGATGTTGATGCTTCATTTGTAGATGATGATGCTTTAACAAAATAGCTTTTTAGAGATTTTTGTTTTGAAGAAGGTTCATATCCTAATCCACTTTTATCAAAAGCCATTTTTTGAGAGCCAAGCATTTTATCAAGGTTTTCTTTTCCTTTTGTAAATCCTACAAGGTTTCTATTTAATCCTTGATTTTCTTTTTCAAGATTTTCAATTTTTGTTTGAAGATTATTATTTTCGAAATGAATTTTAAGTGCCTTTTCATGAGCAAAATTTTGATCTTTTTCAAGCAATTTATTTTCTTCTTTTAAGGTATTATTTTCTTTTTGAAGTTCATGTATCTTAATAATTGCAATTTCAAAACTATCATGCATTTTTGAGAATTCATTTTGTAATTCTTCAAAAGAACATTCATTTTCAATTAATGAGCTAGAGGTGTAATATTCGGAGTTAAAAGAAGAACATACTTCATCATCTTCTTTTGTCATAAGACAAACAATGTTTGCCACTTCTTCATTTTCACTTTCCTCACCGGTTGATGCATCGTCGTCAACGTATGTTGCCTTCAAGGCTTTTCCTTCCTTGGTTTTGTTTAGTTTTGGACAATTTGCCTTTATATGACCCGTCTTGTCACAATTGAAGCACCTTCCTTCTTCTTTTGATTTGTTTCTTCCTTTGTTCATAAACTTATTGTAGGGAGCTTTGCTTACCTTTTTGAATTTAAGAAATTTCTTAAAGTTCCTTGTAAGAAGAGCTATCTCATCATCATCTTCTTTGTTTTCTTCTTCTTCATCACTTGAGTAAGCCTTTGATGCAAGAAGCGCAAGTGACTTTTTATTATTCTTTTTTTCTTCTTCTCGATCTTTCCTTTTTAACTCATGGCTCATAAGAGATCCCATAAGTTCACTAAGAGTGAGAGTTTTGAGGTCTCTAGCTTCTTCAATAGCCGTTACTTTAGCTTCCCATGGCTCGGTTAAGCTTCGGAGAACTTTTCCTACCAATTCTTCATTAGAGTACTCTTTTCCAAGAGATTTTAGAGCATTAACAATATCAGTAAATCTAGAGAATATTTGTTCTATATTTTCATCAAAAGACATTTTGAACATTTCATATTTATGAACAAGCATGTTTATTCTAGTTTCTTTAACTTGGTTGGTGCCCTCATATGTGACTTCTAATTGATCCCAAATTTCTTTAGCACTTTTGCATCCGGAAATTTTATTGAACTCATTTGAATCTAAAGCAAGATATAGCATATTCATAGCTTTATAGTTTCTTTCACACATTTTGAAGTCATCATCATTATAATCTTTTTCCGGTTTGGGGGTAGTGATACTTTGTTCTCCTTCCTTTTTAGTTAAAGTAGGATTGATTGGTCCATTTTTTATCACATTCCAAACTCTTATGTCATTTGCTAGAATATAGATTCTCATCCTAGTTTTCCAAAAAGAATAGTTTGTTCCATTAAACAATGGTGGTCTAGAGGAAGATTGTCCTTCAACTATATTAGACATTGATGAGCTTGCCATAAGGATCCTCTACTAGATGTTAAGCTATATGTAGAGTACTAGCTCTGATACCACTTGTTGGTCCTTAATAACCTAAAAGGGAGGGGGGTGAATTAGGTTGTTTAGGCAAGGTTAAGCAATTTAAAATTTCAATATGAAAGCAATGTCAAGTAAGGATTGAAACAACACTAGAAACTCTTGTAGGCGATTTATCAAACACTTTGTGAGCATATGAGTATTTAACACTAAATATGCAATTTGAATTTCAAGGTAGAATTTCAAATAGATATCTCAACAATTACCAAGCAATTAAGATGAGCAATGACCACACGAAGGTAAATGACTTGAAAATAAAGAGAATAGAGTAAGAGAAATCAAACACGATGATTTTCAAGTGGTTCGCACTCCCGGAGGCCTAGTCCACCACCTAAGGTCTTCTCTTCCCTTAGGATTTTAGTAACACTTCACTATGATGCTTCTTCAAATGTTGGTGAAGCAAGAACCAACTACAATTACTCTTGAGTCCACAAGAGTTACACAAGCTCCTTCAAATGTAGGTGAAGCTTAACCTACTATTCTCTCTTCCTTTGAGTCCACAAAGGATTACAATACTTCTTCTCACAATGATTCTCTCAATCTATGTGAAACAATGTATTAAAAGATTATGTGATAGAATAAATGACAATTGCAACTCCTATTTGAGTTTGATATTACACTTTGAAAAATGGCTTTGAATGCTCAAAAGATATGATAATGATAGCTCAAGATTTTTCAATAGGAATGATATGAAAACTCTTTTGAAAATCTGAAAATTATAGCTTGGAGAGATGATTTTGAAGGTGAGAAGGCATAGCTTAAAAAGAGGGAAAGATTAGACAAAAATCGGATTTTAAGCAAGATTTTCGGATTTTCCCGTTAACTCATCCGGGCGCTGAGGCACTGATCTGGGCGCCCGGAAAGAGCATGTATCGCCCGAAAAAGTATTTTCTACCGGGCGTTGCACCTTCTATCCGGGCGACCGAAAAATGCCGGTAACGCCCGGATGCCAAAAAAAATGCTGAAAAGGTATTTTTAGCCCAGAAATATTTGGGCTTATTGAAAAAGAGATTTCTTAGCATTTTTTAACATCCCAAAAAATTTCAAACTATTTGAAAGGTATTTTTATAAAATGATTTCAAAAGCAAGAGTTTGAAATAGAAAATATTTTTTCTACGAAAGGTTTTGAAATAAGAAAACATATTATTTTTTGAGAAATTTTGAGCGATGCAAATCATACTTAGGCAAGCGACAACTTTTAAGGCCAGTACCCCTTATGTCACCACTTCTCCTTCCTTGTGACTCCCTCTTTATCTTCGAGTCAATAACTTGAATTCTTTAGGGCTTGGATACAATTTGATAGTGTTTGGTCTTTGATCCAAAAAGCTTTCTAATCTTGACTAACACAACTTGATCCAATGTTGATGTAGACTTGCTTTGGAATGAAGGTCTCACAAAAAAATATGTTAAAGCACAATTAAGATGTTTTGTTATTATCAAAATAAAGATTATAAACTTTTCAGGCCAACAAAGCTTAATACCTTATGGTGAGTTTTTATGAGAGGATGGGTCATGTTGGGAGTTTAAGTGGCCCACTAAAAAGTGTGTAGATAGTTTAAAAATTAGCCTAAAGTGTAAAGTATAAGCTAAGTAATTAAATCTCTAAGTTATGTTACGTAACACTATTCACTAAACCACTAAAAGCATTTTCTAAACGAGTATTCCTATCGCTTCTAGCCCAATTGTAACATTTTTCCCATTCATTTAACAATTAATATGATTTAATAAAAATGCTAGTTCACTAATATAATGCAGTTTAAAATTGGAATGAATAGTGACCAAGAGAGACAACAGGTAAAGCACAGAATTAAATGCGCAATTAATGGATGCAACAATAAATGAATGCATGACAAAAGCTTGGGTGTCACATCCTCTCCCCCTTAAACTAATTATGCCCACGCAATTCTTACATGAATTGGCGAATAACTCTGGATATTTCTCTCGCATTTGATCCTCTCTCTCCCAAGTAGCATCCTCTAACCCGTGATGATCCCACAGAACTTTAACCATCGGAATGCTTTTAGTTCTCAGCTCTTGAACTTTCTGATCAACAATCCAAAGAGGTTTCTCCGTGTAGGTCAAAGTTTCACTGATCTCTAGTGGCTCGGGCTCAAGAACGCGAGAAGGATCTGGCTTATACTTCCGAAGCATAGAAACATGAAAGACATCATGAATTCTGCCCAGGCTAGGAGGCAAAGCTAGTCGATAAGCCAATTCACAAATAGTTTCCATTACTTCAAACGGTCCCACGTAACGAGGACTGAGTTTACTTCCCTTGCCATGCCGAATCAAGCCCTTGCGAGGAGAAATTTTCAGAAATACCCGATCCCCAACGGTAAATTTCAGATCACGACGGTGTCTGTCTGCATAACTCTTTTGCCGACTCTGTGCTGTAAGCATTCTTTTTCTGATAAGTTGAACATTATTAATCATTCTGTTCATCTATGGCAATAAAGTAGGATCAATAGATTTCGACTCTCCAACTTCATCCCAATATAAAGGAAATCTGCATTTCTGCCCATACAAAGCCTCATACGGTGCCATACCGATAGTAGCTTGATAACTGTTGTTATAAGCAAATTCTGCGAGAGGTAAGTACTTCTCCCAACTCTTACCGAAGTCCAGAATGCACGCTTAGAGCATATCCTCAAGTATTAAGATAGTTTTTTCAGATTGACCGCCTGTTTGAGGATGATAAGCTGTGCTGAAAGTCAATGTAGTGCCCAAAGCTTTCTGAATCTTCTGCCAGAACTGAGATGTGAATCTGGGATCTCTATCTGATACAGTACTCTTGGGAATCCCATGAAGCCTAACAATATTCTCAACATAAATTTCAGCCAATCTATCAAAAGATTCAGTTTTCTTTGTCGCAATAAAATGAGAGGTTTTGGTCAATCTATCCACAACAACCCAGATTGAATCATGACCTCTCGAAGACCGCGGTAAATCTGACACAAAATCCATGGTAATGTGATCCCATTTCCAAATAGGAATAGCCAAAGGCTGCAACAACCCTGCTGGTCTCTGATGTTCAGCTTTAACTTTCTAACATGTAAGACATTTAGCAACATAGTAAGCAATCTCTCTCTTCATGTTGTTCCACCAGTAGTTTTGTTTTAGATCTCTGTACATCTTGGTACTGCCTGGATGGATAGTATACTTAGAATTATGAGCCTCTGCAAGAATTTCTTTCTTTAAAGTTGGCTCAAAATGAATGCAAATTCTGCCTTTGAACTTAAAAAGTCCATCATCATGTAATTTGAAATTCGACTCTCCCCCTTTCGACTTTTCTAAGATTTCCATCAATTGCAGATCAGCTTGCTGAGCCTCTTTAATCCTGGATAATAAAAGAGACTGAATATGCAAACTTGCAAATTGAATACCAGAATCTGAAATGTTGGGCCTCCATAAACATAATTCCTCTATGAACTCCCAATTTTTGATGATTAGACTAGCAACTGTAGCATTTCGGTTTAAGGCATCAGCAATAATATTAGCCTTACCTGGCAGATAATTGATAGTACAATTATAATCCTCAAGCAACTCCAACCAACGCCTCTGCCTCATATTCAACTCTTTATGAGAAAAGAGATATTTTAGACTCTTGTGATTAGTAAAGATTTCAAATTTATTACCCCAAAGATAATGACGCCATTTCTTTAACGCAAAGATGATAGCTGCAAGCTCGAGATCATGCGTCGGGTAATTAAGTTCATAAGGTTTCAGTTTTCTGGAAGCATAAGCAATAACTCTCCCATTCTGCATCAGTACACAGCCCAAACCTTCCTTAGAAGCATCACTATAGATTACCAGATTATCGGTACCCTCAGGTAGAGTGAGAATAGGAGCTGTGGTTAATCTCTTCTTTAATTCTTGGAAGCTAGCCTCACGCTTCTCATTCCAGTCAAATATAGTCTTCTTCCGAGTGAGTTGAGTCAAAGGTCCAGCAATTTTAGAGAAATCCTTGACAAACCTTTTGTAATAACCCGCTAAACCTAGAAAACTGCGAATTTCTGTAATAGTCTCCAGCCGTTTCCATGCCATGACAACCTCAATCTTTGCTGGATCAACAGAAATTCTATCCTGAGAAATAATATGGCCCAGAAAAGTGACTTGTCTTAACCAGAACTCACATTTGCTAAACTTTGCAAATAACCGATGCTCCTGAAGAGTCTGTAACACAATTCTAAGATGTTTTTCATGTTCCGCCTCAGATTTAGAATATACAAGAATATCATCAATGAAAATAACCACAAACTGATCCAGATACGGGCGAAATACCCTCTGCATCAAATCCATAAATGCGGCAAGAGCATTAGTTAACCCAAACGGCAGAACAACAAACTCATAATGACCATACCGAGTTCTAAAAGCAGTTTTGGGAACATCATCAAACTTAATCCTTAACTGGTAATAACCCTGCCTCAGATCAAATTTAGAAAATACCCTGGCACCTTGCAGCTGATCAAATAATTCCTTAATCAAAGGCAACGGATATTTGTTTTTGATAGTTATCTGATTAAGACCCCGATAATCAATGCATAACTGAAGAGATCCGTCTTTCTTTTTAACAAATAAGACCGGTGCACCCCAAGGTGAAGAACTCAGTTGAATGAATCCATTCTCAAGTAAACCCTGCAACTGAATTTTCAATTCCTGCAACTCAGATGGAGCTATTCTGTACAGAGTCCTAGAGATATGCATAGCCCCTGGTAATAAGTTGATCACAAACTCTATCTCTCTATCAGGTGGTAAACCAGGTAACTCCTCAGGAAATACCCCCGGAAACTCTCTCACGATAGGTATATCATTCAGTTTCAATTGATCACCAGGTTGATTAATCAAATAAGCAAAGTAAGCCTCACAACCCTTACCTAACATTTTTTATGCTTTAATAGAAGATATGATAGGAGTCCCTGTAGATTTTCTACTACCAACTATTTTAAGTACGGGCTGGTCGGGCATTTCTAGTTTCACAATCTTCTTTCTACAATCAAGTTGGGCATAATATTTACCTAACCAGTCCATCCCCAATATAATTTCAAAGTCGCGGAAAGGTAGAATAATTAAATCGGCAAGAAAAACATGACCTTGAATATAAAAATTACATGCCTTGCAGATAGATTTGGTGACAAACTTCGGCCCCATAGGAGTGTAAACCACAATATCATGCAACAGTTTATCATGTTTCAACTTAGCATTTTGTGCACAAATAGGTGTAATAAATGAATACAAGGCCCCGAAATCAATTAAAACTTTAACTGATTGATCATTAAGAAGAAAAGTACCTTCTACTATAGCGGTCGTATCCGGAAACTCATCAACATCTAAGGCAAATACTCGGGCCTGACCCCGCGGTACTGGTGCTGCAACTGAACCCTTGGTCTGATTGCCCTGACCAGATGTCTGACCCCTGGTATTCTTGAATTTCTGGCAGTCTCTAACCCTATGTTGATCACTGCCACATCCGGTACATCGACCCAATCTTTTCCAACAATTCTCCTCAGTATGACCCTAGCATTGACAGAAGCTGCACTGTTGGTGACGTCTTGCAACAGTGCCTCCCGAAGGAGCTCTGTAAGTAGAGGTAGCTGAACTACCCTACTGAGAACGAACTACTGCTGGTCGAGTCTACCCCTGACTCTGACTCTGACTCTGGGCTGGTCGCAACTGAATCTGAACATGCAATGTATAACTCTGTGTCTGCCTCGGCTGTGGACTCTGCCCAACTGGAATAGTCTGCCTCTGGTACCCCTGACTCTGAGACTGAAACTGCCGCTTACTCGATTGACTAGTCTCTGCCAATACGTCTGCCTTGCGTTTTTCATACCTTGAGGCGGCTTTGACCACTGTAGCATAGTTAGGGTAATCATTCGAGACAGATTAAGCATAATATCATTCCTCAATCCCATAATGAACCTCTGCATCTTCATATCCTCAGGTTGTACCAAAGCCGGCACATAACGGGAAGCCTAGTAAAAGCAGCTTCATATTGATCTACGGTCATGTTTCCCTGTTTCAAAGCTATGAACTTTGCCTGACGTCTCTCACGGGCAACCACTAATATATATTTATCTTGGAACTCTCGAACAAAGTCAGCCCACGAATGTTGAACCGCTTCAGCTTCCCATTTCTCATTAATAGTACGCTACCACTCCTCAGTGTCACTCTCCAGCAGAAATGTAGCATAAGTAATCTTTCTCTAATCACTGCACTCTAGAATTGCAACCACCCTTTCAAATTTCCTCAACCACAATTTGGCCTTCATATCATTAGGTTTTCCAAAGAAGTTGTAGGCCTCGTGATGGAAAAATCGGTCATACAAATTAGCTCCAGCAGCACCACTACCCTCGGCTCTGGCGGCATGATTACCCCTAGCAGCCCCTGTGAAACCCCGATCCCTCTCGAGACCGGAGGTTCTATCAATTATTCTAATCACAACCCAAATCCAAACTCGGGCAAAATTTTAAGGAAAACGGACGGAGTCTCCCCTGTTTCTAGGCAAAAAGCAAACCTGCGACAGCATATAAATGGACCAATACCATGTCCAAACATTCAACCACCTCAAGGCCATCCGAGCCTTGGTTCACAACAAGTAAATATACATACATGCTTAGCAATTAAACTACACCAACCTATTGCATAAGTTAGACTAACATATCTTTCTATTTTTTTTTCTTTCGTTTGTCATTATAAACATACATTGAAATTAAGCTATATTTACTAAATACATAATCTAACTTATCAAACCATTTCAACTACTTAGCTAGACTTAAATTACATTTCTTTTAACAATAAATACCTACAACATGTGAAAACATGTATCTTTACAACTTCGACACTCAAGCCACATAGGCACGCAAGACGACTCTTCAGGCAACGAACTTTCACGAAATCACGAACTTTCCAGCTAACATGACATTCCTGAAATGTGGTGGTGAGGAGTGAGTATACACAACACGTATACTCAGTGAGGGCGAGATAGATATCGAGGTGGAGAGAAAGAAGATCGTGCAATGCAAATAGGTACAGTTAAGCAATACAATCAATAAAAAAAGCATTCAATATAAACAACAAAGCAATAAACCATTTAGGAAAGCATTAACACAACCAATCAAGCTATACCACACTTTGAAGGCTATGGTTCACTCGAGCGAGTAATGTACCGATCACGATTCCGATGACTTTAACGATGACGCGCCGGCCCAACCACCTTATAACACCAGTTTGGAATACCCCGGAAGTATCCATCAATTCTACGACCCAAAACTCCCTGGGAGTCAACCCAAGCGAGAAGAGGGAATAGCTACGGAGCTAGAGCAACCAACACTGGCAACCCGAGGCTACCCAGAGAGGCCCATCACTCACGTGCGAGACACTAATGCAATGCAATACGAGATATTTAACGATAATCGGGCAAGACACTAAAGTGCAAGTTAGTAACAACATGCGATACAATAAGCAATTACAATCAATAAAGTAACAAGAACAACACTAACAAGCATTATTAACAAAAGATGTTGTCCCCGAACAAGTACTTTTAATAGTTAGAAATATACATACAAGCAAGCAATCAAGATAGGCTTAATTTGTCACAAATTTAAATGTCAAGATGGTAATTCCGTATGCTGCAATCAACCTAAATTCATATAAGATTTGCGTTATCTATTAATTTAGTAGTCATTAATAACAAAGATTTCAAACTTTCCAATTTAACTCCTTATTTATTTTACCTTAAGCTACTGCTAGCCATGAAGATCTAATCCAATGACTTGAAACTTAATACTAATAGAAAGTTAGATATAAATACAGAGCAATATTTACGTGTTGTACATAAAATTAATAGTGAACACAATGTATAGCAAAGCTTTATTTAATATTAACCTATACGCTAATGGATAGGCATAAAAGGTATCTACATGCTATTTTATTAAAATTTCCTCACATAGACTTACTGTTAAACAAATATATGTATATATATAAACGTGCAGCTTTTAATAAATCTCCTCACGTTTATAGTCAGTTCTAGGTATAATTTTTTAACTAATATACATATAGTCAGAACTAGCATATATATAATTTAACTCATACATTAATAACTTACTTGAGTTTATGAAATCATTTAAACTTTATAAATTAATACGATCTAGCTTGAATAATTAACTCATAGACAAACATGAGTTTTAGAAATATTCCTCACGTACGAGTTAATCAAGTTATGTTATATAAAGATCATAAACAAAATATAATCATACTAAGAATGCTGTTTTAATGAAATTCCTCACCTAGTAATGAAGAACGTGAGAAGGAAATGTTTTAGTTGCCAGCTAAACCAATATCTCCAAGTGACCGTACTGAAACTATTTCCCAAATTCTTCTTCTTTCCTAGTGGGTCAAGTTTCACCTGTTTTCGTCTCCTTCATTTTCCACTTCATCTTTCGGTTCTTACCACCAAGCTAACTACTTGTATACTTGTGTTGCTATGGTCTATATCTACCGAGTTTCTTTTGCTTTACATACCAAAGGAATTTAATATAAGTTACCTATTATAACATAAGTCTAATACATCACCAAAGCTACCAGTGATCCACAACCGGTTCCACCCACCAATTCTTCTTTGCTTTAGCTATATTTTGTTATTGGTTGATGGTGAAGTACAGTAGCAGCAGCTTCCAACATTAGTTTACCAAAGGCTTATAAAGAATACAACTATAGCAGAGTGGAAACCCAGGGCAACTATGTTTGCTACTAATTGTAATGATGCCCTCCAAACTTCCTAGAATTTTCGAATGGAAATTTCAGCTTCATGAGGACTACTTGGTTAGTGGTGATAGGTGGTGGATTTGAAGAATTGAATCACAGCGGCGATGCGTTAGGTGCTAGCATATATCGGCAGTGATGTGATGATAACAATTCTTTTACTTTTCCATACTAGTGTTTTATCAAGTTAACACAACAAAAACTATAAAACCAAAGCTACATCCATCGATTCATAAGCTAAGCTAATGTATATATTAACTTCGTGTAATCTAAAATGTTTGGTGTGTGTGGTGTATGAGGATGCTAAGGACATTCCCTAGTATATGGCGTTTTCCTTTACGGATTGCATTCTGTTTGGTGGAGAAGCTCGAAATGGCTAATGCTCAGCTTGTGTCCACTTTATGTGATACCTTCATTGGGTTAAGTAAACTTATCCTAGACTACTAGAAAGAAGTCAGGCAGGTTGATGATCATAATAGCTGATAATAGTGTTAGCTATTTATAAGTTTTGGTGGAGGTGAAAGAATGATGATAGATGATGAATTCTTGTAGCTTCGGCGGCAAGGTGGCTTAAACTAATAACAACTTATACATGCATGGTGACATCGAGTGAGTGGTGATTATGGTAGGTGATGAAGTGTTAGAAGGTTATTGGTGCGCTGAGGATATCGATGAAGATAGAAAGGACACCTCACGGCTGAATCACTTAAGCTAATGATCTAGAAATGGTGACGTGTTGATTAGTAAAGTTGTGGCGAAGCTAATGGTAACAGCTCATGGTTAAGTGGTGCTGAACTGGTATAGCTAAGCTTAGGCGGCATGATGATAGGTAGATGGTAACTTTGTAGTTTTGCTGATTCACTGGTTTGAGTAAGGCGGCAATGGCAAGCAAGCTTAAGTGCTGATTTGTTGTGCAATGTGGCGTCGAGTATGAGCTTTTCATATGATAAAGCAATGCTAAACTTAGTTGCAATGATTACTAAGAAAAATAGAATGGTGAGCTACTCATTTCTTAAGGAGGAGGTGGCAGCAGCGGCAACTTATGTGATGACTAATATTAGCTATGGTAAGGATATTTTTAGCTATTTCACCATAGCTATTCATAGGTTATTACTTAAAACTCAGGCAACATTTAAGTGGACAATTTATTAGGACAAACAAAAATACATGCTACTAATACAAGTTTAATTCTTCTATTTGATAGGCTAAATTTGTTATATCTGTCTATTTCAATTGGCCAATTAAGGGTAGTAATTGACATTTTTTAATTGTTTAAGTAGTTCATTTAACATTTCTAATTTACCTATAAATCCTAATATTACCTAACTATTCACTATATTTACTACTTATCCAATTTATTTAGGATATCTTAATAACATATATAGATACATTTCCTAAAGTTTAATATTAGATTAAATTCCCTAACTGTTACATTAACCTTTTCATGTTATACGTAATATTATTCTAGGTAGTATTGCTAACTCATAGATCCAAGTATATCTAAAACTTCCATGAGCCATTTCCTATTAAACAATTAGTAATTTAATGAACTACCTTCAAATACCTAACTTAATATTTTTAACAGGACTAAATTCTTCAGTTAATATTTCTAAGTTTTCACTTATCTGTTAGTTTCATTTACCTAAAGAGTGTACCAAAATTTTATAAATCGAGATTACTACATTAGTTTTAAAAAGTAGTAAAGTATCACAATTCAATTCACCTACCAATAAAATTCAAGTATCCTATCGTATTCTATAAAATTGAACTATTCACCTAACATCTTATTTATTTATATTTTCAGAATTATAAACTATATCACATAATCCTTATCGGTACATTACCATACTATTTCTTAAGCTAAATTTTAATTCATATTATCATATCACCTAAGAGATTACTATTTAATCAAAATACAAATTGATCCTAAATAACGAGGCAATTAATTATAATTAAATACAAGCAAATAATCATAAATACACTTTTCCAAGAATAATAAGTATAAATAAATATAAATGATTATTTGTAAATGCATGGTCAGGCTTGGGTATTACAGCCCCTGTCTGACCTTGCTGAGTTACAAACTATGCAATAGTGTTCATAGCAATAGCCATAGTAGCCAGAATCTGCGCAGTGCTGGGTTCTGGTCCCTGTGGTGGTGCATTCTCTGCTACTCCTTCACCATCTCCGGGTACACCCTGCCTAGGAGCTTCTTCCGGCTCTCTCCCCGGTCTACCCCTTCTCCTCATCTCAACAGCTAGAATGCAAAGTATTATGATAGGCATTTACATAAATTACAGATAAAGCAAACATAGGAAGAAGTTCAAATAAGTCCACATAAGTCACATATTACATTAGAATAATGTTCACATACAAGAGATTCATAGTCACTTAATCATGCTTGACATTCTAGACTTTTCACTTTCAAACATTAACTCTTAGAGACCTTTCGCATTCCATTATCATGCTAGCATGTTCCTTTCTAATTCAAATTCCACTTAGGCAAATCAAAGGACCACAAATTCATACAATCACAAGGTCACATAACAGATCTCTACCCATAGACCGAGAAATTTAACCCGGCTTCATGCGATCTATAGCTCTGATACCACCTAAAATGTAACGCCCCGACCCAACCCCACGCTAAATGTTAAGTCTGGACTCGATAAATAGACAGAGTCTCCTCTGTACCGCGGACATTTGAAAACCTGTAAATGTTCAAAATAGCTACAATATACTAAAATAAGCCTTTATAATTAAAATTCAAAGGTTCTAGGCCATCCAAGCCTTGAAACATACAATCGCTCCAAATCACACAAGCATGCAACCAACTTAACTTTTCATTAAACCATTTTATCATGCCGTTCAATGATAATACTAGAGCTGTGACTCCCGAGAATTTCACCCTAAATTTATTATAATCGTTGCATACTTATGTGCGCATTTCTACGTGCATCATTTTCCTTGTTTAATTGTTTTTATTGTGGGTCACTATTCATAAAATTTTCGACTGTTTCGAAAGCGTGACTTTAAATTTTTCCTAGGTCACTCGACATTTAAAAGGAACCAAGAAATTTTCGTTTTGAACTTTCGAGCTTAGGAGTATGCGTTTGAAAAATATTTTCCGTGAGCTTTGAATAGTGTTACGTTAGAATAGTGCTAGTATTTAATTAGAAAGCATTTGTAATTACAACTAGCCTTAATTGGTCAATATTTGAGACTACAAAGCTTAGGAAATTAATTATCTACAACATATAAAACAACTAACTCATAAAAATTAAAAGCCACATAACATATTAGTCATCAAAACAAATTCAGAAATTCCATCCATGTCCTCCTGCTGGCCGTCCACTTCAAGAGAGGAAAGGAGAGGATTTTGCTTCAACATCCATGCACTTTGAGCTTTTAGATTGATCTTGGGAGGTTATTGAGCAACTTAGGACCTTCAACAAAGCTTCTACATCTTCAAAATTGTGAGGGAGTCTTATTTGCTTGAGTTAAAGTTTGTATGCACATGTTCAATTTTATTGAATTGTCAATTATAGCTATATATCTTGTTATGAATGCTTCCTATGAGTTATTTAAAGCCTCTAGAGCTAACTTTTGTGGTGTGATAACAAATTTAACGGTTGAATGTTGAGATTGATCAAAGAGGTGTTGAATAGTGCCAAAAACTAGGGTTTTGAGAAAATTTGATAATTGGCTTGAATTGATGCCTCAATTAGGTGCTCTAGACCCTAGGGAAGGTAATTGAAAAGCCACGTTAGGTTGAATCACCCGAATTTGAACTTTAGTGCATAAATAGCTTACTTTAAAAAGGGGGTTTTGCACGTTAGGAAATTCGGGTAAGTTTGGGCATTGATTTGGGTATCCTTGAGCTAAGGAAGCACCTTTGGTGCTTTCGTTTCGCGAAATTGGGGTTCGGTTAGTATGGCTATAGTTCAAACCCGTTCGGGGCCTTCCCGAACTTTTGCTTCAAAAATGAGTTTTTGTGACTTTAAAGGGTACTTTTAAGCTTAATTAGGAATATAGAAAAACTAGGGTAGGATTGAGAATCTCGAACTATGCTTAGGAGAAAGAAAGCTCGATTAAAGAAAGGGGAAAAGTAGTTTTTAGCCTTTTTAGTTGCAATTGGAACTTGTTGTGTGTTAGTAGTGCCTTGCATAGAATATTTAGGATCTATTTAAGTTATTTGAGTAGATTATTGGGATTATTTTGTGTTGATTGCTTCTTTTTGCATCTATTAGTTAATATCTTGCATATATAAACTTTTATCGTGCATATATGTGAGGGCGGCCTACTTTGTCGTTCCTCTTACGTGTTGTGTGATATTATTGATTGTTTGTGACTTGTATTGGGTTGCGCAACCTATATCGGACATGGTAGCGTCGAGAAACACGGGCGGCATCGGGCTTGCCATGCTCCCTCGACTACCATGGTGCCTATTCCCTTCTCGCTGAGGCATACTCCACTACCCCAGAGGCGTGGTTCACCTGCTGGGCATGGACCTACCTCGGGAGAAAGGGTCGTAGGATCGGGATACATCCGGAGTATCCCAAGTGTGGTGTTTGGGTTTTGCCGGCATATTCGTGATACTCGTGGTTCGTGGCTCGTGATCGAAGACTTGGAAGTGGAACCGTATCCTTTTTAAAGTGATTAATAGTTTAATTTATTGTCTTGATGGTTTATGTGTTTTGTATATATGTTTACTTGTGTTGCATATCATATTGCACGTTTATATGCTGCATCACCTCCCTCGCTGGGCAACTTTGTTGTTCACTCCTCATTGAACTGTTTCAGGAGAAGCTGAGGTGAATCCCCAGCTATTAGAAGTAGAAGAAGAGGAAGAAGTCCAAGTAGATCAGAATCAGTGATCTTGTGTGCTGAGGTGGATTTCATGTGCTTCTTACGTGGAGTTCTTGTTATTAATGTATTTTGAGACCTTAGAGTCTTGTATGTATATGTCTAGTAGATGTGTATTAAGAGTTTAAGAAAGTTGTTGGATGGTAATCATGAATTCTAGACTTTAAATTTTCCTTGCATGCTTGGAATGTTGTAAATCTTCATATGGAACTTAGAAGTTATTGTATTTAACTACTTATGACTAAAATCAACTTATCTCGCATGCTTGTGTGCTTTAGTAGAATGTTGTTGCTCCAAGGCTCGGATGGCCTTGTGATTGTGTTTTGGCTTTGGAATTATTGTGGTTAAGTTATTGTCTTTAGTTCAGATGTCTTGAATGTATGTTTACAGGTATCAGTTTTGTCCTTGGTACAGAGGAGACTCTGTCCGAGTGACGGGTTCGAGCCTGACTATTAGCGTGGGGTTGGGTTCGGGGCGTTACAAGAGCAATCTTAGAAGTTGAAATCAAATATGCCTTTAAACATACACTCCCAAGCATGCAAGAACTAAAAGAGAATTAAAAGTTATTACATGTCATAATATCTCAAAGCTAGCATTACAACCAACTAACTTACAACTTACAACTACCAGAATATACATAGCCCTAAGGCCACAAAATAGACCATAACATAGTAGTATATGAACACCATGAAATAACAAGAAATCATATCCACCTCAGGCAATAACCACACAGCAACTAGGGCAAAGGGTCAGCCTAAACTTCTTCTTCTTCCACTACCACCTCAACTAGCTGGGGATCACCCTCAGCACTTCCTGAAATATGATATCGAGGTATGAGCAACACTGTTGCCTAGTGAGGGATAAGGTCCCGGAGCGTACAATGTAACAGGTAAAATAGTTAAACAACAATAGTAATTTAAACAATTTAAGAAATAACAATAGCTTAAGTAACCACACATTTAAAATGATACATTTCACTTAACCCCAACACCAAATCTTCAATCTACGAACACGATCCACGAACCACGATCACGATCACGATAAGCCAGCATAACTCCAAACACTCCAGTGGGTGTACTCCGGATGTACCCCGATAATCCTACGACCCAACATCCCCTGGCAATCTCCGGACCAGGCGAATGAGGGACTAGGGCACGGAGTTTGAATATCCACCGGCAAGCCCTCTGCCGCCCAGCCGATATTCAACATATCCGCCCCTGACACTATGGTTGCGCAACCACTATGCAATGCACTTAACGATGACAAGTCAATATCAACTATATAAGCAATAACACATAAGAGGATCAACAAAGTAGGTTGACCTCAGAATAGATAGGTTAGAAGTAGTTTATATAAGCAAATAAACAACTTTACAAAGGGGCATATATAAGATACATTTAGAATTATACTAAAAGTTCCAAATCAGCTTGATTCCACATTTAAACACTCAAGAAGTCATGCCAAGGTCTTAGAAGCGCGAGACAATCGAAATTGCACCTAAACCCCTTTGTTATTCAACCTATTTCTCTTCCAAACCAAAGTTAATGATTCAATTTCAAAGGGAAACTATCCCAACCTTCTAACTAACCCTCAAGGGACCTTTTCAACCCTCAACCACATTCAAATGCCCGCAATTACCCCAAAAGCCCCAATTTCCCTCTTCTAGCTTTGAACTACACATACTTCATCCGGGCTTCAAACAAGGTTTAGCAAAGCTTTTATAGCACCTAGGTAGCCTAAGAATACTAAAAGTGAAGCCCGAATCCACCCGGATTCGCATTATCCCCAAAACCCATTTGTTAAAGTCGGCTATTTCACGTTTTATGCGATATTAGAGCAATTCAAGTGCACGTGGCTATTAGACTACCTTCATTAATACCTAAGGCATCTATTAGAAGCATTGAATCAAGTTTAAACGTGCAATTACATAAAACCCTAGAAAAATGTCACTATTCACCTCATAATTCAAAATAACAATTCTAACCGTTTAAAAAGCAAAACAATGGCTCAAATATGTTCTCTAGCACTTATATACTAGGTATAATAGTATAAATAATCAATACAATAGCATTTGGTCACATTTTCAACAAATTAAGAAAATAGCAACTATTTTAAAATGCAAAAAGAAGCCGTGAAATTCCTCACCAATGGGCGTAGGAGCACCTAGGAGGCTTGCACACACCCTAAACTACTTGTTCTAGGCTTGGCTTGGCTTGAATTGAAGAGTTGAAGAGCAAAAATCAATTTTTCCCTCTCCTTGCTGTTCTTGGCCCTAGCACAGTAAAATCAGCTCCTATTTTTTTTTTTGTTTTGTTTGCAAGTTATAAGCTTAATAGCCTTATGGTGAGTTTTTATGAGAGGTGGGGTCATGTTGGGAGTTTAAGTGGCCCATTAAAAAGTGCTTAGATAGCTTAAAAACGAGCCTAAAGTGTAAAGTATAAGCTAACTAATTAAATCTCTAAGTTATGTTACGTAATACTATTCATTGAATCACTAAAAGCATTTTCTAAACGAGTGTTCCTATCGCTTCTAGCCCAATTGCACATTTTTTCCATTCCTTTAACAATTAATATGATTTAATAAAAATGCTAGTTCACTAATATAATGCAGTTTAAAATTGGAATAAATAGTGACCAAGAGAGACAATAGGTAAAGCACAGAATTAAATGCGCAATTAATGGATGCAACAGTAAATGAATGCATGGCAAAAGCTTGGGCGTCACACGGGCTCGTCGGTATCTTTCGCCTATCGAGGTAGTAACGAGAACTCCAGTCAGAGGTAGAGCTTGCTGTTATATCTCGCCTACCAAATGTTTTCATCCATTCTCTTTCAAGACTCATTGATCCTCCTACGAGTCGAGACCCAATGATATCTTGGACGAGTTAGGTTGTTTAATGTTATTGAATCTTGATTGTATAACTTGTATTCTCATTCGAATATCCTTGTGTGCATGACATGTTTTATCAAACTGATTATGAAAAGATAAAACCCTTATGAAAACCCTTCCTTGTTTACCTCCTCACTGAGCTATATACGAGGATCTAGCTCACCCCTCTTTTCCACCATTACAGGTTGTCCGGAGTTGGAGCTTAGCTTAAGAGTAGTTGCTCGTTTTGGTTAACCTTTTGTTGTAATAGAATGAGCTAGGCATGTGATTTATTTGATGCAATGTATTAATCTCATGAGCACTTAACTATGTAACTAACTTGATACATTACTCTTTCAAGGCCTAGTTGTAGTAGTTAGACCTGTGTAAAGTAACGTAGTGAATCCAGGTCTTGTAATTTGAACTTAGTGGTTGTAATATTATTTATTAATGATGAAGTTTGTATAATGGGTGTTACTAGAATTTGTGTAATATATGGTTTGATGTTTTATTTTATGGTTAATAGTGCACGGGTAATTGTATTGTGCCTTAATGGACTTAGGCGGAGTGATCTTCTTAAACCCGTGGAATCATGATCCCAGAACACTTGAGGATTCGTCAGCTTAAATTTTAATTTCCTGTCATTATTGTGGTTTCAGAGACCGTTTCAACAATTAAGAAAATGGGGTCGTGACACTAAAAGTACTATAAAAATTTTAATTTAAAATAACATATTAAAATACTTTGACATAATTTTTTTAAATTGAAAATAGTTATAGAATTATCTTATTTTTTTTCCTTTTATCAAACTACAAATCTTAACATTAGTAGTTTAATTAATTTTTGTAAATAAAATAAATATAAAAACAAATTTTAAATTAAGTTAATTCATTAATAAATCTTAAGGATTAATTATAAACAAAAAAATTTATAACTACGTACTAATAAATAAAATTAGATAACTAAATAATTAAGTTTTAAAAAATTGTACCCTTTTACCTAAAAAATGGGATAAGGGGAGTGTTGAGGGGTGGTATGGGTAAAAGGGTTGTATTTAAGGGTGGGGGTATGAGGGTAGAGGGGAGTTAATCAGGTGGGTGGGGGGGGGGGGGGGGGAAGGTTTTCTCTTTAGCTTGTTACTGGGTCGTCGCCCAATTGGAGACGAACATGGTTCGTCTCCATTTGGAGATGGACTTGTATTTCCGTCTCCAAATGGCAATGGTCCTACAGTCCGTCTCCATTTTCATCCAATTTTTTTTCTTTCTTTCTTTATTATATTTATTTAAGGGATACTAAAAGTACTATAAATATTTTAATTTAAAAATAACATATTAAAATACTTTGACATAATGTTTTCTTTTATCAAACTACAAATCTTAAGATTAGTAGTTAATTAATTATTGTAATTAAAATTAATATAAAAAAATTAAATTAAGTTAATTCATTAATAACTCTTAAGCAGTAATTATAAACAAAAAAATTATGACTATGTACTAATAAATAAAATTAGATAACTAAATAATTAATATATATTATATGATCAAAAATATTATATAATTAATATTAATTATATTTTAATTAGTTCTCAATTTAGATAATATATTAATCATTAAATCAACATATTTAATATTTAAATGATTGAATTTCAACATCTTTTAATAATCTGAAAATATTATTTAATTAATTAGATAAATATATAATTTACATAGTTATATAAAAAAAAGAGTTGTCGACAGACCGTCTCCAAGCTGTCGAAATTTTTTTCAATGACTTGGTGTCTATATATAGAACTCGGAATTGCGTTTGACATACCGTCTTCAATTCTCTATTTTAGCTTTCATCTTCTTTGCTTTAACCATGAGTAAAGAAGAGCAACACTACTCACATTATCTTCGTCTTACTAAAGATGAAGAGAACATAACAATGAAAAATTTTCAAAATTCGAGCAAAGCCGTGAAACACCAGCTTCATTTAAATGCTCCGCCAAAAGACGACGGATATATTTCTAAAGCCCAAGTAGGTCAACTTGTTGAATCTCAAATGTTGAAGATTTATTTACCCAAGTTTTTCCCCTAATATTTCTATTAAGATCAAAATCTTGAAGGTGAAGACATTAGTTCAATTTAGTTATTAAATGTGATAATGCTATTATGTAATTGTGATGAGATATTTTGTCTGCTCGTTATGTACTTGTGATGATGTACGTTTTTAGGTATCAAGTACTTGTGTTGATGTATTTCATTAGTAATATATGTAATCCTTAATTATGAATGTAATATTCAGTTAATGTGTGATATGTATTGACTTTTATAATAAAATACTTTTATTTGAATTCCCCTAGCCTTGTTTTTGGAATAACTAATTGTTTATATTTTGTATTACGTTAAATACTCTATGTTAGTTATTTTACACCAACTTAATTTGTTAAAAAAAATTTCAAAATAATTATTTTGTCCACTTAATTCAAATTAATAAATATCAATGTTTATTTCAACTGAATATATTTTATGTTCTAAGTGATAATGAATAATTTATATTTAGAACTCAAGCCGAATTACAAACGAGTTAGCTATGTAGTCGCCAATTCCAAAACTTTGGAGACGGTTTGAAAACAACATATGTACATCGTCACCAATTGGAGATGACATCAATAAGTCGGCTCCATGTCGTCACTAATTGGATAAGGTTTGGAGATGATATATATATATGTCCTCTCCGAGTAGTCGCCAACTGGCCACTTTTGGAGACGGATTATAATGTCGTCTCCAAATAGTCGTCGTTTGAAATTGTCACATATAGAAACTTATTTTTAAGAGTAATATCGAAATAAAATTGCATTACCCGATTGTATAGTTTGAATCAAATTGTATTATTTGATTGTATAGTTAGAATAGTAGAAATACAAGCAAATTTTGTATGGTTGAGATTTGGTAGTAATTCCAAATAGTTGATTATAGGGTTAATACCATTTTTAGTCTTTTATCTTTGACCTCATTAACACTTTAGTCCCTTATCTTCAAAAGTGATATATTTCAATTCCTTATCTTTTAAAGTTAGGACACTATTAGTCCTTTTCGCTCAATTCGTTAAAAAATTGACGGGAGAAACACGTGTTGCTCACATGGTAGTAAAATATCTCTATTGTTAGGGATAAAAGCGTCTTTTGCTTATTTTACTATTTTAGCTTTTCTTTTCTTCATCTCCTTCATCTATCCTCCACCATTGAACCTTCATTACACCTACCTCGAATCCACACATTTAAATATAAACAAGACCACCTTTACTAACTCAAAAATGTATTGCATGCATATTCTCAAACCCTAAATACGAATTAATTAACTCCATGATTCTTTTTTCCTTCTCTTCCTGTGCTTATGAATTATGCATCATTCATAGAGAATTTCTAGATCAATGTCTAGGTCTTTACGATCCAAGACTAATCTTACACATTGCAGGGATTTGGAAAGGTAAAAGAAAAGAAGAAAAGATCACAAACATTCTCATAACGAATTGATAAAAAAAAAAAACTAATTAAAAATTCAAACCTTGTAAATCACAATCAGAAAATCATTAAACATAAACATAACAAAGCATAAATTAAAACCAATTTTAATTCCCAAACGGCAAAAGGAAAATGCATAACCCCAATTCTTTTACTTCACCACACACCTTTAACAACTCAAGCTCCAACTACCATTTTGCTTGCATATTCTCAAATCCCAACAAAAATCTTTACTACTGCCATTGTTTTTCCGAAGACAAAAAAGAAAAAAAAAACGACGTCTCAAAAAACAAGGCCCAATATTGGTTAGATGCGAAGCAAAAACATTTAAAGAGATTCGTGGAGTTAGCTTCAATGCTCGCTTCACTTGCTTAGAGAAATGTAAAAAAGAAACATTAACATAAACCATACAACCTATCTACTAGGTAAGAGGTTAGAGGTGAAGGCTGATAGACAGGCCAAAAGTTAAATTAACAAGCAATAATATAAGGACACTGATTGTTGCGGTTATGGTAGCGGTGGTGGTGGTGGTCATGGTGGAGTGTGAACCGGTGGTAGGGGAAGAAAGAAAAGAAGAAAAGTGAGAAAATAGAATTGAAAAGAGGCATTTGTCTGTGGGGACATTTTCACCCCTGGAATTTGGAAAAAAATCTGATTCACGTGCCAAACACGTGTATCTACCGTTAAATTTTTGACGAAAATGTGACAAAGGACTAACGGTGTCACTCGAACAAAAGATAAATGACTGAAATGTATCACTTTTGAAGATAAGAGACCAAAGTGTCAATGAGGTCAAAGATAAAAAACCAAAAGAGGTATTAACCCATTGATTATAACTAAGTCTGATTTTCTACGTCCATATTTTACTTTGTAAAAATGTAATATTTAAAATCATCTTTTTAAGAGGAGTAAAATGCATCATACCTCTTTGTATTTTCATAAAGTTGTGTCATAAACTTTGTGTTTTAAAAAGTAGCACCATAAACCCTGTGTTATTGAAAACGTTGCAAATAACCCCCTGTTGTCAATTTTTTTGACAATTTTAATGTGAGTGCGATGCACACGCCTATGATGTAAATATGAAATGTATCAAGTTGTAAAATACCCATTTTCTAAAAAATGCATAATACCCCCTTGTGTTATATAAAAATTGCATAATAAACCCTTTATTTTAAAAAACTAGCAAATATCACCTTGTGTCACATAGAATGTTGCATTATACCCCTTGTTTTTCAATTTTCAGCTAACACCCTTAATTTATTACCTTTTTCCTTCTTTTTTTTTTTTTATAGAAAAAACCTCTTCTTCATTTTCGCCAACAACCAAACCCACCTCCACTTAATCTCTCACAAATCGAGCTATGGATCGTATATGCAACAAAATACAAACGCTTTGTGCTGCAATCTATTTTTTTTCTCTATTAACTATTGCTTGGAGACCAAAATCAAATTTCAAAATTATCACTTCAACTTATTAATCTAACAATCATTTTTCTTGTTCCTTTCTTTTTTCCTTCTTGGTGGTCATGTATTAGTTCATTGCTTGTGGTGGAGCAGCTCAAATCCTTCATCTTCTTCTTTGAATATTTTTTTCATTTTCTGAATTTTATTCCAATTATCATTTAGTTGGTTTGCGTTTACTTGGCCTAGTAAATGTTAATAAGGGATTGTCTTAGATAGATCTTTTAAAGAAATTTGATACAATTTTTTATTTTTTATTTGAGTCGAGAGTTGGTGCAGAAGGTGGTAATGGTGAAAAAGAGATGGCCAAGGATGGTGAAAACTGGTAGTGTGGAATGAGGTTATTGACGTGAAACCCTACATATATAAATGGATGCTTCCAATTCATTGAATGAAGGGTATGGCCTAGTGGTTATTCTCTTAGTTTAAGAAATGAAATGTCGCGAGTTCAATTCTTTGCTGCAATTGGTTTCATATAAAATTTTTCTCATGACACTAATTCATTGTCACGTGTCCCACTCCTACTGAAAGAGGAGATGATGATGATATGCTATGTGTTATTAAAGCATTGGAGAGAATAGTGTCATGTGTCATCATACAATTGAAGTAATTATTGCCATGTGTCATGACACTATGCATATAAAATTTTTCTCATGACACTAATTCATTGTCACGTGTCCCACTCCTACTGAAAGAGGAGATGATGATGATATGTTATGTGTCATCAAACCATTGGAGAAAATAGTATCACGTCTCATCATACAATTGGAGTAATTATTGCCACGTGTCATGACTCTAATGAGTGAAAATAAAAATGTGAAAAAGGAAAACAAGAAAAGAGAAAATAAATATAAATAAAGGATAATGCTCTTATTTTACTTTTGTTGTTAACGAATATTAATGGAGTTTTAGATTGGAGATAATATTAACGAACATTAGGCATAACACAAGAGAGTATTTTGCCAATTTTTAAAATATAAAATTTATTGTAGAACTTTCATATAACACAAGAGAATGCCATATATTTTTCTCTTTTAAGAGTAACATTAATTGATGAAAGCACAATATCATCAATAAAATGCCTGTTCTTGGCACGTCTCCCAATATCTAGCTGTTCCAAACAAGCATGTATGATTGCATGTACATTTGACAATAGGTGCTAGCAGCTAGATGGTTGATTCTGACAAGTCTCAATTTTCGACCTCCACGTTATTACAATAGTATTATTTCGGTGGACGAAGGGCAAGCCAATAGGAAAGGGTTAGCGCTTTTATTTATTGAATTTGTCTTGCTTGGTAATTCCACTGTTCTAGTGGTACACTCATTATTGCAAATATAAGAGATTTTAAAGATAAATTTTATGAGTGTATTTTTTTTATATATATTATATGACTTATAAAAAAAATAGGTAAATAAATAAAAGTTGACTTACTTACGGTAACGTAATATGGATTCCATTGATGATGGTGCTGACATGAAATAACGGAACTAGTGATAAGTTCACTAACATTGCATATACTTATCAGACTTACGATAGCAAGTTACACAAGAAATGAAATTCGAACTTTAGTTTACTTAAACAACTCCAGCTGCGAATGTGTAAGTACCGTTAACAGGCTGATCTACAACTAACTAATGAGATATTAGTAATGTTGCTGGAATATTCAAGCGAGCATTTAGACCATTATATCAGAACATCCAACTTACAGCTGTAAGTTAGCCAATTAAATATAAAAAAAGTCAAAAACAACCTCATACATTTTTTATTTTTTGTTTTTTTTGTTTTAGAGTAACATTAAGTAATCCACCTCGATATTTTAATTATGATGGTGTCATATTCAAAATTTTTATTTTTGTAAGAAGCATTGATGAGAGAAAGACATCAAAACAAAATATGAGCAAGTTGCATTAAAATAAATACAATTGTGTAGTTAGAACTTTATATATGCTTTGACAACAAATAAAAAACAAAAGAAAAAGATATTATATATGCATTGCAGGGATTGGTATATTGTTGAAATTCTACGAATACCGATAAATTTTGTGCAGTTGAAACATGGCGGTGCTTCCAATGGCTGATTGTTTATTGTACAGATAGAATAATATGACCGTGTCACAGCGATTGGCATATTGTAGAAGTTCAACGAATACGGCCAAATTTTGGGTGGTTGATGCGGTTTATTTATTGATTTCTTTTTCTCGGTCCACTATTGAGTAAATGTTTTAATACTTCTTGTATTTTATTAAAAGTACATAATATTTTATGTATTTTAAAATATAATTAATTACTTCCTTTTTTCTATTGTATTTTATAAAAATAATTGAATACTATTTGTATTTTATAAATAAGTTAATTATCCCTTTTATAAATAAGTTGATTATTTGTTGTGTTTTAAAAAAATAGTTGAATACCCCATGTATTTTTAACAATATTATTGAATACCCCCCTATTAACGTGACATGACAAGGGGTAATCAATTATCTTTCTAAAAATATAAGGGATATTCAATTATATTTTTAAAAATATAAGAAGATAATCAATTATGTTTTAAAATATATAAAATACTGTGTATTTTTTTTAAAAAAAAAACGGGGGCATTAAGTCATTTACTATCAACTATTTCTTAAAGTTGACTTATAGCTTGCTGTAACGTGGGGCACACTCACGTTAAACGAGGATCATCCTGCATGATGTATGGAAAAGTTTGCCCTTCGACTAATATGGATTCCATTGAAGATGGTGCTCACATTACCGATGTCATAATTATTGTAGCTGTAATACTCTACATTAATAAAAAATAGTGTTTATGAGTAGTTTATAAATGAGTATTGTGAAAATAATTAAAAATATGGGTTAACTATTTGGGTTTCCAGAAAAAAGACCTTCGATAATTATTTTTTCATTTTATAATACTAGTATCGCCTGGAAGTTTGTGAGCAAGAGACGTGATAGAATGATATCTAAAATTGGTCACTGTCCGGCCAATAATCTATTTCGGTATTAATCAAGCACCTATTCTCAACCTTTGAGTAAATTTGATGAACAAACCACATTAAGACGTACATAAACCGTAGGCAAAGCTAACCATGACTGCATCACATGGATTGGTTTATTAGGAAAATTCAATGG
The DNA here is from genome assembly GCA_037974665.1 of Ehretia macrophylla. NCBI lineage: Eukaryota > Viridiplantae > Streptophyta > Magnoliopsida > Boraginales > Ehretiaceae > Ehretia > Ehretia macrophylla. The sequence continues at coordinate 32,450,806 of CM075778.1, read as the reverse complement.
ATGGGGCTATATTTTGGATGATTAGTTGTCACGCTCTGAGTTTAAAATTTTAAATTTATAGACGTAATTAATATTATTAAGTATAAGAAATAATTACTTGTACTCTCTTTTTAACTGGTCCAAAATAGTTAATTCAAGTTATTTCTTATATCTACAATACCCTCTTATAAACTATTTATAAATACTATCAATATCCGATGTGAGATGTCACATACACCCCATGTTAAGGACTACTCACAAACAATATCAATATCCGATGTGGGATGTGTCACATACACCTCCTGTTAAGGACCTGACGTCCTCGTCAGGGGTCCATATACTCAGGACCAACAGGCGGTGTAAGATTCTAGAGGTGACTCGTACGGCTTCAAGAAATAGCTTCCATTCTGTCACGCTTCGAGCCCAGACCTCCAGACCTACTAGCGTGACTAGTGTTGTAGACATAAGAAACAATTACTCGGGCTTCTTTTTTATCGGCCCAAAATAGCTAACCTAAGTTATTCTTTATACTCACAATACCCATTTATAAATTATTTACAAACACTATCAATATTCAATGTGAAATGACACATTAGTACAGTGCTGATTTCATATGGTTGATTATCTATAAGTTTGAACTTTCAATCTCAATATTTTAGCTATAAAGGTGTCTTACATAAAAACTATTATTTCTAAGAGTAATTACATTGACAACAAAACTACATAAAATTTCATATTATGATCGTATAGTTAGAATGTTACACAAACGGTCAAATTTTGGGTGGTTGAAACAAGGGGTGTTTTCAAAAGTTGATTATCAATAACTCTGTTTCCACCTAGATATTTTAATTCATAAAGATGTCATGTATAACATCATCTTCCAATTAAGAGTAACATTAAGTGATGACAGCAAAACATCACTAAAAATATTAACTAGTTGCATTATAATATATACGATAGTATATTTAACAATAAGTGTTGCTTCTAGATGATTCTCATACGTCTCAAATTTTCAACTCCACATTATTAGTTGTGAATAGGGATAATAATAGGTAGGGTTTAAATTTAAATTTATGGGTATTTGACCTAATTGTAAATCCTTTTATGAAATTGATAGAGTATCTGTTAAAATTTAATTTTTACAAATAGTTACCAACAGGTAGTCCAATAGGATTTGATAACAGTAATTTTAAAAAACACGAAACCCGATAACTTGATTAGTAAATTAATAAAAATATTTATATATTTACATACATATACAAATAATATATTATTTTAAAAAACATAATTTTTTAATATTGGTCAAAAAATAATAGTTGTGGACTACAACCCAACTCTTATTATCAGTTGTTAACCCTCATAGTTTATGTTTACCTATTCTTTTATTTAATTCAAATAATACAACTGATCAATTGCTAAAATAATTCAAACGAGAATGATAGTTTACAATTGTTATAACTACTTTATGTTTTTTTTTTCTTCAGGTTATTTCATATTATTATGGAAGGATGATAACTTCTCATCATAAAGATGTTGTTGAATGTTTCTATTAAGTTTAAGTTTATTTATAGATAAGAAATTTAATTTTTTTTGAATCTATTGCGATTTGTCATTATTTTAAGACCTATTTTCAGTTCTTTTAAAAACTTTTTAAGTTTTTCTTTTAAAAAAATATTTTTTATTTATTAACAGGTCGGGTCGAGTACTCGCGGGTTTTCAAATATTTAACGGGTTCAAATTTTGTAAGCAAAATTTAAACTCGATGGATTTCCGTCACGGGTTGATAAAATATAATTTAAACAGGTTTGGATTTGATTTTATAAATTTTAACAGATATCCCACCTGTTATCATTCTTAATTGTAAAGATATGATATTCAGTTTAAAATACAAATTAGATCATGACCCTTGGTCGGACGATGCGGAAGGGTTGTTTTCTTAAATTAATTTTTGTTTTATTTTTAATTGAAGTTAAAAAAAAAAAAATTCTAAGTGAACAAGAACGAATTGGAGTAAATTATTTGTCGTCCTCTTATATTTTACTCAAAATACTTATTCATCCCCTGTAATTTTAAAATAGGCTCATTACCCCCTATGTTTTTCCAATTATAACTGACGTACCCAAAATATCTTATTTCGTTAACAAACGTTACTAAATTGGTTAATTGACTATTATACCCTTACATAAAATAAAAATAAAAAAAAACACGGAGGGTAATGAGCTTATTTTAAAATTATAGGAAGTGAATGAGTATTTAGGGCAAAACATAGAGGGGCGGCAAGTAATTTACTAAAAGGGCATTTTTCTCCAATAACGAATTTATTTAAATCAAAAGTATAAAAAAATTATATTTTAAGGGCGTGCGTTGTAATTGTTATTAAATTAGACTATTTTTTAAAGAAAGAGGGCGGTCAACTACACTCTAAAAATTACCGAAGGGTAATGAGTTTATTTTAAAAAGATAAATAATAAATAAGTATTTACGATAAAATACAAGGGGGCGGCAAGCAATTCACTCGAACGAATTGTTAAATAAAAGATGGATTACAAGTACAAGTATAAAGCCAAATACTAACAAAAAGTCACAAATCGTGAAACTCAACCGATATAAACAACATCAGAAGAAAATTAATGGAGTTCTATTACAGAAACGACTTTGTAACTCATTGTTTAATCTTCTATCTAACTTAGATCTTGGTGATAACTTCGTATGGGATAAATTTAGCATTTTTTTCTTATGTAGAAGCTTGGTTAGCATTTTTTTTCTTATGTAGAAGCTTGGCCGCCGTTGAAGATCGGATTATTTCTCTTCTTCCCAATAAAATAGATTACAACACAGAAGAAGAGGCAGAACATTTGCAATTTTTTTCTTTTGTCAAAGAACATTTGCAACTAGATCCTATCCTAACCTAGCAATTTGACTTGTGGTAACGTAATACAGATTCCATTGATGATGGCAGTGCTAACATGACATAATACTAGCATGATAAGAGTCAGCTAACTTTGCAGATAAATAACAGAATTATGGTAGCCATTGACACTATTAATAAACGAAATTAGAACGTAATTTCCTCTTAGAACTCCAGCTGCAAAGGTGATCATTAACAGGTTGTACTAAAAACTAGTTACATCTTAGTAATATTGCTGGAATAAACAGGCTGTAATAGAGAAGTAAGGATACTCTCATAATAACGTTATATGTAGGATCTATAATAACGTTATATGTAGGACCCAGTAGTTATAAAATGTTTATATTATTTCATAATTATATTAATAATTTATAATTGTTAGATGACGCGTAACGGAGTAATAGATCTCTGTAAATTTGTTGGAATACTCAAGTAAGCCTTTTTTCTCTCAATATTCCTACAAGCAGTAAATTAGCCAATTAAAAAAATACACAAACAACATCATATATGTTTGAGAAAAAATCACTCCACCCCTATGTTATAACAAAGTATTATGCTATCCTTCTGTTTTCGTAAAGCTCTAAAAAAGTCTCATATATTATTTGAAACGTTCCACACTGTCTCTTTCATGTCTCTTTTAAACTATTAAATGACGTTTTTACTATTTTATAATGTATATATATATTTTTTCTTTTCTTTTCTTTTCTTCATCTCCACCCATTTACCAAAAACAAGAAAGAAAATTGAAAAAAAGACCATCTTCCCCAAATCCCCTACCCCGCCTACCACCCCTCTCCCCCAAACCCCCATTCCTTCCCATGACATTCCTTGCACTTATTCTATATACTCACTTAGATATATAGATACTTAGATCTATACTAAGAAAAAATTGGGTTGCGCTATATATATGAAAGAGTATACAATACCCTGGTCAGGCCCCCAAAACCCACCCACCCATGCCTGTCAGGCCCCACCCCATGAAGAGAGCAATGTAAGACGTTTTAAATAATATATGAGACTTTTCTAAATTTTTACAAACACAAAAAAATGGTGTAATACTTTGTCATAACATAGGAGCGAAGTGATTTTTTCTCTATATGTTTAGACGTAGGGCTTGTAAGTTAACTTTACTTCTGCTTCCAGTATAAGAAACTGAAAATCATAGAAAGCATGCACCATCTGTGAATTTGAAATCCTATTGAAGTCAAATGTACAATTTTTTTAAGACAAAATTAATTTAAGAGTGACAAGGACAACTGAACAACTTCAAAAAAAATAATTTGCATATAATAAAGAGTTGCATTATAAAATGGGGAAAATTTCACACTTAGTTCCTATTGTTTATAATTTTTTTCAATTTAGTCTTTAATATTTTAACAAAATCATATTAATCTCTAATGTTTACAAAGTGATTCAAAATAGTCCCTATTGTTTAAGAGTAGCCAATATAGTTCCTATTATTTCCCATAAAATTTTATTTAGTCCCCAAATAGGAATTACATATATAGATTGAATTGAATTTTTTTAGAAAATAATAGGGACTAAATTAAATTTTTTAAAAAATAATAAGGGCCAAATTGACTAAATTTAAACAATAAGGACCATTTTAAATAACTTTTGTAAACATTAAAGACCATTATGAATCTTTTAAAATATTAAAAATTATATTGAAAAAACATGCAAACAATAGGGACTAAGTGTGAAATTTACCCTATAAAATATACGATTGCAGAGTTTGTATATTATGACTATACCACTAAGATTGGTTTTTATTGTGAAGATTCAATGGATAGGGACAAATTCTTTTGGGTGGTTATATAGGTTGTTGAATTCATATGGTAGATTATCTGCCGGTCTAAACTTTCAAGAAGTTGTCATATATAATAAATTATTATTAAGAGTAATATTGACATCAATTAAATTGCATTACTCGATTGTTTAGTTTGACATCAAATTGCATTACTCGATTGTATAGTTAGTATAGTAAAAATACGAGCAAATTTTGGATGGTTGAGATTGGGTGGTACTTCCACATAGTCGATTATCAAATAAATCTGATTTTCCACCCCCATATTTTACTTTATAAAGATGTTATATTTAAAATCATCTTTCTGAGAGTAATATTAATTGATGAGAGCATCATCAATAAAACTATTAACAAAGTCAACTTTTTGTGCATGTGTGTACCAGATCTGGTAAAAAAAGAATAGCAGAGTTCATGGTTTGGGTGTCAATACGGAAGAACAAATTATTAAGAAGATTCTTTTAGATGCCAGATAGATAATTGTTCTTCAAAGTAAATATGTAGATAACATAGTGAATAGGAATTTTTGTACAATATGAAATAGGGTTAAATATACTTTATAGCTATATCCTTTACATGTCATAACACTTATTACTCCTCATCTTTAAAAAACTACACTTATTAACCCTTGACTCTGGTCAACTTTGACATATTAAAAGTTTTGTTAATAAAAACGACGCAATTACTAAGCTATCTTTAGGAATTGTTTTTAGAGACAACTTTACACATAAAACAAAATAAAACAAAAAACAAAAACACAAAACCCCCAAAGCTTTCAATCTCAATCTCAATCCCAATCCAAATCTACCCCAAACCCTAACTTTAAAACTCACAATCCTAAAACCCCACGACTGATTTGCGTGTGTATATGTTACTTTGTGTGTGTGTATTTTTTTTGAGGTCGAAGAACCTTTGATTTTGTGTTTCGAACCTAAAAGGAAATTGTAAGAGACAGTGGAGATGAGAGCTCCATCTTGGTATAACTCCGATGAACCATAATATAATAAGGATGTCGGGTAGTGAATAGATTTTATGATTGGGAAAGTGTTTTTTGCTTCGTTAATGAACACTGTGGATATTTGAGGAATGTGTTTTTGTTTTGTATGCGAAAAAATATCATGTGATATGGGTAAGACCCCTAAGATTTATTATAATTACTAATTAACCCCTCGGTCGAGTCAAAGAGTTCGAAAGAGAGTCGCCCGGGACCTCGGACATGGGGTCGGACAAATCCGACCCTGTGGAGATAACACCCAGGGCTCGACAAAGGTGAAAAAAATGTCCTCAGGGGGTCGGACGAGGCATAGGACCACTCAAGGTTTTCCTTTTAAGACCTCGAACCAAGTGGAGCTAGCAAACATTATCCTTTAATACCAAGGCCCGACTAGAAATTGTATACAACTAATTCTCCACTAATCCTTTGATAATTGTCCACTACTTCTTTATCTTTCTCTTTTGACTCAGCAACCATGATGACTTCTCTTTTGATTCAGCAGTCATGGTGCTTATAAAATGAGATGGTTCAACAAGGAAGAGGAAGAGGTAACTGAGATACTCATACTTACATATTTTTACATACTTCTTCCTTTGAAAAAGTACCAAGCTAACTTAAGTATTGGAGTGCTAATGCAGGCAAGACCCGCTAAACCCTCTTTGTTTTGCAGACGATAAGTAGCACATGAAGACTACTCGCTACTCAGCATTTTTCTACCTTAACAGGTTGGCGCCCACTATGGGGCCGATTCTAAGTTTCTCACTGAGTTTTCACAAGATTGTACCATGGTTACTGCTAGGAGTTAAAATGTTACAAGCGTATATGAAGAAGAGGATGTAGAACAACCCAATATGCAGTTTTGTCTAGGGAAGACCTCCAACCCTAGGCAAGTTGATCCGCCGCCGCCAAGGGTGGAAGTACTAACAGAAAACCAACCACCATACATTAACTCATATACAAATTATCTAAACTATTTTCCAACATACTCTCAAAACTATTCACAAGGGCCTGTGTGGTACGCAAGGTAGCAATATCCTACAGCCCCAATACCAGTCCTGCAAATTAACTCGCAAGAAGATTTAGGATACATCCTGCGAACTTTGGAAGAGTTGAAGAAAGCCGTTCATAATCAACCACATCAAGTACTACAACAAAACCACTCACGCCAAAACACCTAATCAGCCAAAAACACAACCAACCCAAGAGAGTCCGCACAACAAACTCACACTGGGGGGTAACGTGAGGAAATAGTGAATTGAACAAGGTCATCTCAAGGCTCAAACACGGCAGCGCGAGGCCTGACTGAAAGTGCCCGAAAATGAGGTATTGCTAGTGTAATCTCAATCGCAGGAACTTTCAGGGGCCTGAATCCATTTAACCACGCTATCAATGAAGTTCCAAAACCTGGGTAGTATAAATTGCCTCATTTGCCTACCTATGATGGACATGGAAACCCTAAAGAACACCTGGTAGTGTTCAACACAAAATGGAACTCACAGAGTTACCAGAGGCTTGGGTGTGTAAAGCTTTTGCAGGAACTTTAGTGGAGGCGACCAGGGTATGGTATGATGAATTGAAGGAAGGGTCAATCGGCTCTTATGCACAGTTAGCAAATGTATTTGTCAGGAGATTTTCCTAGGCTATTAGGCCGACCAGCCGCACAACCTCCTTGTTTGGTCTGAAGCAGAGAAAATGAGAAATACTCCGTCAGTATACAACTCGCTTCAATGAGACAACCCTTCAGTGTATGCAATTCGATCAGAGGTTTGCAATATAGGCATTCACAAAGGGGGTAACAAATGAGTTGCTACAGGCCTCCTTAGCCAAAACGACCCCACAGAGCATGACAAAATTAATGACTAGGGCAGAAAAGTATATAAAAGTAGAAGAGGTAGTCATGGCGGAGAAATATGAAGACCCTAAGAGGAAGGGACAGGCTACCCAAGCTCATATGGCCCAAAGAGAAAGAAGGGGAGAAGAGGGCAGACCAGAGCAGAGTGGAAGACAAATAAGAGAACTACCTAGATAGCAGAGGTTTCATGGCTATACTCCTTTGGTGAAGCCCAAATCTGAGATCTTAGTCGAAATCCGGACACGGATGAACCTCCTTGATCCGCCAAAAATGAGGACAAAGAAAGAACGCCGCAAAGGCAAAGAACAATATTGCATATATCACAAAGATTTTGGGCACGATACTGATGCCTATAAGAACTTAAAAGATGAGTTTGAAGCCCTAATTAGGCGTGGGTACCTACAAGCGTATGTTAAGATAAGAAATCAAGGGGAAAGATAGAGGGAGAGGAGCCCGAGGCATACCCAGGTAGCACGTGGTCAAGTGGATATTGATATGATAACAGGAGGTTTGGCCTCAAGGGGGAGAACCTACAGGCCAAGAAAAGGTACCGTAGAACAGGTCGTGAAGATCTCCTGATGAAACTACCAAGGGTGGAAGGAAAAATCACCTTTGGAGATGAAGATTTGGATAGTCTGGTATTACCCCACGATGACCCGTTGGTGATTGCAGGAGATATAAGTGGAATTGTGGTACGCAAAATCATAGTTGATACAGGGAGCTCAGCAGAGGTCCTATTTTTGAGCACCTTTGAGAAGATGGGGCTGAGAAGGGAGCATCTGAAAACGATAAAGGGAACCTTGTCAAGGTTTAATGACAGAGAAGTAAGACCCAATGGTATGATAACATTGAAGGTGACCTTCAGGCAGAAAGAACAGAGCTGTGGTGAGATGCGGGATTTTATTATGGTAGACTGTGAGTCACCATACAATGGGATATTAGGAAGAGTTGCCTTGGGAAAGTTTAGAGCAGTGATGTCTACCTATTACCTAGCAATGAAGTTCCCGTCTGAGGCTGACATAGTAATAGTAATAGGGGACCAAAAAAGAGCCCAGGAGTGCTACGCAGCTTGTCTGAGGCTATAGAAAGAAGAAAAAGAACTGACTAAGATTCCAGAAACGAAGGCCAAGAAGGGACGGGAGCTGAAAAAAGCTAAGCTTGCAGAGAGATTGTAGAAAGTTGCGTTGACATCTGAAAAGGAGGTTCAGATCGGAACAGAGCTTCCTCCCAACTTAGCAAAAGGTATAACTTATTTCCTATCTTGTAATAGTGATGTATTTGCTTGGTCTATACATGATATGACATTAATAGATCTATGGATAGCTGTACATCGGTTAAATGTAGACTCGACATTCAGGCCGGTGAAGCAAAAAAGATGGGTTTTCTATGCAGAAAATAAACAAGCAATCAGAGAAGAAGTGAGCAAACTATTGAAGGCTGGCCATATCCGGGAGGTGGAGTACCCTACCTGGTTAGCAAATGTAGTAATGGTTCCTACGCTTTTCTGAGCTTGGCGGATGTGTGTAAAGTATACAGATTTGAACAGAAGCTACTCGAAAGACTACTACCCCCTGCCGAGAATAGATCAAATGGTAGATGCCACTTCAGGTTTCGAGATGCTGTCATTCATGGATGTCTTCAAAGGGTACAATCAAATCAAGATGGCACCGGAAGATAAGGAGAAAATAATGTTCATAACAGACCGATGGGTGTTTTGTTACATAGTGATGCCCTTTGGCCTGAAGAACGCGGGAGCTTGTTATTAGCGTATGACGGACAAGGTATTCAAAGGGCAGTTAGGACGGAATATGGAGATTTATGATGATGATATTCTGGTGAAGAGTAAGAGAGCAAAAACTCACATCGAGGATCTGTCTGAGGCATTCTCGATAATGAAGGAGGTTAGAATCAAATTAAATAGAGAAAAGTATGCTTTCGGAGTACAGGCAGGAAAATTCCTGGGGTTCATAGTTACACAGAGAGGGATCGAGGTTAATCTATAAAAAGTGCAAGCCATCCTGGATCTCGAGCCGCCCAGGAATGTTAAAGATGTTCAGAAATTGACAGGGATGATAGCAGCCTTGAGCAAATTTATGGCTAGGTCACCAAACAAATGTGCGCCGTTATTCAAGGTCTTGCGAAAATCGAAAGATTTTCAATGGACGAAAGAATGTCAAGAGGCTTTTGAGAAGCTAAAAGGGTACTTGAGCTCGGCACTTCTAATGTCCAGGCTGGAGCCTGGTGAGGTTTTGTATGTATATTTGGCAGTATCCCCAGTAGCCGTAGCAGCAACACTGATATGACAAGATGGAAAACAGCAGAGACCGGTCTACTATGTCAGTCAGATACTTAAAGGGGCAGAGCTAAGGTATCCACATGTAGAACGGATGATGTTGGCTTTACTTGTGGCCTCAAGGAAACTCAGGCATTACTTTGAGGTATATCCCATATGTGTGATGACAGATATGCCGTTCAAGTAAGTACTGTAGAAACCAGAGGCATCGGGAAGACTACTGAAATGGTTCGTGGAGTCGAGCCAGTTTGACATCACATTCAAGCTAAGGACAGCAATAAAAGCTTAGGCTATAGCAGATTTCATTGTGGAATTCACAAGAGAACCGTCAGAGGGTAGTCCGAGGCCCTAGAAGATATAGGTAGACGGGGCCTCGGGTAGGCACGGTAGTGGAGTATAGGTCATACTACAGGGATCAGAAGGTGATGAATTGCAGTTCGCTCTAAAGTTCTATTTTTCAGCTTCAAACAATGAGGCTGAGTATAAAGCCCTTATTTTAGGTATCAAAACAGCTCAAGCGATGGGGGCCGATTCGATAGAGGCCTATACAGACTCATTGTTGGTGGCAAGTCAGGTAAATGGAGAATATGAGGCCAAGGATGAAACCATGGCCGCATACCTAGCCAAAGTCAAGGAGGCCATAGCTGGTTTGGGTGGCTTCATAGTCAACTAAATCCCACATGCAAAAAATGAAAGAGTTGACGTCCTATCAAAGCTAGAAATAGGAGTAACAGAGTCAGTGACTATAGAAATAGAGGAACTACCTGAGCAGAGCATAGCTCGAGAACGAAAGGAGGTAGCCCAGGTAGAACAAAGTGAATCTTAAATGCAAACTATGGTGGATTTCTTAGAAAAGGGGTCTTACTAGAAAATAGTGAAGAGGCGAGGAATGTGAAAATTCGAGCCCCAAACTATGTAATGCTCGGAAGACAATTATATCAAAAAACATATACTTGGCCCATGTTGAGGTGCGTAGACAAGGGCGAAGGCGATTACATACTCAGAGAAATACATGAGGGAATCTGTGGCAATCATATAGGCCATAGAGCGTTACCTCGAAAGATATTGAGATGTGGGTATTTTTGGCCAACCTTGAATGAAGATGCTCGGCGCTTGGTGCAAAAGTGTAATACATGCCAAAGATTTTCTAGAATGCCATGGCAACCAATAATAGACTTAACGGTGATGATGAGCCCCTGTCCCTTTGCGCAGTGGGGTCTAGATATATTGGGACCCTTCCCGATGAGCACGGGTCAGAGGACCAAATGTTTTGTAGCAGTAGACTACTTCACTAAATGGGTGGATGCTGAGTCCGTAGCCAATACTACAGATAAAAATGCTTGGAGTTTTTTGTGAAAGTTTATTGTGTGTAGATTTGGGATTCCAAGGGTAATATTGACCGACCACGGGACCCAATTCGATTGCCACTATTTTAAGAAACAATGCTCGAAGCTAGGCATTTCTCTTAGATTTGTTTTTGATAAATCCATATTTTTAGTAATTTTAACCCATTGAATGATGTGTATTGCATTATTATTTTAAGCTTCATTGTATATTTTACACAAATTTAGTGCAATATAGGTTCGGAAAAAGAAATAGCAAAAATGGCCACAAAAGCCAACACTTGAACGAGAAATTCAACACAATACTAAAGGAAGAAGGTAGAGTGACCTTGACATGTGTAAATCGAGATTGAATTTGGCCAAACAGAGTGTGGAAACAGATTCAGGACGCTGAAAAATCTTGAAATAGCCTTAGTCAACTTTTGGTCAAAGTCAAAGTCAACAGGTGAATAGTAAAAGTCAAAATAAACTTTTGGTCAAAGTCAAAGTTAATATATGAATAGTAAAAGTCAAAGTCAATGCATGAATAGAAAAGTCAACGTGTGAATAATAACTTTATTGATGTCATGCTGACACAAAGGTGACCTTGGCGCTGACATCGTGCTGACACAGCGCTGACCTTGGCGCTGATATCGTGCTGACACATTGATGACATCACTGCGTGAATAGTATATGTGAATAGTGCTAGATTTCTCCTATAAATTCTCCTTTCCTCATTTCATTTTGCTTGTACTATTTTTTTCTCTTCTTAGCTCAATTTCTACTACTCTAGTATTTGTGAAGTGAGTTTTGAGTGTTTTAATATTTTTCTTAGTTGTGTGCAAAGTTTTAATCCCGAGGGGAGGGTCTAGTGAGCCATCAACATATCGAAATCATACCAGTCTATCGAAATCCATTCAACACGATAAGTATTCTTTTATTTCGGTTTTCGTTATGATTTCTTGTACTTTACAGTTTATTATGACACACTAGACCCGAGATTCGGGGTGGTACGTGTGAGGTTACTCTTATACATATGTTTTGATTCAGATTTATTAAAGTCTCGTATTTTTTATTTCTATGTATTCTTTGATTAATTATACGTATACTTATAGTTATGTTATATTTAATTGAAAATACATATACGCTCGGTTTTGTAAATCAGTGGCAATACGAGACTACCTCAGATGGATTCTAGTCTGGTTGTATCGACACCTCCAAGTTACATAAGTGAAAGATTAATTGAGAGATTGGATATCATTAGGTTGTACCAACACATCCAGTCTTGCTAATTAATTAATCTTCTCACATACGTAATTAAAGGCTCATTTCAGTAGTAGGAGCTTGTAGCCCTATTTTTGAAGGACTTAACTTTTAATCTGAATCAATAACTTTGTACTTGCGTATATCGAGCTAGAACCACCTTGAATCATTAACCTTTTGGATTTTTATTGTATTGTTAAGTGTTATAATTCTCCAATTTAGTGTCTTTGTTCAAGTCACTTTTGGATCTTGTTACTGCCGTATCTTTGGACATTTCATGGACTTTTGGACTTAATTTACTATACTTTTGGACTGAATCAAACTTATCCGTGACGGGAGATAGTCAAACAATTATAAATTAAGGACTTAACTTAATCTGATAACCCAATCTCTGTGGATCAACCCTTTACTCGCCACAGCTAGAGGTAATTCATGGTAAGCAATATTTCCAATCATTTAACCTTACTATTTTTTAGCGGAAAACGACGCGATCAGCTTCTGTAGCACATCCACAGACTAATGGCCAAGTGAAAAATGCTAACCGATCTATTTTATAGGGTTTGAGAAAGAAGCTAGCAGCAGCCAAGGGCCTATGGGTCGAGGTCTTGCCCGAGATGCTATAGGGGTGCAGAACGACACCAAACGAGTCAACGGGCAAGACCCCCTTCAGCCTAATGTTCGGGGTAGATATTTTCCTGCCTATAGAAATTGGCTCGATGAGCCAATGAGTTGCTGAATATGAAGAAGAAATTAATAACCAGGCCTATGGGAAGACCTGGATTTAGCAGAAGAATTTTGAGATAAGGCCAGGATAAAGATGCTCGAAGGTAAGAGGGCCATGGCCTGGCATTTCAAAAGAAAAGTAAGAAGTAGGGGGCGCAGAGGAAGGGGATTTGATTCTAAAAAAGGCAATCTTTAGACCTGACCCAAATCAGGGAAAGCTCGGACCAAACTGGGAAGGTCTGTACAAGATAGTTAAAAAGATCAAGTTGGGAACCTATAGGCTTGAAGATCTCAATGGCAAGGAACTGAGAAATGCTTGGCACATAGAGTATCTAAGAAAATATTACACGTAATCTTCTCTTTGAATGTTTAGTTATTTTTTGCTTTTCCTTTTAAACAATCATTTGTTGTTTATGACAAGGCAGATTGTACCTCTACAATGAATTTGATATTAGCATCTAAAGCCTCGTCAATGAGTACAATTTTTGGGGTCGATATCATAAGACCCGCTTAGGCAAGCCTCTAATGGAACAAGGCAAAATCCCGATAAGGGAGGTCAACTTCCAAAATTAAAGAGAGGGAGAGCCACACTTCTTACAAAAATGATATCTTCCTAGGATGGTGTGAAACTGGGGGCAAAACCCTTGAAGTTCGAGCTTGGGGGCATGATCCCCGAGGCCCGTAAATGTGAGATTTAGGGGAAATGTGAAACTGAGGGCACGACCCTCGAAGTCTGAACCTGGGGGAACGACCCTCGAAGTCCAAGCCTAGGGGCACGATCCCTGAGGCTAGTAAATGTGAGATTGAGGGGAAATGACCCCTCAACAAAAGACGGTTCAAGGGCATAACCTAGTAGAAGGACCAAATACAAAAAGGAAAAAAAAAAGGGAAAAAGAGGAATACAGAGGAAAAATAAAAGAAAAGCTTTCCATTAATAGAAAAATTATCATTACAAAGGGAGAAATAAAGTAAATACAACATTTACTCCTACTCCTTACTATCCTTGGACTCATCCTCGGAGCTCGAGGAGTCACTAGTAAGCACATTCTCCCTAATAACTAAACTACGCATTTGAGCATAGCGGTCAAGCTTCGCCTGAAGCACATCGATGACATCAGTAGTGGTATCAGCGGCAGATCGAGCATATAACTTCTTCAAATCATCATTGTAGCCCTACCCGCTACGGAAGTCCTCCAGTGCCTGGGCCTTCATATCCTCTAGCGAGGCCTTCAGATCCCTGAGTTGATCTTCCATGAAACCTCGAGCTGTTTGGGATGCCTTTAACTCAAATTGAAGCTTCTCGCGCTCAGCCCTGAAAGAAACCTCCCAATCATTCTAGAGTTGACGACGCTCGGAATTTACTAAAGCGGCCTCTTCCCTTGAATTTACTAAAATGAGTCATTCTAACTGCCTCATGGGTGGTGGCAAGGTCGGCCTGGATCGCAACCTTTAAGCTCCTGGAGCGCTACTCAAATTCCTTAAGAGCAGCCTTAGCCTAAGCAAGCTGCTGCTCATATTCTTCCATAAAACGGTAGGCCACGCTGAGACTCATGGACATCTATGATAACCAAGCAAGGTCAGAAAAGCACAACTCAAATAAAAAAAAAGGGAGAAAGAACTAAGGAAAGAAATAAAGTACCTTGAGACGAGCCCTTTCAAAGGCTTCTTGAGCGATGGGGTGTAACTGATCCCTCGGAAGTTCGTTCAGAGAACTTGCCACACTATTGGGGCCCTTGGGGATAGTGGGAAACCTCGAACGAGACTGGGCAGAGGACCCAGCAGCAAGGAGCGATGCATCCCTGGCCAAACCACTGTCCTCGGGTCTAGCACCTACCACTTCTTCATAAGAAGGAATTTCATGGCAAGTGGCCACCTCATCGAAGGCTTTTAATCTACGAGCGACGCTTCCAGGACTCGACAAAGAGAAAACCTGTAGGGTGAAAGGTTCGAACCAAGTGGGCTCGGACGAGGTCTCTTGTTAGGTGACCTTATTTTGTTTCTTGTTAGGACCGTTTTTGGCCTTCTTTTTTTCGGCTCGTTTAGCAGCTCAGGCTCTCTCAGCTTTGGTTGAGCTTGTCGTACATCGGCTTGAGCCTCTTCAGCAATGACATCAACTAGATCAACTTTTCAAGCCTCGGGAATAGGTAGGATATCGTTAACGGTAGCTGCTCGAACCTCGTCAACCTCGAAAATCCCGAGAGGCATTTGCTGCAAAACCTCAGGGATTGAGGCCTCTGCAACACCTATAAGGGCAGAGTGAAAAGTTGGTTAAACGAGAATGAAAGTTCGAAATAAAAATGCATAAACAAAAATTTTTATTACATTCATCCCCGCCATGAATCGGAACCTCAACAAAGAGGCCGTCAATTGGAAAAGACGAGACCTCGACAACAGAAGTTCCCTTTGGTGGTGAATGAGTGGTGTCAAAAGATCCCGTAGCATAGTCAACGACCTTGGACCAATCGTACAAGCCCAAAGTTGATATAGCTGCACTGGTAAGGAAGGTACTCCCATGCACAGGTCGGGCTTGGCGCAAAATGAAAGAAGTCGTGAGCCTCTCAGGTGGAGTCAAAAGAGAAGGCTCACGGTAAGCCTCGAGCTCGACATCGGAAAGAAGTCTATAGAGCCTCTTGACGGGCCATCTCGAAGGATGAGAGATGAACAAAAACTTGTTGTGCCATCCGCGATTACTAGAGGGCCAGTTAGTGAATAGGTGGTGGCCAGATCGAGGAAAGAAGTAGTACACGCCAAAAGTTTTAGAGTCGTGGGCCAATTGATGAAACTTGCGGAAAAGGTTGAGGGTCGGGATAAGCCCAAGAGATTTAACCTATATATAGAAGGCTACTATTTCCCTCTAACCATTTGGAGCAAGTTGACAAAAAGCAATGTCAAGGAAGTTGAAGATACGGACGACGAAGGTGGGAAGTGGAAGGCTAAGAAACTGGAAAAAGAGGTAGGGTAGAGCTATTTCCCCTACCTGGAGTTAGCAAGCCACTTCGTGATGTTCGGGAAAGATGCCTAAGTGGTAAAGGTTGGTCAAATCACGACTAATGAAGGTACAACCGTAGCGCAGAGCTAAAAAGATTGTCCAAGCCTCACGGTCGGGGTTAGGAGTATCGACCCTAAGAGTAGGAGGAGATGAATCAAGCATTCTAGGAATCATTTCTAGGGAGATGTGTAGAAAATTCGGATGAGGATCGCATCGAGGAATGGACTGAGAGGCTTCGGACCCAGTAGGATTGGAAGGGGTAGACCTCGAAGGCCCAACTTCATCAGATCTGACTAACCTAAGAGGTTGGACCAAAATGAGAACTCCGAGAGGTGGAGATGGAGAACACGGAGGAACAGTTGGGATCAAGGGTTCAGCATGCACAACTCTCTGAAGACCGAGGTCTTGGGTCACGGCAGGGAGAGCAATAGTGACCTCCATGATTTTTGAAGAAGAAGTAGAAGAAGAAGATGCCACAATGTAAGAAAAATGTGTGTAAAAAGCCTAAGGAAGGGATCGGTTAAAGGCCCGAGGCCGTGAAGCAAAGTGGTGAGAGAATCCAAGGTGCTGGAATGAGATAGTGTGAGGACTCGAAGTGGTGGAGATATGCAGTGTGAAAGCTTAAGGTGATTGAACCAAGGGCGAGAGAAGGAAGAAAAGAAAGAGAAGAGTGTTTGGAGAAAGCTCGAGGTAAAAAAGTGAATTTTGAAATAGTAAAAGTAGTATTTATAAAGGTGAAAAAGAGAGGGAAAACCAAAGGTCTCTAATCCCCACTGTTGATTCAAAAGTCATATCACCAGATTGCGACAAGTGGCAGCGTTTTGGTGGTTGGCAGTTAGTAATGATTGCACGGAAGATGAGGCGTCGCTAAGGTCATCTCTTGCTAAGTTTTGACATAACCGAGGCATCAAAATTAGTTCCCGAACCAGTTGTATAGCTTTGAGAATTGAGGGGGCATCATGATATGGGTAAGACCCCCAAGATTTATTATAATTATTAATTGACCCCTCGGACCGGTCAAAGAGGTCGAAAGAGAGTTTCCCGGGACCTCCGACATAACAAATTCGACCCCGTTGAGATAATACCCAGGGCTCGACAAAGGTGAGAAAGCTGTCCCCAAGGGGTCAAACGAGGCATGGAACCAAGTGAAGCTGGCAAACATTATCCCTTAATACCAAGGCCCGACCAGAAATTGCATACAGCTAATTATCCACTAATCATTTGATAAGTGTCCGCTACTCCTTTATCTTTCTCTTTTGACTCAGCAACCATGATGATTTCTCTTTTGATTCAGCAACCATGATGACTTCTCTTTTGATTCAGCAGTCATGGTGCCTAGAAAAGGAGAGGGTTCAACAGGGAAGATGAGGAAGTAACTGAGATACTTACACTTATATATTTTTACATACTTTTTCCTCTGAAAAAGCACCAAGCTAACTTAAGCATCGAAGTGATAATACGAGCAAGACCTGCCAAGCTCTCTTTGTTTTGCAGACGATCAGCAGCACGTGAAAACTACTCGCTACTCAGCATTTTTCTACCTTAACATCTTGTTTGTGTGTTTTTTTGTGTTGTGTTTGTGGGGTTTTTTTTTGGGTCAAGTGTGTGTATTTGTTGATGATGAAGAAGAATGAAGAAGAGAAGAGAGTCTTTGTTGATGATGAATGAGTATGCGTTTGTTTCATGAATGGGTGTGTGTTTTGGTGGAAAAGGTATATTAGTCTAAAAATATAAATAGTAATACTATTTCGTTAATTTTTTAATGAAGGTTGATGAGAGGGTTAATATGTGAGGGCTTTTAAAGAGGGTGAACTACACCAGATCCTTTGTAGTTTAGTAAAGTGCACCAGACCCTTTGTATTTTAAAAATCCCCTTAGCTCGTCCCTGTGCTTTAGAAAACTAGCATATGTGCCCCCAAAACTCATTTTCTGTCAATAGAAGTAAGATATTTCATAAAAAGACGTAAATACTCTTAATTTTTTTTTTCTCTTTTTTGTCCTTTTCTCTTTTGTTTGAACCAAAAAAATAAAAGAAAAAGATATATATATATATATGGCATGAGACTGTAAGAATTTGTGAGGACATTCAGTCATTTTTGGCAAAAGCATGGTCCTTTTGAGGGACATGCGCAACCTGGTTCAGAATTAGAACTACTACAGGAATAGTAGTCTGTTCCTATCTGGTTGATGTTATCTTCATCAGAAGTGTCTGGTGAAGAACTAGAAGATGATTCATATTCATCTAGAATATGGAGTATTTTGTTCTTTGTTTCTTCATCTAGTTCTAGTTGTTGAACTTGTTGTCTTACTCTGCATTGTGATGCAAAGTGTCCTTGTTGTTTGCTATTTTTAAAACAACCTGCGGTTCTTTGTTGTTTGCTATTTTTCTTGTTGAAGAATGGTTTCCATTTCTTCTATGGAAACTTCTGGTAATGTTTCTTTTTGTATGATTTATCACCATATTGTTTCTTGTATCTTTGTCCAATGGACTTATAATGATTCTTGTATTTTATGGAGAAAATTTTTGGATTTGTGTGTTTTCTAGGCATATGGTACTTGGATTCTTTCCACGCCATCATCACAACAAAATAAGAACAGTGTCTGCCGATACTATTTATGAATAGTAAAAATTATTTTTTACTGTTCACTTTTGACTTTTCACAAGATTTTACTATTTCAAAATTCTTTTCGAATCCTATAAGTTGTAACCGTCTTTCATATAAGAGAGGAGGAAAAATGAATAAAAATACACACACATATATACATACACACACACATACACATGACATAGCAATATATATATATATATATATATATATATATATATATATATATATATGTACGTACAAGGGTAAGGGTGGGGGTAGGAAGTAGAAGGTGACGGGGGATAGAAGGGTAGGGGCTGGGGGGTTCGGGGTTAGGGATGGGATGGGTTATTGCTAATGGGGCTGGGTGGGCCTGGGGAGCATGGGTGACGGGCTGGATGAGGTGAAAGCCTGGGTAGGGGTGAGGGTAGTGATAGTATAGGGGTGACGGGATGGGAGGGGGGTGGTGTTGATAGGGAAGATGAATATTTTCTTTTTCTTTTTTGTGTTTTTATTTTTATTTTTTCAATTTTTTTGAAAAGGGTAATTTGGTCAATTAGTTAATTATTTTAGTGACAAATTCCTTAAAAACTAGGGTAAATATTTTCAGGGACCATTAAACTATCTATGGAGTCCTGTTTTGGCCACTAAACAATTTATAGTTCTAAAAGGACCATTAGTTAATTTATTGGGTCTTAAAATAGCCATTCTGTCAGTTAGCTCTCCATAACTGACTAACGGAACAGTAAACGAAGGGTAAAATGGTAAACTAACTCTAAACAATCACAAAACAACCTCATAATTATTAGAAATTTGCTATTCAGCCACATTTGACCAAAATAATAATAATAACCACCACACAAAAAAAAAAATTGCAAGAAGCTAATTATCGGGGAAGATGAAGAAGATGACTCGGGTCATCTTCAATATACTGGTTCGAGCCACCAAATCATGATTGGAGGACACCGTTCGACTCACCAGAGGGAGAGGAACTGGATGATGTGAGATCCACGTGTCGTCGTCGCTTGAATCGTGCCGGAGATAGGGATGAAAAAGGTGGCGCTATGGAGTGGCGGTGGACATCATCGAAGTGTCCTCGAAGACATGGTGCACATCATTTTGTTCTCCGCGACGAGAGGAACGTCGTGGTGATGGAGGTGAAGCTCGCCGTTGCTGGTGGTGGCGCCGGCGAAGTAAAGAAGATGGTACTGCTGTGATGTGGCGGTTCGTGGTGTTTCTAGCTTCAGAGGAAGAATATGATGGCATGATTACATTCGCCAGAGGACAACGAGTATTTTTCCGCTGATAGCTTGAAGATCCAACGACTGGATCGTCGGGAAATAAAAGGTCGGGTGGCGAGTCAAACTGTGGTATCCAAGTTTATGTTGAGGTTTTAGTATTTATTTAAGATTTTTAATGAATTTAAGAAGATAGAATATGCATTGGGGTTGAATAGCAAATTTTTAATAATTATGATGTTGTTTTGTGATTGTTTAGAGTTAGTTTACCATTTTACCCTTCGTTTACTGTTTTGTTAATCAGTTATGAAGAGTTAACTGACAGAATGGCTAGTTTAGAACCCAATAAATTAGCTAATGGTCTTTTTAGGACTATAAATTGTTCAGTGGCCGAAACAGGACTCTAGAGATATTTTAATGGTCCCTAGAGACATTTACCCTAAAAACTAATAAAAATCTCACTTAACGCGCGTGTAGAACACCTCCATTAAATATGATGAATTTTTTTACAGTAGAGAGATATTGTGTACTTTCAAAAAACTATAGGGACGAGCTAAGAGAGTTTTTGAACTATAAGAGAGTCTGGTGCAGTTCAACTTTTAAAGATGAAAGGTAATAAGTGGCAAGACATGTAAAAGATAGGGTTACTCAAAGTAAATTTAACCCTATAGAATATTATAGATAGGCTTCAGGAGAGATTTTTTTTTATTTTTTATTTTTTGCTTACAACTGATTGTTGATGTACAATGTGCACCCCAAATTTTTTGAAAGTTAGAATAAAAGAATTACTTACCTAACAAAAAAAACTATTAATTAATGCATTACAGGATTGTATGAATGCATGTATAGTTGACAATAAGTGCTAGCTTCTAGATGGTTGATTCTCAGAAGTCTCAATTTCCCACCTCCATATTATTACAAAATTATTCTTTTGGTGGACGAAAGGGCAAGCGGGTTAGCACTTTTATTTATCGAAGTTGATTTTTTTTTTTTTTTTTGTCAAATCAAGGTCAAAGGGCTTAAACCTTTTGGATAAAGATTGGGTTGTACACATCAGCACCTTGTATCAACTACCCAAAATTTAGCTGTATTCGTTCAGTTTTCCGCTATAAATTAATCGCTATCATGCAGCGATAACATACTAGCTGTAAGATAGTATTTTTTTTTTTTTAAATTTTCGGATACAGCTTGTAAATTTTTTTATTTGAAGTTGTTCAAACATCCATGCATGTTACTCTTAAATGGTAATTTCTATTATATATCAGACGTGCGCTAACAACTATGAGCTGGCATTAGGTCCCGAGTAATCTTTCTTTTTTTTTTCTTTTCTTGGTCAGAACCTAATCTTTTTTTTTTTTTGGACAATAACCTAATCCTATTTAAGACTGCAAAATTTTGCTCAAATCTATCGCAAATCAAAAGATAGCCTTAACCTCTATATTAACATTGCAGTAAAAGAAAGAATATGGCAGAAGAACATCTGTCTCGTTCTCTAGAAGCTCTTCGCGACTTGTTGCTCGAAGAAGCAAGATTTTTATCTGGTTTTAGCAATCAAGTTGAGGAAATCCGAGTGCAGCTTGAGTTGATGAAGAGTTTCTTAAGAGATGCGGATCAAAAACAACTAAGAGAGGAGAATGTTCGCAAGTGGGTACAAGAAGTAAGAGACCTTGCTTATAAAACTGAAGATGTCCTCGAGACCTATGGCGTTGAAGTTGCATACAAGAGAGGGAAGGGCATCAAAGGCACTCTTAAAAGATTTGCCTACATATTGAGGGAGGGCTTTTCCCTTCACAAGCTTGGCAAAGAGATTTCAATTATAAAATCAGAGATCGCCAAACTCCAAGAAAGTCGCGAAGCTTATGGAATAAGGAATTTACATGAAGGAGAAAGCTCAACAGAAGTTAAACGAAAAGAACAACTGCTAAGGCAAACTAATGTGCAGGAGGTTGAGGAGCATTTTGTTGGTAGGAGCGATGATATTCAGCATCTGGTGTCTTTGCTAACTGACGATGAAAAAGAGCATCGAGTGATTTCTATATGGGGCATGGGAGGTTTAGGCAAGACCACACTTGCCAGAAAGATTTTCAACCGTGGGGATTTACGACATTCTTTTGAAGCTTCTGCTTGGGTGTGCATCACCCAACAATTCGAAATTAAAGAAGTTTGTCAAGATATACTCAAGCAAATTCTTGAAAAGGACATTCAAGGAGAAGAAGCAGAATTGGTAAGAGAGCTTTACAAAGTGTTGAAAGAGAAAAAATGTTTGATTGTTATTGATGATATTTGGAAAGTAAACGACTGGGAGATCCTACGTCCTGCATTTCCTACCATAGAGGGGAGTAGTAAGTTCTTAATAACTACTCGCAAAAAAAAAGTGGCTGAAAAAGGATTTCTCTATGAGCTAAATGACTTGAAAAAAGAAGCACCTTGGGATCTGCTACAGAAGAAAGCACTCGTCATGTTAGAAGAAAAAGGTAAGCCTCTATATATACCAATGCACATGTTTAATCCATATATTGCATCAGTTTTTAAATTCCTAATTTCATACATTTCTTCCATCTTTTGGGAGAAAAATGTCTCCTCTATTTTTAAAAAAATTACAATGATCTTCCTTCTATAATTAATTGGAATCACGTTAATCTCCTTTATTAGATTTTCCTATATTGTTTAGTGCTATTATACACTGGTGACATTCGAATTATATTTTAAGTTGATAATTTATGGCATTTCTTCTTGATATTTTTAATAAGAGTTAGCTATCAAAAATGATAGAACTGAAAACACAAATTGTTTTCGCCACCAAACTATTAAGCTTGTCGGCTACTTTACCACTAAATATAGAAAATCTTAGCGTGATCATTAAAGACTATAAAGTAACTTGTGTCCCTACACCTAATTTCGTGATCATTAAGTCACAAACTCTCTTCATTATTTTTAGTATTAGCTTAATTCTTCCATGACACTCACATATGCCAAACATGCCTTAGGGATTGAGGCATTTTAGTCTTCCCATATTTTAAAGAAAAAAAAAAGGTATTTGGCCAAATAAAGTCTTGAATTCCCCCGCCCGCAATATTCCTTCTCATCCCAATACCTCCTCCTCCCTCCCCCCTCTCCCGAATTTGCACTAAGAGATGAATTATTGAGCGTTGAATTCAAATAGAAAGATTTGAGCCGTTGTTCTTGAAAAAATATCCACCAATTTTAAAATCATGATTTCCTACCTTTTTTATCTTTTGCTTTTTCTTTTTCCTTTTCAAACAAAATTAATTAAAGTAAGTAAAAGCCTTCTCTCTCTTCCATCCCCTCTCTACTTCTCACACACATAAACCCAATATAACGTTGAAACTCTATTGTTGAACTCCAACTAATCTACAATTCTGAAATTAATTAACACTCTAATCCATCTATATTTAATTTTCTTTAATTAA
Source organism: Ehretia macrophylla (assembly GCA_037974665.1). Lineage (NCBI taxonomy): Eukaryota > Viridiplantae > Streptophyta > Magnoliopsida > Boraginales > Ehretiaceae > Ehretia > Ehretia macrophylla. Next base: position 32,427,425 of record CM075778.1, on the reverse strand, counting down.
TTCTAACCTACGTGCAAAGAGAGGTTGGAATTGTAGATTAGATTAAGCTTTTTTTTTTTTTTTTTTCAGAAACTCCATCGTTGAACTCCATCCATGAAATGAACACAAAACAAGATCTTCACTATATTTAATTTTTACTAATTAATTTAAGCTCTTATTCATCAGTGTAACACATATATAAGCACGATACAACACAAAGAAAAAGATTTGTTTCCAAGGAAATTGAAAATTTCATCCATATATATATATATATATATATATATATAGTCTTTATATATATTTGTTATCCTACCAATCCATTCTACATAGATTCAAAAAAATAGTTTCGCCGATTTTGGGCTGAGATAGAGTTTCAACAATGGAGTTTCAACGTGCTGTTGGATTTAGTGTGTGAGAAAGAGATAGGAGGAGGAAGAGAGGGAGAAGGCTTAGACTTACATTAATTAATTTTGATTAAAAAGGAAAGAAAAAAGGAAAAGATAAAAAGACCGGATATTATGATTTTAAAATTGATGGATAAATTTTCAAAAATAACGACTTAAATCCTTTCATTTGAATTTAAAGTTGAGTAATCTACCTCTTAGTCATTAAGATACAATAATGATTAGGAGGTGATCTCAATCCCCTAAGCCAACAATACACATAATACCTCCCATACCCCTCTTACACCCCTACACGCATCCCTCCTCGAAAACCCCATACCGCCCGCCCCTCTATGCTTGTCTGTGTGTGCGTCTATGTGTATGTGCATGTGTACACGGTGCTGGCTGCGTGTGTGTGCCCGACTGTGTGAGGCTATGTGAGTCAGGATATGTGTGTGGTATGTGAGTCGGTGTGTGCATGGTGTGGCTGAGTGAATCGGTGTGGATGTTATGGTTCAGTGTGTGTATGTATATCTACATGTGTAGGTGTTGTGGCTCAGCGTGTGTGTTATGGTTGTGTGTGAGAGATAAAAAGCGAGTGAATGAGTGTTTGGTGGGTAAGGGATAATTGTTTTTTGGGTAAATAGTATATTACTTCTTTGTATTTGGCTGAAAGTGTACAATACCCCTCCTATATTTTAAAAATTAGCTGATTACCCTATTGTATTTTCTTAAAAGTGCACAATACTCCCTTGTGTTTTAAAAATTAGTTGATTACCCTCATGTGTTTTATAAAAGTAGTTAATTACCCTCCTGTACTTTTTAACAACCCCCGCTTTTGTTAGAAAATATAAGGGGGCAATCAGCTACTAGGGGGTAATCAGCTAATTTTTAAAATATTGGAGAGTATTGTGTACTTTTAGCAAAACACAGGAGGGTAATATGCTATTTATTCTTGTTTTTTTTTTTTTTTCAATTTTGCTTAAAATGGAAAGATAGAAATTCTCATGTATTAAGAATTTTCTTGTAGATATGCGTGTTATGGGGAAATCTGAATAATACTAAAAACACAGGGAAATTTTGAAATTTATGACTAACCTCAAGGGGAAAAACCGCATTTAGTCTAGAGTTTATTAATAGAGGTATTGGAAAAAGTTTTCTTTATAAGAAAGTATTAATTTTTGTGAGACTTGATGAAAAAAGGACTTCGGTAAGAGCTGTTTCATTAAGGTATCGATTGGTACACTGGTTAGAATTTGGATAGGAATTGAATGAGTTAAGAAATAAATTGAACTAGAAATTTAATGAACTTGAGAATGAGAATGACATGTTTGGTATACTCTAAGAATGAATATAGGAATAAAAATATTAATTTCAAACCCATGTTTGGTAATCAAATATAAGAGTAGTAATGTGAATGAGTTTTATAATATGAAACGATTGCCTGTTATTATTATGGTATTAAAAATAAGAATAAATATGAACACACCTGTAAACAACATGAATATAATAATTATAATAATAATACCAAAAAAATCACTCATCTTATAATTGCCACAGACCTACACCAATCCAGCATCTATTCAAAATAATAATCATAATAAAACAAAATAAGAATTAGAACAACAACAACAACAACAACAACAACAACAGTAATAATAATAATAATAATAATAATAATAATAATAATAATAATAATAATGATGATGATGATGATGATTATTATTATTATTATTATTATTATTATTATTTATTTTTATTATTATTCTTTGAAATATGATGATGATTGTTGTTGTTGTTGTTATTGTTATTATTATTATTTGTTTTTTTATTTTTCTTTTTATTTCATTGTTATTATTATTGTTATTATTATCACTATTGTTATTCTTCTTCTTCTTATTTTTATTATTATTGTTTTTAAAATAATTATAATTATTATTATTATTTTAGTTTTTTAATTATTATTATTATTATTACTACAACTATTATTATTATTATTACTACTACTACTACTATATATATGACATTTATGTTTTTATGGAGATATATTAGTGATTTGAGAAATAAATTAATCTCCAAACACATGGAAATTGGCTAATCTCATTTGTTTGTCGTGGAATGGGTAAAATATCATATATGGGGAAATGAGATTATCTTAGAAATGAGATTCAGAAGTTTATTCATTCATACTAAACATAGGAGTTAGAATAGAGTTGAAAATGTTATTTAATTCCTAACCCATTTTAGTGTACCAAGCTCTCCAGAACAGAATTATAAAAAAGCTTGTTGTAGAGTTTATGAAAGCTTTTTCGTCTTTTCCTAGCTAGTGAAATGTATGTCATCCGTAGGTACTCTTAGCTAATATACCCATTTTTTCATTGTATTTCACTATGATTGCTCGGTTGGTTCTGGCTTTTGGATTGTATTTATGCCCCTAAAAGGACATAAGTTCCTCAATTAGGGCATGATTTTGATATCCCAAATTAATTAGAGACATGATATTATGGTTGTGGGCTTAAGCAGCCATGTTGTATCACTGAACTAATTTGACCAAGTTAGTATTTGGCCCAAAGTTCTTGTTTCTCAAACCTCCAATACTAGTCTTGGTCATAAGCTTAGAGTTTTAAGTCTAAGCTGTGATGTTTAACTAATCTCTCTGTAATCAAACCTACAATACTAGTCTTGGTCATAAGCTTAGAGTTTTAAGTCTAAGCTGTGATGTTTAACTAATCTCTCTCTAATTCTTTTTTTCCTTGTATATATTTTTTTTGGGTGCATTTGCTCTCCAAATAAGTTAACATACTTATGAAAACTAGGGCTAAATTCATTTCAATACAGAAATTGCCTTTATTCGGCTAAATTTCATAAACTGCCTTGAAGTTATATATTTCGCGCTACTCATATTTTTATTTTAGACATTTTCATCTTTAATTAATTTTTTCGGTCTACCACCTTGTTCTTTAAAATGATGTTGATCACTATTGTCCTTTAGCTAACATTCTGGATTACCCTTGAGTCAGAAGCTCCAAAAATTAAAGCGTTGATCGGGGTACCTTAAAAGATTTACGAAAACAACAATTTCAAAATTATATTAAGAACTAAAGAAAACTTAGTAATTAACTAACTAATTATCCATAAATTTGACCTCCTTAGTTTTTGGATTACTATATACCCACTAGATTTGTGTAGCAAATACGTTCAATAAAAACAAGTCGGTTAATTCTTCAAATGGTCCTTTATCTTTTACTGCTTTTGACAAAGTGGTTATTTATTTTAAAACGTTACATTTTAGTTTCTTATTTTTTATCACGTGACAGTATTAGTCCTTATTGTTATTTTCATCCAACTAAGGATAAAACCATCTTTTTTTGCACATGGTCATATGGTCAAAACGACCATTTTATTCCTGTAAAATGTTTTTTTATTGACCATGTGTGGATAAAATGGTCAATTTGATCATTTGACCATGTGTAAAGAATTTGATTTTATTGTTTTGTTGGATAAAAATAACAATTAGGACTAATCTTGTCACTTGAAAAAAGATAAGAGATTAAAATATAACGTTTTAAAAATAAGGAACCATTTTGTCAAAAACGATAAGGATAAAAGACCATTGAAGAATTAACCCAAACGAAGTAATTTAATAAAACTTAGTTAAGAGACAGAGAAGACAAATTGTATTATTTCTCTTTCTGAGTACGCGAACCCAATTAGACTTCTCTTTCTCATTGTAAGCTAGTGAGACAAAAAAGTCCCTCATGAAAAACCTAAAAAGAATAAGTGTAATTTATACAAAGTTGGGTAGAGAAGACTTATTACTTTTTTTTTTTGGGTGAAGTGCACCAGACCCCCTTGTATTTTAGCGAAAGTGCACAACACCCCCCTATAGTTTAAAAACCCCCTGAACTAGTCCCTATGTTTTTTAAAAGTGCACAACACCCCCCTACCGTTAAAAAATCCGTTAAATTTAACGGATTTTGTAAAAAAGACGTAAATACCCTCATTTTTTTTTTTCATTTCTCTCTTTTGTTTTGTTTAGGCCAAAAAAAAATAATAATTTGGTCAATTCATATAATTATTTAATTAATAAATTTGTTAAAAATTAAAAAAAAATCTCACTTAACGAGTGTGAAGTACACTCTCCGTTAAATTTAACGGATTTTTTAACGGTAGGGGGGTGTTGTGCACTTTTAAAAAACATAGGGACTAGTTCAGGGGGTTTTTAAACTATAGGGGGGTGTTGTGCACTTTTGCTAAAGTATAAGGGGGTTTGGTGCACTTCACCCTTTTTTTTTTTTGGGTCAAAGAAGACCAATTACTTTGGCTTAAGCTTTTTGATATTTCAAAACCCAACTACTATAAAATCACTCCAAAAGTCACCCGTATAAAATGTAATTAACAATATTAATAGCCAGTGTCTATAATGAGAAATACAAAATGTAATAACTTTTGAATATTAAAATAGAAAAGTAATAGAACAACTAGACTCATTAGGACTACTATCTGAAATTAAAATGTTGACAAATTTCATGGTAGTTTTTATATGGATATAGCTATCTTTTTCCGCGATGGCCAAACAAATTAAAGGAAAATTATTCTTTCTCTGTTAGATGAAAGTGACTAGTATTAACCTTTTTGCAGATCACAAAAGCAAACAGACATTTAAACGTCTTGGGAAGGAAATAGTACGCAAGTGTGGCTACCATCCTCTGTCAATTTCGGTATTAGGAGGAGTTTTGAGAGGTAAAAGTTCTATCGAAGAGTGGAAGCAGGTGAATGAAAATGTTGACTTTTATTTGAGGAGAGGTGGAGGCGACAAAGAGCAATTGGTGATGGATGTTTTGGATTTGAGCTATAATGAATTACCTTATTACTTAAAGCCATGTTTTCTTTATATGGGCTTTTTCATAGGGAATGAGATACACCCCAAATTTCTCAGAGAGAATGCGATAGACTTATCGATCAAAAAAAAGAATGAGATAGACTCCGAGAAGCTTTGTCAACAATGGATATCTGAAGGATTGGTCTTATCAGAGCATCGCAGAAAAGAAGAGACAATGATGGATGTAGCGGTATGTTATTTAGATGAGCTAGCTTCAAGGGGTATGGTTGTAGTAGAAGTGGACGATATTTCAATAGTTCGAAGGTTGAAATCATGTCGACTTCACGATCTCATGAGGGAGCTTTGTTTGGCTAAGGGAAGCAAAGAAAGGTTTTTTCAGGCCATTGCTACTAAATCAGCCATGTTCCGTCACGCAAGTCATTTCCCTGATAATTATTTACGCAGATTGGACATGCGTATTACTCGTGGGGATGCAGCTGTTAGCCCGCACCCCCACTTGGGCCTGAAAAATCCATCGCCCTTTGAAAAAATAAGAGGTGAATACCTGCGCACTTTTTCTATGTTGTGCACTGATTTTCTATTTCTTGAGGAGTGGATGAAATTCTCTGGCTTCAAGAAGTTCAAATTGCTCAGAATTCTTGACATGGACAGATGTCTTTTTAAAGGGAGAGAGTTGCCAAGAGAAATCAGTCACCTGATTAACCTCAGGTATCTAGGTCTTCACAATACCAACTTGAGAGCATTGCCTTCATCCTTAGTGAATTTGCAAAATTTACAGACACTCGATATGAGAGAGGAAAGAGATGCTATTTCCTTTCCCAACATAATTGGTAAGATGAAACGACTTAAGCATATTTATCTCCCATCACAAATTTATGGATACTTACAATTCAATGAGCTGAGTGAGCTGGAGACTTTACATGGATTGAGATGTTCAGACGTAACTGTTGGTCTCTCACAGTTGATTAATCTTAGATCTTTCTATGGAGTTATAACCCATCGTACCCCGCCAGAAATCATTGACGAGTTCAATAGCTGGAGAAAGATAAAATGGATGGAGGTTGTGATGTTGGGAGACGATCTTAGGAGTAAAAAAGTTCCAATTCTTCTAAGAAAGGTTCTTTCGTGTGAAAAGCTCACCGAGTTGAAGATAAACGGGGCTATTCGTAAGTTTCCACAATATGAGCCCCAATTCTGCCCTAATCTCACGCGCTTAATATTAAATGGTACTAGAATTGAGGAAGATCCAATGCAATGTTTGGAGAAACTTCCCAACTTAAGGGTATTAGGCTTGCTTGAGAATGCTTTTGTAGGGAAAGAGATGCATGTTTGTGATGAGATGGCTTTCCCTGAACTCAGATATCTTCAACTACGAGGTTTGGAAAACTTAGAAGAATGGAGGGTCGATGAAGGTGCAATGCCCAACCTATCTGTTTTAAGTGTTAATGCATGTCAGAAATTGGAGACGATGACGAGTGGATCGAATCTTTCGGCCCATAATGGAATAATAATCAAGGGTGTAAGTAAAAGTTTCTGGCACAAGTATAAAATTCTGTATGATGATGAAGGAAAGAAGTTTTACATATCTCAACACCAGAACAATTGAAGCATGTCAGCTACCAGGTTATAATATTTGCATACTTCAGTTTTCTTGTCAATAATCTTTTATCCTCACGTATGATCGATTTTCCTCTAATTCACATTTCAAGCCTTATCAGTACTCTTTCCTTGCGTCATTTCCTGCCTTGAGTGTCAAAGGTTTGAAATTATTCACACTGGTAAAGTTTTGCGTCATTTGTAATTTTACTGTTGGCTCCTAGATTCGTGGCTTGTGCGTTGTCACATTTTCGTTCATTTTCATCATGTATGTAGATGGATGAGGTTATGTTTAGTCTTTGTGAAATTTTAATTTTTGAACTGCAGAGTTTTTGTTAGAAGTATTGTTGAATAAAAATCGTTAGTTGTTTAATTTTTATTGAACGATATTGAACTTTTAAAAATTTTGAAGGTAATATTAAATTTTTAAAAATATAAATGAGTATATTTGAGAAAGAAAAAAACAACAGCTTCCTACATTATGATAGTGGTGCTTTTGGATTTACATTGAACTCTCTGATTAATCATGCCGTTGTATTATGATGGTGGATGCTTTTGTGTCTACATTGAACTCTGTTATTAGATAACAATAGGATAACGAGTTTCCTGTTTAAGAAGATTCAAAACTTTCAGTATTATGTATGAGTTTATGATCACGCTTATGTTGAGATCATGTTGATCACTATGCTCATGCTTATTAAAGATGTAAAACGACATTTGACCATAGCATCCAATTTGTTGAATAAGAGTGTGTCCGCGTTAGTCCCTAGGCAGGGATCTCCAACTGAAAAAATATATATCCAGTGAGTCCTTAAAACTCACAAGAATAGTATGCTATTTGAATATCTTGATTATATTATATAGTCGCATTTTAGTATTGTTAAGGTATAGGCCCTGATACTCTGCCTTTGTTGGAAGTTGAGCTTCAAGCAATGGCAGACTCAGGTATTGAGATTTAAAGTAGGTATCGAGATTCAAAGATCGAAGTTTGGGGATAATCATTTATACATCAACTAATATATATTATACACATTATAACAATTATAAAAATATAAGCATATAAAAAAAATAAAAATAAGTAACTATAGTATCGTAGTAATACAAAAAGTGTTTTTTAATAATTGTCCCCGGCATGTCTTCATATTTTGAAAACGTTAAATAATTAACTTAGTGTCGATGCTATCAAATACGTCTCTTTCTATATAAGAGACTAAACAATCATTCATCCAATCATCTCCCATTTGATTACACAATTCATTGTTCACAATTTTCATTGCAGAAAATATTCTTTCTACCATTGTTATAGCAACAGGTAAAGTCAATGCCAACTTAATAAGTAAATACACCAATGGATAAACATGATTCTTTCCAGTCTTCACTAGCATCTCTACAAGGCCAGCAGTCTCTTTTAACTTTGAGAATTCATCACTTTTTTGCATATCAAGAATATATGTCTTCAACTGATTTTCAAGAACTACCAAATCCATTGGAGAAAAATTATTTGGATAAAACTTAGCAAATTCAATCAACTTGTGCTTGTCAATTGCATCAAAGGCGTTGTCGGGATTCAAGTATCTCAAACAAAGAAGCAACTTAGTATTTATTTCAGTGAAACGGTTATTAAACTCTTGAAGTTGTATGTCTACAAAAGTATAAAACAAATCAATGCGATAATAGTGGAAATTCGTAATATTTTGGACTTTACGCCGTGATTGCCCTTTCAATAAAAGCATCTCTTCCATATTACAAATGTCAATATCATGAGTTGTGTAAAACAAAGAGACTTCATTCAATAAAGATTCTCATCCACTATCTCTCAGATTTTGCAAACGTTGCTTTGAGATACAAACCAATTTCATGGCATTAATGATATCTTGATCTTTTTTTTGCAATACTTGTGATAATTCATTTGTGATTTCTCAACACAGTTTTCATCAAATATAAAAGAAATGCAAAATTAAATGTTTGTAGGGAGTCTAAATGGCAATTAGACATACCTTTTTTTTTTTTTATATCAGAAGTCACTCCATCTTCCTTGATAATGTCAAGCACATCAATCACTGAGGAATACATGAGAATCAAACTTATTAAACTTCTATAATGTGAACCCCAACGAGTATCATCACTCCGTTTGATACCAATTTCTTGATTCGTGTCTTGTTCACTATGAATTTCACCATTTTCTATTGTTTCTTTAACTTTAGCAATGTGCTTTTCACGAAGCCTATCATATTGCTTGCATGAACCTCCAACAACATTTATTAAAGTGGCAACTAAGCCAAAAAAGGTAGCAACTTGAGCATGAGTTTTTGCTACATAAACAAGTATGAGTTGCAACTAATGAGCAAAACAATGAATATAGAAAACAGATGGATTTTCTTTCAAAATCAAACTCTTAAGACCTTTAAATTCACCTTGTATATTACTAGCACCATCATAGCCTTGTCAACAAATTCTTGATATACTCAATCCATATTTGTTAAATAATGAATCGATTAACCATTTTAAATATAATGCAGTAGTATCTCTTACATGCACCATACCAAGAAAATGCTCAACAATACTTCCTTTATGGTTCACATAATGCAAAGCAATGACCAATTCTTCTTTGATTGATACATCATGAGACCCATCAACAATAATAGCAAAATATTCATCACCAAGAGCATTTATAATTGGATTAATGGTCTCAACTGCGACAGCATTAGCAATGTCTTTTTTAATCTTATGAGCAGTTAACCGATGGTTATCAGGGGCATTTTGCAAAATACACTTGTTGGTTGTTTCATTATGATTGACAAGAAACATGAGAAGTTTAAGAAAATTACATTGATTAGTAGAATCCGCTGATTCATCATGACCACATAAAGGTAATCCTTGTTTCAAAAGATATCAAATGCAATCAATTGAAGTAGTTAATCGACTTCGATATATTTCACGAATTAGATTGGATTGCTTAAAGATAGCAGCTTCAATGTGTTGGCTTTGCTTCATCAAGTCTTGACCCCTTTTGTAAGCAATGTTTTGTGCACAGTTTGGACCTCCAATATGAATATTAGGTTTACTTTTAATACTCCAATTGGTAAACCCATTTGTAACAAATGTATTTCCACTTGACTGTTGTCCAACATCAATCCTAAAAAGCAAAACAAACAATATGCAGCATCTTTTGTTATGATGTATTCTAACCAACTGCCAAATTCATTAAACCAAGAGGGACAAAATCTTCTAAACTTATCCGCAAACTTTCTTTGAGGAAAATTATGATGACGGGGTTGATAAGGTCCCTTTTGTAAATAATATCTCCGTACTTTATCTCGATCGTCCGGATGGTAATTTGTAATTTTTTGGCGTAATCCAGGATTTGTAGGTAGATCTTCTACATTGACCTGAAGAAAATGTTGTTTTGAACAATGATGTTCATTATCTTTACTACTCTGTCCAACGAAAATTGACTTTTTCTTTAAAAATTTATTCATGAATATCTACAAAAAAAAAAATTAATTTAAGACTTTTAGTTATACCTAAACTAATATTAAAAAACTTATATAAAACTAAAAATGAAAAAATAACTCTAACTAAAATAATAAAACATAATAACTATAACTAATTTTTAAAAAAAATTAATTTCAGTTATTATAAATTAAAATTAAACAACAAGAGCTACCAATAAAAAGGCCATTAGAACTATAACTATAATTAAAATGAACAAATAACTAAAATTACAAATTAATATAAAATTATTAAACAAGTAAATAAATAGTTATAATAAAAACTAAAAGTAAACAATTATAGTTAAATAAAGAGTAATAGACAAGTAAACTAAAATTAAAAAATAAATACATATAATTAAAAATAAATTTAAATAATTAAATGTACAATTTCTCACCTTGAGATTGAATGTTGAATGTATTGAGAGAAGAAATTTGAGAGAAGTTTAATTTTTTGTTGAATTTTAAAATATGAATCTAAAATTAACTTATTGGTTGATTAAAAAAAAGAAAGAGTTGAACTTGCTTGAGAGTTGAGGACAGAGATGGCTTCGGTGAAGCCTGAGAGAATTAAAGCTAAAAAAAGGGAAAGTGAGGTGAAAGCTCTATCCTTGACCCAAAAAAAAAAAGTGAAAAGCATCTAACGGAAAAAAGGTGAAAGCTGTCGAAAAGCATCTGACCAAAAAAAAGGTGAAAGCCAAAAAAAAAAAAAAAAGGGTGAAAACCATCTTACCAAAAATAAGGTGAAAGTTGTCGAAAAGCACCTGACCAAAAACAAGTGAAAGCTGTCATGTTTGTAAAAAAAAATTAAACTTTTAAATGTCAATACCAAGATTCGAACATAAAAAGTTAAAAGCATAATTGAATTTTAAAGGTGCTACTTTAACCACTAAATTATATTAAATTTTATAAAGTGTAAGTATTTGTATAGACTATTAGTAGTGTAGGTTGGCCACTGTCTCCAAATACCTTCAAATGGGACCTCGAGGTTACGCCTCTTAGTCCTTTCCAATATTTAAGTTAGCAGAGTTTAGGAATAAAATATTTGAGTGAAGTAAAGTGAGAATAAGAAGTGTTCATAGTGTTCATGGAGCCAGAACTGGACACCATGTGTCCTTACATTTCTTGAAAGTCGAGGTGCCTTTAACCATTAATTAATACTTTTAATATTTTCATGTGGTTTTATCGTACCCCTATTAGGTTTTACTTGTGTTATTCAATCGTTAGCACCTTTGCGGAATGTTAAAATCTTTAGAATATCGAGTCAAATTTGAAGCTTGATCTTAACATATGTATTAATTTATTATTAGTATTTTCATGAAGTGTTAGAGTCTTAAAGATATCGAGCCCAACTTAAAGCTCAATTTTAACATTAGTATTAATTTATTTTTCTGGTTTTAATTTTCTATATCTTGTGACAATTTGCTGTATATACTGTTAGTCTTCTTTCTTCGCTTTCTACAATATTCTAGTGATACAGATCATGTGAACAAGCATTACATCTTTCGATCAATATCCCAAATGTCACGTGCATACTCAAAGCTAACATGTTCGGTCTCTTCATTCATCAACCCAACTAATGACTTGATACCGTCTTTTGATTGATACTTTCGTTTTTGCCTACTTATTCATCAACATAATGACTATATTTTCCTACCAACCAAAATTCCTAAAACTTTTAAGATTTCTAGTCTTAAATTGAGTCATATTTTGTAGCTTGTATTTTTCTTGATATAAATTGTGAAAATAAATAAGAGAACTGAATGTAAGAAGATTGTCTAGTGCTAAATAGAGGATGAGGTACTTGATCAAGAACCGAGCCACATGGAAAGACACCCCAACCCTCCACCTCCCACCCAACCCAACTTTCCAAAAAAAAAAAAATACTGTTTATATAGTTTTAAATAGAACAATTAGCAAACTAACTAGAAAAAGAATAATCGGCCTCTCCAACAATTTTACTCCTTAAAAAGGAAAACAATATTTGGCCTCTTTTGACTATCATTTTACTTTTAAAATTGACGAGGAGGACCCCGAGTTGAGGTAAGATATCTATATTGAGCTGAGGCAGGCCAACACGAGCCAAGGTCAGCCCATCCAGCTAACGTCCAACCTAGATATTGATCCGACTTCACCCCGACTCAGGAAAATCCCGACTTCTGCGCCAACTGTCCTGATGAGACATAAAGCTTTGATGAGACATAAAGTTGCGCCGCATTAAATGTTGTCAGATCCGAATTTAGTATAAATAGAGCTCCATCCCTTCATTTGAGAGGTAACTCGTCATTAAATGCTCTCAGCTACTTCTCCAGTTCGAACATACTAATCATTCGCATACTCGAGGGGAAAATTCGGGTCGTCACCCCGCCTTTTTCTTCCCTTTCCTTGTGCAGGTCAAGCAGCCGACCCGAAAATCCAGGTCAGGAAGCCGACCCAGAAATCCAGATCGGCAGGAGTAGCCGTCCGACTTCAACTGCGAGATTCCCAATCTCGACAGTTTGGCGCCATCTGTGGGAAACAAAAAGTGCTTTCTATTACTCTTCTCACCACCCATTGAGAAACCATCATGGTATAAACTAGAAGCCACAATGCACCGGTGGAGGACTCACCCAACCTAGATGAGGAACTCGAACCCAACCAAGCACCTAGCCAAGACCCAACCCAAGCCGACGTTAGAACGAGCCAACGTATACACTTAGCCTCACAAACCAACCCCTACAGATGGAGACACCAACTCTAGTCTTTCACCGGAGGTGAGGATGATGCTTGGGATATTCGAGAAGCTCAAGAAGCAGGTAGCCCGGCTAGTTGCAGATCCCCAGGCTCCGCAAGCAGTTGTGCCGCGACCCACGTGTCCATAGTTCTACGTCCCCGCCCCAAGGCGAAAATAAGTGCAAGATGAAGAAGGCTTCCTGGAACTGGAGGCAAGACTCGAAGAGGTGAGAGGAAAAAAGGAGGCCCATGCCGAACCTGAGCTGGCTAAGACCGCGGCTGCCATAGCCAAGGTCATTAACCAGCTCGGAGTAAGCCCGCTCTCCTCCGAGGTATTGGCCATGCCCCTGCCCACTGGAAATCAGATGCCTAACCTGGCAATCTATAATGGGGACAGAGACCCAGCCAGCCACTTGCTCAATTTCGATCACCACATGACTCTGCATGACATGACTAACATCATGAATATGAAGACATTCCCGACCATACTAGTTGGCAATGCCTTGGATTGGTTCCAAAATCTTCGTTCCGGCTCTATTGCAAGTTTTCATCAACTGGTGGAAGCTTTCCTGTCCCGCTTTGCGGGAGGCCGACGGGCAACCAGTCATACATCATCGCTGCTATCAGTGAAGCATCACAGAGGAGAAAGTTTGAGGGCTTATACCGCTCGATTTAATGAAGAGTCCCTCAGAATCCCCAATCTGAAGGACTCCATGGCATTGATGGCTTATCAAAGTGGGCTCAGGTCGAGTCCCCTCACATCCTCCTTGTCCATCGACCCCGTGGATATCGTAACTAAGCTGATGATACGGGCAGAAGGGTACATACACTCGAAGGAAATTCATCAGGTGAAGAGGGACGACGACAAGGAAAAGGAAGCCGGTAAGAAGGGGGAGGTCTCCCGAGACTAACCTGGAAGAAAGGTCCAAAACGACCGAGGTAAGCAACCCTAGCAACAGTTAACCCAATTGAGATGCCCTGAAGCGTATTAGATTTTACGGTTATAATAGCCAAAATTAGGTCTAGACTTGCAGTGTGCTTTGGCAGGAAAAGATAATTGATAAACCACCTTTGTGAAATGTGTGATGGCCACTGACCTAGAGTAGTATATATATAGACCCCACCCCTGACCCATTTCCATCACTCCACATTTATAGAATTTTATTTTTCATTTTTTTTTTTGTCAAAGCTCCACATTTGTAGTTCTTCAACATGTCTAGCAATAGAAATTCGAGCCAAATACAACAGTTAGTCTCAACGGTGATCATTTTGGATCAAAGGCGTCAACAAGTTGCTGACGATAAAGCGTGGGTGAGTGGTGCTATATACGAAATGGCGACGGCCCGAGAACAGCTAATCCAAGCGGGAGCTTATCTCCAAATCAATCATCAAAGTGGCTTCAATTGATAAACTAAATTCACTTGTTCTACTAGTCAACCATGGTTGGATTGGACAAATTAAGGTCCGACATAGTGTCCATTTCAAATTACATTTGGAGGCTAGGACTCACAAGTCATGATTTATCCAGGATTGTATTTTACTAGTCATCTTGCTCATATGTGATCAGGTATTTATCGCTGTTGGATTATCATGTAAAAAGATTGTCTTTATCGATTTAATTTTCATCTTAATGTTATTTTTCTTTTTAAAATAAAAAATAAAAAAAGAAGACAAAATCAATAAATGACATCAGTCTTTATGGTGCTATTTAGTAGAGTACTCGAGAAGATAGGATTTACAATCGATTATATTTTCTTTTTACTTTTAAAATTGTAAAAGTATTTCATTAATGAAAGTCATCAAGCAATTATTAGATGGGTAGCCCAAAATCTTATATAATAGTATTACAAGTCATGATTTATCCATTTGTGAGGATTGTATTTTCTTAGTCATCTTGCTCATGTGTGATCAAGATTATCATGTAGAAAGATTGTATTGTGATATCCATGCAGATCACTTTCTATAAATATTATAGAACTCATAATAAATTGTGGAAGAATTAATATATAAATATTTATTATTTTATAAAAAAATTTCTTTATATCATTGAAATTACTTTTTAGAAATCATCATATTATATACGTATCATAGTATTTTTCCTATCAACAATATCAAGTTATGTCCTTAAGATACTTAACACTCTACAAAGGTCCTAATAATAAATTAAGACTCTTAAGACTCTACAAAGGTGCTAATACTAAAATAATACCGATGTTAAGATCGAGCTTCCAATTTGACTCAATGTCTTTAAAACTCTAACATTCCACAAAGGTGCTAACAATTGAATAATGCAAGTGAAACCAAAACACAACTATATAATGATCAAGGTATTCAAACAACATGCTATCCTAGTGAATTTTAAGGACTCACTAGATATATATTTTTTCAATTGGAGATAAAATGTGATCATAAACTCATACACTCGTATTCAACAAATTGGATTTATATATGTAGGTAGATTAGGGTTTTTATTGTAGTTTGCTACTTTTTATTTATTTATAAAAAACAATTATATTTAGAGTTTTAATGTCTATTTAATTAGAGCTTATTATGTTTATTTTTTAATTACAGTATTGTTTAATGTTTTTAATTTTATTTTAATTTATTAATTATCACTAATTACAGTTATATATTTTTATTGTTTTCGTTGTCCTTTAGTACATCAAATTTTTATTAAATATAATGTAATATTAAATTATTTATTTGTAATTGTACTCTATTAATTTTCCATGCTTGTATTTAAATGCAGTTACGAAACAATGCATATTATACAAATTTGCTTCATAGGAATGCAAATGTTGAAAGGGCATGACTTTCAATCTAGTCCTTGCCATAAAATTTTAATTTTCTACCTACACATGATCTTTAAAATTAAATAAAAAAGTAAAAATAATGGGGATTCAATTGAATTTTTTTAACAAGTTTTGAAGACTAAACCTATCACTTCTGAAACAATATTGATAAAATAAAAAAAAATAAGTGTAAATATTGGGATCAAGCACGTATTTTTTAAAACAATAGTAGATTTTCATTTTTTAACAAAAAAGTATAAACATTAAAGATAATCTTACTAATTATCTCCTTAGAAATTGTTGTGGGTGTGTGAATTTCAATTTGTGCAATAAATAGTATCTCAATTTTTAGGGTAAATCATGCTTTATCAGAGCATGCAATGAATTAAATGAAATTTGCAAATCAATAATAAAAAAAATAATAAATAATAAATCTTATTTATCTTAATAATCTTTAGAATTGAGATCATGAATTGAGGTAATTTTCTTTTGGTCTCTAATTCAGTATCTGATAAATCCTATTCTTTTATTTACTTAAAAGACGTAAAATTTCTATTTCTAAGAAAATTTCAATGAATGTTGCCTCTCACAAAACCAAAACTTTTCTTTCTTCAAATCACATTTTTTATATAGACTCTTGAAAACAAAAAATATATATATATGAAAAGAGTGGAAATAAACATATAGCTGAAGTAGCATAGTATTAAACAGAAGGACCAGAGACCATTATAATGCCTATGGGAATAAACATATAGCTAAAGTAGCATAGCATTAAACGTAAAGACCGGACCATTATAATGCCTATGGGCGGAGGGGATGGTCGTTGGGAATAAAAAAGATAGACAAGATAGGGAGTTTCTTCTTGCTTTTGGCCCAATAAAGGAAGTAGGAATATTGGCTTTGACCCAATACAATTACATAAACTTTTGTCCCACATCAAAAAAAGATTAAGGGTACCTACGGAAATCTTTTTCAAGAAAATCACGTGCAAATAACACTGAAGAAATGAGAGTTTTAGGTCAATAAATTTTTAATTGAAGATCATCAAGTTTGAAAATTCTTATTTTCTTATGCTTCAATGTTAGCTAAAAAGTTGTTGAGATCAGAGAAACAACATTGGTGTTATGATACAATTATGCTCCGTTTTGGCATTATTCTATTACAGTGAACCATTTAAAGTTTCAAATCTCTCTTTCTATGTCACGTCACCATATTAGGCTTTAATAACAATTGAGGGCTCATTAACTTATAGTCATTTAGAATTCAATAACCATTTTCACAAATTGCAAACAGTGTCTTGGATCTTTTTGATTGTTGTCAGGCCATGCCTCCATCGCATAAACATTGCAAAATTTGTAAAGAAAATGCATAGTGGAGGATATAAATCGAGACATTATAAGAAAACCAAAAGAAATATGGTTTTATCACATGAATTTTTCATTAACATAATAAATTCCACAAAATTTTGTAGAATTCATTTGAAAATTAATTTTTTTACGTTTAATGTTTGTATTTAAGACAATCATGCAAATTTTGATAAGAACACATGCACATGAAACTTTCAATCTAGTCCTTGCCATAAAATTTTAATTGAAGAAAAATGAAAATATTGGAGATTGAATAGAAACTTTTAAAACAATAAATACTAAGATCAAGTGCATTATTTTAAAACAATAAAGATAAAATTTAAATTTAAAAAAATGTATAGACATTCAAGATAATTTACTAATTTTGCCCTTTAGTATGGTTGTGAGGTTTATTCCCATCTATTCTTTTCACCTTTCACATTATTTTAGGGTTAGTATAATGGTTCTACCTTTTTCTTAGCAACTGACTTTCATAGTTTTCATGGCATTATAAGTACTCTTTTCTCGACCATATGTGGTATTAAGTGACGTAGAAGTTGTAACGTAAGCAATGGTGCCATTATTATGTCCATTGTCTAACCTTCTTAATAGAATAACTTCAGCTAATATATTTTCCAAGATATGTTTACCCTTATGTCACGTACTATGTAATCTTACTAATTATCTCCTTAGAAGTTGTTGTGGGTAAGAATTACAATTGTGCAATGAAGAGTATCTTAATTTTAGGGTAGATCATGCTTTATCGGATTATGCAATGAATTAAATTAAATTTGCAAATCAATAAAAGAGTAAAGAAAGAACAATAAATCTTATTTATCTCAATAACCTTTAGAATTGAGAGCAACAGTTGAACTACTTTTCTTATATGTCTCTAAAAATTATGAGAACCTAGAGTTTTATGAGTTGTTAATATAAAGGTTTAATTCTTATTATATAAGGATTCAAATTCAATATCCATTAAATCCTAATTTTTTATTTCCTTAAATATAAAATTTCTATTTATAGTATTAAATGTAAGGACGGGACCATTTTAATGCTTATGGGGAACATAAAAAAGAAACAGAAGGTGGGAGTTTCTTTTGCTTTTGGCCAAGAAAGAAAGTAGGAATTTTGACTTGTTCCATTCCAGAGAAGATGCTCCCTTGAAGTATCAACTAATGGGGAAGGAACAATAAATTTATTATAATTTTTCTTATAAAAAATACATGTATATTTATTTTTTTAAATATATATATATATATATATATATATATATTATGACAAAATCAAATTTACCCCCTACTAGAAAAAAAAAAAAAAGTAGTAGTTATTAGTAATATAGTCATCACTAAGATTAAATGCTTGAACATCTTATGCACCCCCAATCGTGCCAAAGATCAGCAACCATCTAAGGTGGAAGATTATAGGCCGATCTCGTGCTGCAATATTATCTACAAATGTATCTCCAAAATCCTAGGAAATAGAATGAAGAGGGTTCTTGGTGATGTGATTTATGAAAGCCAGGCAGCCTGTATTCCAGAAAGATCCATTGTCTCTAATGTCCTCTTGGGCCAGGAATTGATTCGTAAATATACCAGGAAACATTGGTCCCCGAGGTGTGCTATTAAAGAGGATATCTGGAGAGCATATGATTCGGTTAACTGGTGGCTTGTGAGTAGGGTTCTCGGGGCGTTAAATTTCCCACCGGTGTTTATTAGTTGGGTTATGGCTTGTATCTCCTCCCCAAAATATTCCATCGCCATTAACGGATCTTTGGAGGGCTATTTCAGTGGAGTTAAGGGCCTTAGGCAAGGAGACCCATTGTCTCGATCCTTACCTGTTTGTCTTGATCATGGAAGTTTTCTCATGCTTACTTAATAAGGCAGCCAACAGAGGTGAGTTCATTTTCCACCCTAAATGTGCTAAAGGTAAAGTTTCTCACTTTACCTTTGCAGATGATGTTCTCATTTTTTGTAAGGCTGATGTGGGGTCTCTAAAAACTGTTAAAAAATTTCTGGACATTTTCAGTAAAATTTCTGGGCTCAATGTGAAAGCTGATAAGAGTTTGGTCTACTTCGGGGATGTATTGACAGCCTCAAAGATATGCTTCAACCTATCCTTGGATTCAGGGAAGGGGTATCACCTTTCCTCTATTTGGGAGTTCCTCTTGCTCCTAGCAGATTGAGTAATAGTTCATTCAACCCGTTAATTGAGAAAATGAGTATAAGCGGGTGGATCATTGGACCTCAAGGTTTCTTTTGTTTATGGGTAGGTTGACCCTGATTAAATGATCTGTTATGGTGAATATCCAAGCTTAGTGGTCTTCCATCTTTGGAGTCTTAAAGGCCCTGGAGCAAAAAATTGTTGGATTTTCTTTGGCAATGGAAACATGAAGGTACTAGAGGAGTAAGAGTCAGTCGGGACGTGGCGAGTAGAACAACCAAAGAAGGAGGTCTTGGTGTTAGAAGACTGGAGGACTCAATTATTACGAGCTTGTTGAAACAGTTGTGGATCCTTATTTCTGAGCCAAATTTCATCTGGTCAAAATGGGTAAGGGATTACTACCTAAAGGGTGAGGGCCTTTGGGACCATAATCCTGGAACTAATGCATCCTGGCAATGGGGGAAATTGATGAAGATTAAACCAAGGTTCAAATAGTTATGTAGTGTCAAGATTGGCAATGGGAGGGACTCTTTCTTTTGGTTCGATCCTTGGCACCCGTTGTCACGTCCCGAACTTAGACTTTAAACATGGGGCGCGACTCACTAAGAACTTACGTAATTCATTTCAAACTTGCAAAGCTAATCAAGCACTAATATAAAAAGTGACAAAATCTGTTAAATTCACATCAGAGCATCTATATACATCATTGACACAATATCTACATAGTCTGAACCAATATAATATTTTACTAAGATTTACATCTTCTTCACCATACAAAAGAAAATATTACTAAGGTTTACAAAGTTTCTACTGATAATCTACAATAATATAGACACATCCAAAACTTAGCTGGATTTGTCCTACAATAGAAATCCAGCATACCACAAGTCGACTGAAGTAGGGGTTCTAAGACTGGTCCTTCTCCTGATAACTGGACTCATCTCCCCTGTGAAACAGATAAATAAATAACATGAGCAAAGAAAGCTCAGTAAGGTGAACACCCAGAGTCAGGCTCTGAGGGTTGTCCAAATGATATGATGCAATATAGAACTTGAAGTTAAACCAAATGTGCAATGTGGAGTCAAGGTACAGGAGTATTCGGAAGAGGGACGAACGGAGAATAGTTAGTTTAAGCAAGTCTATAACCGAGTCATAACTTGATAAATACAAAACATACACATCATACTAATATCAGAGTTACACAACCGGATAACATAACTACCTGAGCAGTTATCTCACAATTCTATCTATTCTGAAGCAGCATACAAACTTAACTATATTTCAAAATATAATATCATAATTACCACATAACATATAAATATCGCCTAGAGCCGTAATAGTGATAGCTAAATTCTCCACACCATAACAGAAGGCTTCTAAGCCTCGTCCTCAAACGGTGAACCGTCTCCCACCGCTGAGGTCACAAAATGGCCACCTGTGGCCCACGCCTCCGTAGAGTGAAGTGTCTCTCACCTACGGGTACAAAGCTAAGAATATGCGGCAGTTTCACCTGCCGAATGGGTGGCACAACTCTAAGGATAACACATAGCAATTAATACAATCAGTACTTAAATGCCACAGTCACTCACTAGAAGTTGAGTACAAGATTTCAAAAGATGAGTGAATCGGAACAGAGTTAACAAATTTTGGTATATGAGACATTAAATTGAAACAGTAGGGAGAGAACCAAAGGGAATCTAAGTGCAAGAAGGTTGTCCAACTTATCTTAGCTTTTTGTTATAGATAAAATAGTTCTTTTTCTTAAAATATACTTTCAAGTTAAGTTGACTCTACAAAACAAATAGTAAAATTAAGATCTCTGATTATAAAACTCACACTTGTTATATGAGCATTAATTCTTTAAAGGCTAAGCATCCAATATAATCATAAACATTTATGTTATACCAATCGGCCTATACATGCATTTGACTTTGTTTACCATTAAACTATTCTATTTTTACCACATAAACTTAACATGCCATAAATCATTTACAAGCCTGATGTATATATATATAGATATAGTTTCCTTAGACTAAATCAAAAGTAATAGTAGTATAATCATTTAATCATATTTTTATGTAACATGTTTGCACCATCTTCTTCACTATACCCATAAAATATTCACACCACAATCTCCTTTAATTTTTGTATTTATTTGCTACTTAACAAGTAAAGAAATCCATTGTTCTATAAACAATATAATTCTACACATACGTAACTATATATATAGATATATACGCATATACACACACGCATGTATAAAGAATTCATAAGCTAATTAAACCAAACTTACCTTTCTTCAGGTTTCTAGAGCTCAAATCCTTCTAACTTTGGAGTCAACTTTATTAGCATGAGTAAATTGGAAAAAATTTAAGCAAAAGGTCGTCGGTTATGAAGGAAAAGAAATTGGGGTCTGATTCCTTGCTTTGCTGAATTTAAACTTATCTGATTGCTTTACAAATATAAGTTCTATTAATTTTTAGTTTTGTTAATATACTAGCATCAGCCTAGATGGTTAAGACTCGCACAAAGGCAAAGGTGTGCACAGGTTCGAATCCCAGCAGCTACCTACCTTAGTTTCTTTTTTTTCCACTTTTTGTTTATATAAAAATCCCACATGACATATAATAAAGCTGGGTGTTACACCCTTCCCCCCTTCAAAAGTTTAGTCCTCGAAACTTATTTACCTGGCATCTCAAATAGAAAGGGGTACTTTTCTCGTATTTCGACTCCAATTCCCAAGTAGCTTCTCTCGGTATGCAATTACTACTCCACTGGACCTTTATATACGGAATCGTACGGTGCCGAAGTATTTGATCCTTCCTGTTGACAATAGCCACTGGATGTTCTTCATATGTCAAGCTATCTTGTACTTGTATTTGATCATATTGTATAATGTGGCTCGGATCAGGTACATATTTCCGCAATTGAAAGACATGAAATACATTGTGAATGCCTGCTAATGTCGGAGGTAAAGCTACTCTATATGCAACTTCCACGATCCGTTCTAATATCTCAAATGGCCCTACATACCGTGCATTCAGTTTTCCTCGTCTACCAAATCTAATCACGCCTCTAGTAGGTGATACCTTCAGAAACACATGTTCGCCTACCTCAAATGCCAGATCTTTACGCCTTATATCTACCCAACTCTTTTGTCTGTCTTGTGCACTTTTAAGCCGGGCTCGAATCAGTTTAACTTTTTTCTCTGCATCTTCAAGTAGTTGGATACTTATTACTTTTCTTTCATCTAAATCCCAGTATAATGGGGTTCTGCATTTTCTGCCATATAATGCCTCATAGGGTGCCATCTGAATACTGGATTGATAACTGTTATTATAGGCAAATTCAACCAAAGCTATATGTAAATCCCAATTACCACCCCAGTTCATAACACAAGCTCGAAGTATATCTTCTAAAATCTTGATGGTTCTTTCTATTTGGCCATCTGTTTGAGGGTCAAATGCTGTACTCATTCTCAACTTTGTACCTAGCGCTTGCTGCATACTTTGCCAGAATCTAGATGTAAATCTGGGATCCCGGTCTGAAACAATTTCTTTTGGTACCCCGTGTAGACATACTATTTCATCTATATAGAGCTTGGCCAACTTATCTTTATTCTCATCAATTCGAATAGGCAAGAAATGAGCTGTTTTGGTTAGCCTGTCCATAATCACCCAAATTGCATCATGTTTAACCCTGGTTCTGGGCAATCCCACCACAAATTCCATTGATACACTATCCCATTTCCATTCCAGAATCTCCAATGGCTATAATAATCCTAAGGGCTTCTAGTGTTCAGCTTTAATCTTTTGACAGGTTAGGCATTTAGCCACATAGTCACTGATGTCACGCTTCATGTTGTTCCACCAAAAATGTTCTCGAAGATCTCGGTACATTTTAGTTCCACCTGGATGTACAGTAAATGGAGACTCATGTGCCTCAGACAAAATCTCTTTCTTTCATGCTGGGTCATCCGGAACACACAATCTATTGTTATATCGAACAGTACCATCTTCATATTTTTGAAATTCAGACTCTTTTCCTTCTTCCAATTTACTCCTAACTCCTTCCAAAAATGAATCAGTTCTTTGTGCTCCTTTTATCTATTCCAGTAATGTAGGCTGCATGATTAAATGAGCTAGTAAATTCTTCTCAGTGGAAGTGATTACTTCAAGTTGTAACTTTTCAAATTCTTTAATCAACTCTTTTTGTGATGTCAACAAAGCTGCCACAAGCGCTGAAGGTCTTCTACTTAAAGTATCAGCCACTCTATTAGCTTTTCCAGGATGATAATGAATAGTCAAATCGTAATCATTCAAAAGTTCCTGCTATCTCCTTTGTCTAAGATTCAACTCTTTTTGAGTGAAGATATATTTCAAACTCTGGTGATCAGTGTACACATCACATGTAACCCCATATAAATAATGCCGCCAGATCTTAAGAGCAAATATAACTACTGCCAGTTCCAGGTCATGCGTAGGGTAGTTTTGCTCAAAACTCTTCAGTTGCCTGGAAGCATAAGCAATTACTTTTCCATGTTGCATCAATACACAGCCCAGACCACTTTGAGAAGCATCACTATATATAGCTAAACCCTCGGATCCAAAAGGAAGAGTTAACACTGGTGCCGATACCAAATGATCCTTCAGTTCTTGAAAACTTTGCTCACATTTTTCAGTCCATTTGAATTTAGAGTCTTTCCGTGTTAATTGTGTCAAGGCATCGCTAATCGTGCAAACCCCTCTACAAATTTCCTGTAGTAACTAGCCAGCCCCAGAAAACTGTGAACTTCAGTAACAGACATCGGTCTTGGCCAGTTCTTCACTGCATCAATCTTTTGAGGGTCCACATAAATATCATCCTGAGATATAATGTGACCTAAAAAAGTCACACTACCAAACCAAAATTCATACTTTTTAAATTTAGCATATAGTTGTTTCTCTCGAAGAGTTTGTAGAATCATTCTCAAATAATGTTCATGATCTTCATAGCTCTTAGAATATATGAGGATATCATCTATAAATACCACTACGAACTGGTCCAGATAAGGCTTGAAGATCGTGTCCATCAAATTCATAAAGGCTGCCGGAGCATTTGTCAAGCCGAACGGCATTACAATGAACTCGTAGTGTCCGTATCTGGTCCGAAAAGCTGTCTTCGAGACATCCTCGGATTTAACTTTTAACTGATGGTAACCTGACCTTAAATCTATCTTTGAAAACACTTGTGCACCCTGCAACTGATTGAACAAATCATCTATACGGGGCAAAGGATACCTATTCTTCACTATGACCTTATTCAACTCACAACTACCATCTTTCTTTTTCATGAATAATACTGGCGTGCCCCACGAAGAGACACTAGGGAGGATTTGACCTTTATCAAGTAATTCTTGTAATTGCACCTTTAATTCTTTAAGTTCTGCTGGAGCCATTTGATATGGTGTTTTCAATATAAACTGCATACCTGGTAAAAGTTCAATCCCAAATTCGACCTCACGCTCTGGAGGTAGCCTCGGAATGTCACCTGGAAATACATCTGGGAATTCTTTGACTATTGGAATATCTGCTACTTTCAACTCCTTATGTTCAGTGCTCACCACATAAGCTAAGAATCTTTCATAACCCTTCTTCAACAGTTTTCGGGTCTTCAATATTGATATAACTCCTGGCATCCCTAGTTTCCTCCCCTGGATCTCAAAATCTGGCTTATCAGGCAAATAAAATGTAACCCTTTTGGCAAAACAATCGACATACCTATGATACCTTGACAACCAATCTATCCCTAGGATGACATCAAAATCTTTCATGTCTAAACAAATCAGGTGAGCTAATAGTTCCCTGTTCCTAACATGTACCATACAATTTTTATATACCACATCTATAACTATAGAGGTCCCAACTGGAGTTTCCACAGATAATTCAGGTTCTAGTGATTCAGGTAAGTAATTGAACATGGATGCAAATGTGGAGGACACAAAAAAGTAGTTTGACCCCGTATCAAATAAAATGTGAGCATATGCATTAGAAAATTTAAAAATACCTGCCACCACTTCATATGAAGCCTGGTCATCTCCAGAGGTCAAAGCATACATTCGAGCCCTAGGCTGAGGTTTCTGGCCACCACCTCTCGGTATAAACTGCTGATCAGGTCGAACCACAGGAGGGCGAGTCAGTCCCACAGAAGGTGGCTGAGGATTCATCTGCAGCGGATAGTTTTTAATACAATGATCCATAGCCCTACATTTAAAATATCCCCCAGTTAACCATCTACAGTTTTCAGAAAGATGAGTGAAACCGCAGTGATTGCATTTAGGTTTCTAACTTTTTTGATGTGAAGCAGACGGTCTATATTGCGATCATTGGTCTTTAACTTGTTGGACATAGGGTTGCTGTTGGAATCCCTGTGTCTCATATTGCTGATCATATGGCTTCCTTACCGAGTTCATACTAGAACCACTACTCTGCTGGGAAGTCCAAGATTTGCCTCATTTCTTGCTGTTGTTAGCCGTAGACTTCTGAAAATGTTGCCTTTTTAAATTCTCAGCCTTCTCTACCTTAATGGCAGCATCAAACACGTCCTCAAAGGTCAAATAACGATTATAGCCCATAAACCTATGTATGGACGGTCGTAGTCCTGCTAAAAAATTTTTTTGCACTTGCTTCTGCATCAGGTACCATATAGGGTGCATATTCGGCCAACTCTGTGTATTTATCAGCATAGTCAGTCACAGTCAGATCTCCTTGAATCAAATGCATAAACTCTTTGACCTTTTCGTCTCGATATGAGCCAGGGTAATATTTTTCCTCGAAAATATTTCTGAACTGATTCTATTCCATCTCCTCTGATATGCCAACTAACTTTTTCTTCCACCATGATTCTGCTAACCCACAAAGTTTATGAGTTGCAAGTCAAACTTTAGCAGCTTCATCATATCTCACCAATCTCCATATTTTTTCCATTGACTCTAACCAGATATGGGCTTCTTGTAGGTTGTTTAAACCCCAGAATTACCGAGGATTATGAATTGAGAATTCTCTGTAAGCTTCAGAATCTTTAACATCTTGACTTTTCTTCTTTTTCTCCTTTCTCTTTTTCTTTTCTTTAATTCCAGCCTGAACGATACCAACTGCTATTTGGTGTAACATTTCTCCCGCTACTGCATGAGCATCTAACTGTGATGTAGATTCATCTACAAAGGTCTTCCCTTTCTTTTTAGCTCTCTACCTTTCAAAGACCTCAGCTAAAGGGGCATTGTCACTAGCATTTCCACTATGAGTCTCATGATCCATTTCCTGAAAACCAATATAATACAAACACTTCCAACTAATCATAATACAAAACATAATATAATTATGAATACAGAGTTAATATAACAAAATTCCTAGCTACCCATAACCTAGTTCGCATTGATCAATAAACCTATTGCTCTGATACCAATCTGTCACATCCCGAACTTAGACCCTAAACCCGAGGCGCGACTCACTAAGAACTTACGCAATTCATTTCAAACATGCAAAGCTAATCAAGCACCAATATAAAGAGTGGCAAAATATGTTAAATTCACATCAGAGCTTCTATATACATCATTGACACAATATCTACATAGTCTGAACCAACATAATACTTTACTAAGATTTACATCTTCTCCACCATATAAAAGAAAATATTACTAAGGTTTGCAAAGTTTTTACTGATAATCTACAATAATATAGACACATCCAAAACTTAGCTAGATTTGTCTTATAAAAGAAATCCAGCATACCACAAGTCGACTGAGGTAGGGGTTCTAAGACTGGTCCTTCTCCTGATAACTGGACTCACATTCCCTTGCGAAACAGATAAATAAATAACATGAGCAAAGAAAGCTCAGTAAGGTGAACATCCGAAGTCAGGCTCTGAAGGTTGTCCAAATGATACAATAAGGTTGAGGAGGTAGTGGAGAATGGAAGTTGGGTGTAGCCTGACCTTTCTATTTTCAAAGAGATTGGTGACACTGTTCGGTTTTTGCCTGGCATGAATAAAGACGACTCTTGGAGGTGGAAGCCGAATTGAAATGGTGATTCTCTACTACTTCGACTTGGGAATTTATTAGAACCAAATATGAGGAAGTTAAATGGCATCATCTTGTTTGGAGTAGTGATAGAATTCCTGAGCATAACTTTCTTACCTGGTTGGCGCTGCTAAACAGGCTCCCTTCTAAGGATAGATTGCTCGCTTGGAGTGTTGCGAGTGATAGCATTTGTATTATGTGTGGCTTGGCCATGGAAGATAGAGACCATTTGTTCTTTAGTTGTAGTATGAGTAGAAGAATTTAGGCCCAGGGCTTGGATATAGTTATGGTGGATGATGGGATTTCGAGAAGGGAAGAAGTGAAAAATTGGAGCATCAAATGTTGTAACGGAAAGGATCTTCAGAGCTCTCTCACAAGATTTTTGTTGTGTGGCATCGTGTATGCTATGCGGAAAGAAATGAATGGCAGGCTTTACTGTAATACCTTTTATTCCTCATAAGAGAATTTAGTTGCTAGCATTATTCAATCAATTAGACTGAAAATTTATACTTGTAAAAAGTATAAAGATAGTGTCAAGAATATGATCCTTTGTTGAAAATGGTGCTTAGAGAACATCCTTAGTTGTTTGATTGATTTGTATGTTTTTGTAACTTGATCAGTTTTGTTGCGTTTAATGAAAACTTTGCTTACTTAGGAAAAAATATATATATATAAACTTTTGCCCCATGACAAAAAAATTAAGGGATAGAAACAAAAATAATAATAATAATAAAGAAAATCACGTGCAAATAAGGGCGAAAAGTGAGAGTTTGAGGTCAATAAATTTTTAAATGAAGATCATCAAGTTTGAAAATTCATATTTTCTTATTCTTCAAACGTTAAGCTAAAAAATTTTTGAGATCAGAGAGACGATGCTAGTGTTATAATACAATTATTCTCCATTATTTTTGGCATCTTTATATTAATTGCAACCTTTAAAAATTCCAAATCTCTCAATCTGTCTCACATATCATTAGACTTCAATAAAAATTGAAGCCATCTAGTTCTAGATCTTCAATAACCATTTTCACAAATTGAAAACGGTGTCTTGGATCTTTTAGATTGTTGTCAGGCATGCCTACATCACATAAATATTGCAAAAGTTGTAAAGAAAATGCATTGTGGAGGATACATATCCGTACATTATAAGAAAACCAAAAGAAACGTGGTTTTATCACATGTATTTTCCATCAAAAGAAATCCAAGAGAATCATGAGCAACATCAAAAGTGCATTTTAATAATAATAAAAAAAATGTGAACAACAGAATGAATTCTTGCTTGCTTACTGGTGTCTAGAAACAGCGAATACATCATAACTTAATAAATAAAATAACACTTTTAATTATCTTGAAAACTATGTCACATGGAGCCTGCATAAATCAAATAAATTATAATAACTTAATCAATAACACTAAATATAAACAAGAGAAAAATATTATTTTAGGACCTAGATTTAGAGTCTATTTGGCTTAACTTTTTGACACTAAAAAGTACTTCTTGTGAGTTTAAAAGCTGATCTCACCTATTTGGCCTATTTCTTAAAGTACTTTTAGGTAAAAGTTGAAGTTGAAAAAAGTTGAAAAACAAGAAACTCTAAATTGGAACTTTTTAAAATAAGTTTTTGCAAAGCTGTTTTTATATAATACGATAAGGTGTTTTCTTTTTCTTTCTCAAATATACCAATTCATATTTTTTAAAATACAATATTGGCCTCAAATTTTCTAAAAGCTCAATATTGCCCAATATAGGCCAAACAATCTACGACTTTTGTTCAACAGCACTTCTAATTAAAGCTCTACTGCAAAACTTCTATAACTCAAAAGCTAAAATTTGACAGTTAGGCTAAACAGAGCCTTAGTCTACTATGGAATTTTAGGACCTAAACTTCAAAACAATTAATAGAAAGGCTCGAACTACGTATTTCTTACATGACAATTTACTTAACGTATTTATCTCAAAAATCCTTCTGTGAGTTAACAAAAAGAATGTAACCTCTTTCATTCATTTTTTAAAGTACTATTTTTCTTTTTACATAATATGAAAAATTGTTTTCTTTTTCTTTCTCATCCCTTCATATTTTTTCAAAATTTAACATTGCTCTTGAAATTTTAAAAAACTCGACATTGTCTAACATAACTCAAACAATCACAAGTTTTGTTCAACTGTATGGTAATCAATGAGTGAAAAAATTTTCATACGTCATACATAGATGACGGATGATCCGTTTCTAATCGTGAAAATAATTTTTACCTCATATTAAAATTAGACACGTGGGTCTATGTATGACAAAGTTTTCCATAGAACTTATGACAATAATCTAGGTGCTGAAAAATATTGACCACCATAGGTACAACCGTGGTCGCTATTTTCTTAACTAGGGACCTCATAGGTCGATAAAATGAATGTTTCCCTGAGCTCTAGCGCTTTATAATAGTCAGCTTAATATCACGAATTGTAGTTTTCTCATACTTATGTCTCTAGCTAGGAGGCCTTTGGTCACATGGATATGATGGTGCCATTCATAATACAAGGGAGTAATGTTGTTAATTCATCATAAATTAATAATATCGAGTTATTGACTTATCGAATGTGGCTAATTGATTCCATTCTTAACATTTTAGTGACTCGACAGGCAATTTGTGCACAAATCGTGATATAAGCTTGGATACTAAGTACAAAAAAGTTCCATAGCTAGAAAATGGAACCGTGTGCGCTAATTAATTTTACATATTGAAAAACCAAGATCTTTTAAACTATTTTGTATGGTCAATAGGGGTTGAAAATTGAAAATTTTTAATATGTTCTTAACTGATTTGATATATGTGTTGATCATATCATTGCATTGGTATTTATCAATTAATAATTGAAATCTGTCAGTTAATTTACTGATCGAACTTTACTAACTAATTTTTCACGTGATTCAAAAAAAGAAAAAGAGGGAGACACAGGCCTACACCAAACAAAGTGAGCAAAGGCCAGGACATTGGGCCAAGACTTCAAATAACTTGAATTTTACGTGTTCTAGAAAAACAAAAATGACATTTTAATGGACTTTAATTTTAGATCCATCAGAACTAAACCTCTATATATATCATACCACTCATGGGTTTATGATGATGAACAGTTCTGTGGCAGAACTAGGAATTCTTCTAATTGAAAACTAAAATATATCATGTTTCAATTATATGAGTATATATACATATTTTTTCATTGGACTAATTTGTTTTAAGGGAATAGGTCAATTTAGTCCCTGAGATTTATGTTAAATACCAAACAGGTCTCTGTGTTTTGTAAAAATACCATTTTTATCCCTGAAATTTTGTTAAAAAATCATTTTCGTCCCTGCCGTTAACTTTTATTTAACAGTCAATAGTTTGACCAAGATAAAAGACTAAAATACTCTTATATTATATTACAAAAAAAAAAAGATTGCATTACAAAAAAAAGACGTCAACAGGGTGTTGGTTTTTTTTTGTAATTCTTTTTTTTTTTGTTGATTTATGTATATAAAGATTGCATTTTATTTTTGTTTTTATTTTGGAATATAGTTTGTGCAATAATAGCTAATTTTTTGGAATATATTTTGTGCACATTTGACATTATTTTATTTTTCTTTGTCACCTAATCTATAATAGATAAATATAAGGGCATTTTAGTCTTTTATCTCGGTCAAATCATTGATCGTTAAACAAAAGTTAATAGCAGAGACGAAAATGATTTTTTAACAAAACCTCAGGAACGAAAATGGTACTTTCACAAAACACAGGGACCTATTTGGTCTTTAGCATAAACCTCAGGGACTAAATTGACCTATTCGTTTAAATCATATTTTCATGGATTTTCTGATGATTGAGTTGTCCAAATTATAATTTTCCAAAGCTTTTTTTTAGTTTTAATAATTTGTTTTCTTTGAAATTTTTGTTTTCAGCTTACTTTTCTTTTTGTTTTTTGCTTAAATTTGCAACCTATATATAATTGACTTTTTTCTTTTTTCTTTTTCATGTGTTTCTGCAGAGGTTTCTGAAATTCAATGATGAAACGTTGTGAAGAGTTAAAGTTCAAATCTTTATTGTAATAATATGGAGAAGCAAAAAATAAAAAATTTGATTTTTCCCCTCTCTGGGTTTTATCTGGAGGTTCTGAAATTGAAAGGGACTCCGTTCTTTGTGTTTAGTTGTATAAGTTGCTTGCTTTTTTAGAAAACAAAAAAAATGTATAAGTTATTTTTGCTTATCAATTTATTTTTGTTACATGATAAATTCAATTGATTGATTTCCATTATCCTGAGTAAAAAGTAAAAAATTGAATTGTTTATATGTTAATTCTTTAAATTAAACGAGAGATTCAAATTTGCTCCTACATTTTTGTTTATCTTGCGTTTTGTTGTACCAAGTTTTTGTTTTTTCTTTATTGAATTTTTCAAATATTAGTTTTTTTTTTTTTGCTAAGTAAATTGTTCAAATATTAGTTCTTCTGCAGGACATAGTAAAGTATCGTGATTTTGTTATTTAGTAATAACAACCCCTCCCTCTGTGCGTATAGAATCATTTGATGGATGAGAAGGGCAGCAGGTATACGAGGGATTGGATTAGTCAATTGCCATATGATTTTCTTGCGTCCATCGTTTTATGATTAACTCTCAAAACAGCAGCTAGGATCAGTGTCGGGCATAGATAGAGGTACTTGTAGACAGGGATGGAGTTACACTAAGGCCAATGGGGGTTGTATTAAAATTTTTATGTATTGTTTAGGTAAAAAATTTAAATATTTATGTATTTTTATTTAAAAAATTAATTAATTCCTATTAAAAAAATAAATTTATAGTTGAAAATTTATTTATTTTAGTCTCTACTAAAAAAACATTTATGAATCTACCCCTGCTTGTAGTATCCCGTGTTTTGATTTTGATGCTCCTAAGCAGTTACGGAACTGCAGCCCCATGAATTGGATGAAAAAAGCTATTAATTTGCATTCTGGCAAAGACAATGACAATTTAGAGTACGTTTTGATTTGTATGGAACATTTACAACTAATATTGACGGTTGGGTCAAATTTGCATTTGAAAGGAAAGTCAAAAGGCTCGAGTTGGACCTATCGACATGTAGCCGAGGACCACAGGAAGTTGTTATGCTTTTCCAGACATCGTGATCCCATAGGACGCTCTACGCTCACACGTCCATCGTTATTTAATTTTATAGAAAGTAATTACAATGATATAAAGAAAATATTTTGTAAAATAATATATATATATATATATATATATATATATATATATATATATATATATATATGTTTCTATGAGGGGAAAGAGTGGGAGGGAAGGGGGCCAACCTATGCAACATTATTGATATGAATCCTGAGTTGTTGGACTATTCGGATCATTGTCTGTCTTTTTTGACTTTCAACCGAGTCGTGGATTTTCATGCTCCCAACTCAGCTATGCTCCTTAAGATGTGCCAGTGCCCTCACTTGGGATTTAGTCCAAATAACAATCACGGGGTGAGTCACTATCTACCTTTTGAGCAGCTCCACCTCCTTTTTGGCTTGGATAAGATCAAAGTTTCTCGTTTTCAGTTCATCCTTTTTTTCTGTGAGATATTCATCAGCATCTTCCAATTTCTTCCAATGTTCCTCCGCTTTTACTTGAGATTTCTCAAGTTGCAATTCGCATTCTTCCAAGGCCTTGTGAGCCTCAACAAGCTGACTCATGAGCTGACTAATTGATGCCATTTTTGTAAACAAAAAGCAAAAAAATGGATCAACTACGTACAAAGTATTGGAAGCTAGGAAAAGATTAGTAGTGGAATGGGTTGGGATATATATAAATCCTGACCTACCCAAAAACTCCAATTATGATAAATTTTTGGGTGGGTTAGGGTCTATATATATCCCAACTCATGCTACTACTAATCATACTTTTTCAGGCTTTCAATACTTTGTATGTGGTTAATCCATTTCTTTGTTTTTTGTTTACTAAAATGACATCAGTTAACCATCTCATGAGTCAGCTTGTCGAGGCTCACAAGGCTTTGGAAGAATGCGAATCGCAGCTTGAAAAAGCTCAAGTAAAAGCAGAGGAACATTGGAAGAAATTGGAAGATGCTGATGAATATCTCACAGAAAAAAGAGATGAGCTAGAGACAAGAAACTTTGATCTTACCCAAGCCAAAAAGGAGGTGGACCTGCTCAAAAGACAGATGGTGACTTACCCCGTGATTGTTGTTCGGACTAAATCCCAAGTGAGGGCACTAGTGCATCTTAAGGAGCATGGCTGGGTTGGAAGCATGAAAATCCACGACTCGGTTGGAGGTCAAAAGAGACAAACAATGACCCGAATAACCTAACAACTCGAGATTCATATCAATAATGTTGCATAGGCCGACCCTCTTCTCTCCCTCTCTTTCCCCTCAAAAAGTGTGGAAGCTTTCCCCCTCCCTAACCACCCTTCTTACCAATTTCCTTTCCCTCCTCCCTCTCTCTCTCCCCTTTCTAATGCCGTTGTTATTTTGTGAAACGAAGCTTCTCTTTACCGTTCGGTTTTCTCCAACTTGCATATGCTGCAATTAAAGGTAGCAAACTAACAACATTAAAACACAACAATGTAATCAACACACTGGGATTTGGTCAAAAAGAACTTTCACAAAGATAAAATTGATAAATGGCTGACTATTTAAGCAAAAATCAACTTATGCGCAACATGTATAATGTAAAGCATGTGATATATTTTATAGGTCAATTTTTTCGACCAAAAAAAAGGGTCAATTTTACACAATCTTATAAACATTGCGATATTGCTATACATCCCTAAGAATGCTCTAGATCAGTCGAAAGTCATAACACCACGAGAGTAAACAAAAAGTGCAATGATTGAGATGTGATTTAACTATTGGTATAATGCCATTTTCCCCCATGTATTAAGCTATAGATCCCAAAGTCCTCCATGTGTTTTTTGTATTATCTAGATTTCCCCATGACCTTTAACACCGTTAAAGATTTCAGTGGTCAAACATGTTAACCTGCTACAATGACAAATTGCCTTTACCCACCAAAACAGCTAGTGACGCGCTAACTATTAGCCTATTTCAATTACAATGTTGCCATTATCCCCAATCAGTTTAAACACAAACTATAATAATCATGCATGAACAAAAATAAAATATGTTCATCCTCGATTAATATTCATACAACATATTATTTCAACATAAAGCAAAAGCAAACCTTAAAGCATCAATATTAGAAAAAAAAAATTAAAAATAAAAATAGTCTTATACCTGAGAAAAAAAGATCAGTGATGGCTATATTGCGTTGCATGACTGATCCAGCTAGCCTCCTCATGCTGTGTAGTGGACTTACACTTCTTTTTTTACTGTCTCTTGGGTGCCTCCTTATCTATTCTTGGACATAATTTTTTATTATGTCCTATTTCTCTCTACAGAGCAGTAAGGAAGGAAAGACAGAAAAAAGAAGGTTAAATATATAATCAGAACACCAATTCATGTGAAAAAATTATTGTTGTGTTAACTGCTAAAGTATGATTGATCTTTTTTCAGATCTCGCTCATCACGAAAATTTTATAACCCTTCGAGAAAGAGTATATTTAATGTGTTTTGTGTTTTTGGTTTTTGAGAAGAGATTTTTGGAAAGAGTTTTTGAACACAATTTTTCAAAACAGTCCATCCAAACAATTTTTTTGGTTTTTTTGTTTTAAAAAACTGTTTCAAACAGGCCATTTATATCAAGGCATTTTTTCATCATTGATTAGTCAAATTTCAGAAGCCCTTCTGCTGAAATGCATAAAAAAAAGGAAAAAGAAAATCGTCAAATCTCTTGAGCCCACCAAGGACTTCCTTGGACTGGTCAAATCTTGTTTGAGCAACTCCAAGCTGCTGAAGAGCTTTAATTAGCTAATTTTGAGCTAATGCTATTGCGTTTTTGGCGGCTAAATATTTTTTATTTTTTCAAAAACTCTAAATGATTTTACGAATGATTGCTTGTATTGAATCATAGAAAATGGTGATGGGCGGTCTATTTATACTTGAGTAGTAAGTAGGTCTGGTGTAACTTTTTATACAAATGCAAGCCGGGCAACTAAAAACTAGAATTTCAAAGATAACAAATTAAAAGATAAACATGTTTTGAAAAATTATAATTTGTACAACTCGATCATAAAAAATCGATGAAAACTATAATTTCTGCAACTCAATCATAAAAAATCGTTGAAAACTAAAGTCTATTAAAATGTGATTTTTGATTTTCTAAAACACGTAATTTGAATTCTTGGCCTAATTTCCTCGCCTTTGCTCACATTGTCTAGTGTAAGACTATGTTTTTTTTTTTTATGATGTGAAAATTAAATTGTCAGTGCTCATTCACCAAAAATAAAACTTTAGAGTAATAGATAGAGTTGCGGATGCGATTTCGCGACTCTTGGGTAAGGCTTATGTCTTGTTATGTTTCTCTCTTGTAAGTTACTTTTGTTAATGCAAGTTATTTTTGTTAAGAAAAAAGAATATACAATTCAATTCCTATTACCATTAACAGTGGCAAGATAAAAATTCTTATATCTTCCTATCATATCTTTTACTTATTTCTTCAAATCACATCTTTTGTTTACTTTTTAGACTCTTCAAATAAATAACTAAAAACTTTCTATCACTACATGATGGTTGCAACCCTTGTTGACCTTTTCAAAAGATCTTGATTCTTTAATTTATAAAATTACTTAGCTCGCAAAGTTCCACTAATTTTGATCAAAATAACCACTCAGCCACATTGATAAAATGTACTAGACCCGCAACTGTTTTGTGAACATCATGTTTTGGTATAAAAGTAGGAGAAAAATTCATAGGGGTAAGAAAAGAAATTCCTAAAGACGAGAATACTATCGAAACAATACCTAAAAGCAAAAAAATTCCAAATATTTGTCGCAAAAATTATGCTCCAATGAACAACAAAAATTTAAGCGTAAATGTAGTTGAAGTAGCAGAGACCTAAATGCTTTTAGCATCTTATGCACCCTTGGCGTAATTCATACAATTTTTTTTTTTTTTTTAAGAACAATAGATATCAAAATCGTGGTTCAAATTTAAAACATCTAATAATAACATATCATTACTCAACAATTCTACTCAACTTTTGAATGTAATTTATACTGAGTTTTCCCCATGCTAAAATTGGGATATCAACTAGAACGAAAAATACATTAGTTTATAAGACTGGAAAGTGAGAAATTTAGCTAAGTAAATTATTCATTGAATAATAATGAAGTCTGAAAATTCAAATTTTCTGGCTATCAAACTCTTTATACTTGGTATTCAAGCTTAATATCAAAGGTCAAGGGCAGAATCGCCTTTGCAGGCCCTGGGTCTAAAGATGAGAGCTGGGCCTAGCCAACTCATATTAGATTGATAAGCCAAAATAAGGCAATATAATTAATTCAGGAAGGATTTGGGACATTATTCACTAGTATCACAAATATAACATATTGGTATATAGCAAGTATAAGTACATCTTGTGCGATTAAGGCCTTAAAATACAAGTACAAAAATTACAATCCGTGGCATTGAACTAAATATTATAAAGTATGAGTCGACTCCACCAAGTGAAATAAAATTTAACTTAGTTTGGTTTGTAAAGGATCAAAGTTCAAAGATTTTCTCATTATTGACTCGAAGTACGAATTGACCCATTACGAGAAATAAAATTTTGTTTGGTTTGATTTGATTTGATGTTGTATTAACTCAAAGTTGAAAGATTTTTTCATTATTGACTCAAAGTACGAATTGACATCCTCAAGTGAGATAAAACTTAATTTGTTTTTTATTAACTCAAAATTTAAAGATCTTCTCATTATTCAGTCAAAGTACAGGTCGATTGCACCAAGTAAGATAAAATTTGATTTAGTGTAAAATTGACACAAAAAATAAAAAATCTTTGCATTATTGACCCAAAATGCAAACCGGCCCAACCAAGTATGATTAGAGATTGATTTGGTATTGACACAAAATGCAAACCGGCCCAACCAAGTATGTATACTAGTTGCCTAAGCATACTCTTTCGAATCCAATCTTTTTTATTCTTTTTAAGTTTTTCTGAGTCCAATGTATATTAAGAAAATTTCATAAATAAAATTATTACATAAGACATATATAGTGTTGGGTGGAAGCTGTTCTATTATGTTTTTAGTTTTAAATAAATTGTAAGAAATATTTTAAAATTTAATACAATGAAAATCAATGAATTAGAATAATAGTTTTAAGTATATAAATTCTAAACGATCAAGTTCAGCTTTTTCGGGAACATACTCCACCTCAACTTGCCCTGAAGCCTGTATTTCCAAAAAAGATAAGTATGAATGTCAAGAAAGTGGATAACGCATACAAATGCCAATGATTTTTCACGTTCTTATCATCTGACCCACAAAACCATCACAGTTAAGATACAGAAAAAGAATCCCATTGCACATAGACAACAGTGAGATTGGAGGTTGGTCATCCCACAAAACCATCACAGTTAAGATACAGAAAAAGAATCCCATTGCACATAGACAACAGTGAGATTGGAGGTTGTCTGATGACCAACTATATTTTACAACTAAATGTCAAGAGAAAACGACATGGAACAGTTAAGCCCACAAAAAAAATACCTTGTCATTTGTAGCACAGAACTCGAAATAAAATCTAAAGTTTAAATTATCATCTTTGACATTTTTCACATACCATCAGCACAAAAATAGAATACACTGGAGTCTCTGATTTGGCTGCAATAGGATAATGGATTTTCTATCTTTTGAGGATTTAAAACTTTCAATATTATGTGTAAGTTTATAGTCACCCTTTTCTTGTGATTAGGTTCACCATGCTCATGCTTATTAAGGATTTATAACAACATTTGATCATAGCGTTCAATTTGTTGATTTCAAGCGCATTTCATGTTAGTCTCAAGACTTTGGTATCCAATTAATTTGTTGATTTCAAGCGCATTTCATGTTAGTCTCAAGACTTTGGTATCCAATTAAAAAAATAAATATTTGAGTTTGAGAAATTTTTTATCAAGTGAGTCCGTAAAACTCATTAAGATAAAACTTTTTCTAAATATCCTGATCATTTACGCCCTTGGTATTAGCTGCAATTGTATCTCTCTTGCACCCAGGGCATTTACCCATTAGATATATTTCTTTATTAGAAGTTCTCTTGTAGATGATAATGATAAAATTCTCATTTTTCTGCAGCGGCTGCCATTGGAGGATTGTTATGACCCAAGCAGCTATGGATTACTTTACTAATGATAATAGTCAATCTAAATCACAGAGCCTAAGTCAAGTTAACAAGCAGTCCAACTCAAGTGAAGAATATCGGATTCGAGTTGATTAGATCATGTGTAAGAAACGTATTGAGGTGCAAGCTAGTGACAAGTATAAATAGCTAAAGAGATATCATAGAAATGAGGCCAAAAAATGTTGAGTTTTATCTTTTCTTTTTCCTTTCAATTCTACCTTTAATTTTCAGATTTACTCTATTAAATCAATTCAGTTGCGTTAAATCGAAGCTCGTCTCCATCGTAGTCATTACATTGGTGCTTTCATTGAGTCCATGGCCGAAGGTACCAGACTACATGCCATGGATGCTGCAGTGACGCAATATTATCTACAAATTCAACAATATCAACAATATCTACATCATTCTCAACAATATCAGCAATATCAACACTATTATCAACAACACTATTATCACCAATATCCTCAAAGTTATCAGCCATATTCTCTTCAGGCTGCTCCGCCGTATCAACAAGTGCACAATCACTATTATTATCCCGAAGCGATGTTGTTTGCTGTTGGATTCATCAACGGAACAACTTGGGATGCTGTGGTAGTAACGGAACCTGTGTAAGCACAGTCTTATCAGCAATATTTTCATTCTTTTCCGATGGCTAAAGGTGACAACTCAGCGATTGGGATCGATCTAGGGACGGCTTACTCCTGTGTAGGTGTTCAACAACACGATATTGCTGCGCTTTACTGATCAGGGAAATGCATGTCGTCGTCTCATGTTGCTTTCACCGGCACCAACAATGATGAGGCGACACAAATTTCTGCAGCGAAGCCTAAAGTGCTATCCTTCGACGTAGACGACGAGGATTGTTCGTCAACACCAGATCACAACCGCGACGATCTCAAACTCTTGGGACTCCAAATTCGATTCCGACTCCAAACCCAAATCCAAGACGCCGATGATGCCGAATTTGGTAAGGAAATGAAGAAATATTCATCGATAGCTGGTGTTACTCTTTCTTCCGATTTGCACTTCAAAGCAGAGAACAATAATGGCTCACAAGAGATATCAGGCGACCAGCTCATAGACCTTTACAAGTCAGTTGTGTTTGAATATCCTATTGTGTCAATTGAGGATCCATTTGAGCAAGATGACTGGGAAACCTACGCCAAGCTAACCGCTGAAATTGGCGAACACGTACAGATTATAGGAGATGATATCCTGGTCATCATTCCTGTTGCACTGTGGCTCTTTGATGCGATGCCTGTGAAAAATGTGACGTCACAGTCACTTGAGGTACAACAACTAGTTTATTTGTATCTCTTACTAGGGGCGGAACCAGGCACCGGAGGTCAGGATAAGTACTATAATGGCACAACTAGTAGTCAAGAGTTCGAGAAAACTTATTCATACATAAACTAATACTTAATTTTTGTACATTATAGCAATTATGAAATGTTAACAATAAAGCATATATAGAGTATTGAAGACATGACTCTCCTTATATAATAATGATATAACATCTAAACGAGAAAAAAATAAATAATTATAGTAATACAAAAAA
This sequence comes from Ehretia macrophylla, assembly GCA_037974665.1. Taxonomy (NCBI): domain Eukaryota; kingdom Viridiplantae; phylum Streptophyta; class Magnoliopsida; order Boraginales; family Ehretiaceae; genus Ehretia; species Ehretia macrophylla. The sequence goes on along the minus strand of CM075778.1, from coordinate 32,387,229 downwards.
TATCTTTTATTAATTTTCCTGAACGTGACTTTATATTTTAAAATTGTTTAAAAATCAATTTATTGTCGATGTTTAATTAGTCATAAGTACCTACACATAAGAATAATAATTGCATTAATTAAAATAAACATATGAAAATGAACGAAAACAAGATCTAATAATTACACACCCCTAAAAAGAATAATTAGCACACATTATACTTTTTACATCAAGATATGAACAAAAACTTTGGAATATTCATTCTAAACCATAAGAATTTGAATTACATTCTCAAAATAAAAAAGAAACAGAAAATTATAAAGCCATTATTCGACTCATGATGATGGAAAACTTAATTGTTTAGAATTGGACCACATAGATCGCATAGTTTATATTTAATATTAACAAAAGTTGATCTGAGGTAAGAAACTCAGCAATCACATCGTTTTCTGTTTACCCTTTTATTGGTTTCCTCTTTATTCGAAATTCGCACGAGTAAGAAATTTTTTTAGTTATGGCATCAATAATTTTAATTACCCCAAAAACTAATAATACTAAAAAATTCAATGGTTAACAATCACTACTATTTGTTTTCTCATCCAAATTATGGAAGTTGATACAACATATTGTTGACACCTAAAAAATCCAGTGTATGCAAATGCATACTGTTAAGGTAGAAAAATGACGTGTCGCAAGTGGCCTTCACGTACCACCTTGATGCCTGCAAAACAAAGAGAGCTTGACGGGTCTAGCCCGTATTAGCACTCCGACGCTTAAGTTAGCTTGGTGCTCCTGCAGAGAAAGAGATGTATATGTGTATATAAATGTGAGTACCAGATGTCTCCCCCTTTCCTTGCTCAATCCTCTTCCTTTTTTAGGCACCTTGGCTTCTGGTTTAAAAGACAAATCACATGGTTGCTGAGTCACAAAGGAGATGTTATCATTGCAGCTGAGTCAAAAGATTAAAGGTGCAGTAGTGGATCATCATTACAAACATGTGTGGATTATTAAAAGGCCAGTGGATAATTATTTAGATGGCTTAGTGAGAGATTAGCTGAGGATTCTCTGAGTTTATAGAGCAAAGCATTCCAGTACAAAAAATGTAACTCAGACAGTCCTACCTCACTTAGCTCCAGAAAGAGTCCTTTTGCGCACGATGATCAAAGTCCGAAAACTTAAACTTGTCTCTAAGAACCTGTTCGAGGTCAACAGGACCTCGGAAAATAAGCGTCCGAGGTCCGTAGACCTCGGAATACTGTGTCCGAGGTCCTTGGACCTCGGACTGTTGATGTCCGAGGTCCAAGACCTCGGACTCTTCTTGTCCGAGGTCCTTGGACCTCGGACAGCATGTGTCCGAGGTCCTGGACCTCGGACAAGTTGTGTCCGAGGTCCTGGACCTCGGACTGTAGATGTCCGAGGTCCTTGGACCTCGGACAGCATGTGTCCGAGGTCCTGGACCTCGCACAACTTGTGTCCGAGGTCCTGGACCTCGGACTGTAGATGTCCGAGGTCCTTGGACCTCGGACTGTAGCTGTCCGAGGTCCTTGGACCTCGGACTGTAGATGTGCGAGGTCCTTGGACCTCGGACAGCATGTGTCCGAGGCCCTGGCCCTCGGACAAGTTGTGTCCGAGGTCCTGGACCTCGGACAAGTTGTGTCCGAGGTCCTTGGACCTCGGACTGAGCTGTCCGAGGTCCTTGGACCTCGGACTGTAGATGTCCGAGGTCCTTGGACCTCGGACAGCATGTGTCCGAGGTCCTGGACCTCGGACTCTTCTTGTCCGAGGTCCTTGGGCCTCGGACATTGTGTGTCCGAGGTCTTGGACCTCGGATAGCTTGGGGCCGAGGTCCTGGACCTCGGACTGTAGATGTTCGAGGTCGTTGGACCTCGGACGTTGCCACGTCCCTCTTGTCCGAGGTCTCGCGGACCCCGGACGAAGATACTTCTTTTTGACTGAGGGGTTGATTTGTAATTTTGTAAAAATTTAGGGATTTTATACATATCATGATGCCCCCTCAGTTCTTGGAGCTATTAAATAGGTTCGAGAACTGATTGTGATGCCATGGCTATGTCGAATCTAGTCGACAAATCATTCTAAAATCACCTTGTCATATGTGCAATTTGCCACCTACTACCATTAATGTTGTCTTCCCACTTGTCAAGATTTGGTGCAATGACTTTTAAATGAATGCTGAGGATTTGAAACTCTTGGTTTCCCTCCCATTTTCAAATTTGAAACTCTTGGTTTCCCTCCCACTCACTCCTATAAATACCCCTTTCCAACATTCAAACACTTCACCTTATTTTCAAACACTCTTTTCTCTCATTCTCTCCTCTCCCTCTCTCCAAGGCTCATATACCTTAAGCTAGTTTTATTATTCTCGGTACTACACCTCGACGCCAACACCTCGTCAACACCAACCACCTCGGCGCCGCCGCCATCACCTCGTCGACGGGAACCACCTCGGCGCCGCCGCCAACACCTCGGCCCCACCACCCAGTCGAGACCAACCAACTTGACGCCACCACCCCGTCGACGCCAACCACCGCGGCGCCGCCTCCAACACCTCGGCACCACTACTCAGCCGACGCTAACCACCTCGGCGCCGCCACCTCGTCGACGCCAACCACCGCGGCGCCGCCTCCAACACCTCGGCACCACCACCTCGTCGACGCCAACCACCTCGGCGCCGCCGCCAACACCTCTATCTTTCCGGTACCCTTTCCTCTACCATTTGACCTCTTTTTACATTCATCATTCATATATATATAATTTTATGGCGTCTTCCTCTTCGATTTCTTCTTCGAAAATTATGGGGGTTACTGTTGCTCTTCTCGCTGCGACTCAAGGCCTCGGCCTTCAGGGGGTTACTCACACTGACCCTTTAGTCTCAACTATTCCCCCATCTTTTTCACCTCCACCCCTTGGGATTCCTGTTCCCGCTCGACCACTTAGGTCTTTTAGGACTGATAGGGTCGGGCCTTCGGAGTCTAGTCCTTCTAACCCTACTGAGTCCAAAACTTCTCAAACTATCCCTCAATGTGATCCGAATCCTTTTCTTCCTTACATTACTCTAGAGATGATTCCTGAAATACCCGAGCCGTCTTCTCCTCCTTCTAGGGCCGTAACACCTGATTTTGACCCTGACGCCCAAACTGATTTTTCTGCCTTGCATTACAATTGTACCTTTGGCGAAGCCGAATTGCACGAGCTTTGCAACGAAGGTGTCTTTCCTCACGATTACGAAATCAGGATTCCTCGCCATAAGGATGTGGCATGTCGACCCGGGGTAGGGGAAGTAGCCTTACCCTATCTCGCTCTTCAGTTTCTTCGTCTTCCTCTCCCGGCCTTTATTGTTCGCATCTTTAATTTCTTTGACATTGCTCCTTGTCAACTTGCTCCTAACGGCTGGAGGGAGGTAGTAGGTTATTATGTTTGGGTCAAGTCGCTTGGTCTTACTCCTAGCCTTAACCTCTTCCGACACTTTCATCAATTGATTCATGACTCCAAGAATTTTGGTGTCTACTCTTTCTCCGCTAGGCCCAGTCATCGTTTATTTTTAAATTGGCCTTCTAGCAACCGAGGATGGCATAACAAGTTTGTATTCGTCACTCATCCTTTCAAATGCCCAGTCAGAAGACTTTTCAGGCATTTACCACGCACTGAGCTTGATGCTTATCGCGAGTCTCCTCTCCTGACCCCAGCCGAGAGGCTTATGACTTCTTTCATTCTTCGTCGAGCTCGGCCTGTGTGCGGCATCCCCTATTTAACACGTGAAGCTATTCTAGCTTCTGGCATTTATGGTCAGTTGAGGTATGTTAATGCCGAGGTGGGACTTTCGGCTGCTGCTCACTCTCCATTACATGGATGCCCTGTTGCTGCGGTTCCATCTTCTCCAGTTACTGGGTTCCAGGCTGATGTTCTGATCCATGAAGGTAATTAAAATTTTCGTACATGTATTTTTAAGCTTCTCTTTTTGCATAGCTGACTCTTTATTTTGCCGTTGCAAGTACCGCTATCCCAGAGGCTCAGCAGCAAATGCCTCTTGGCGCTTCCGGGGCTCGATCCACCAGGGCTGGTAGACTCGATCCGGTTAAAGCGGTTGCTCTGGAATCCCGAGCTGAGGCACAAAGAGCCCGCGCTGCTGAACGAGCTGAAAAGAAGAAGGTTAAAGGTGGTCCCAGCAAAAAACTAAAGAAGGTTGCTCGGCCACGAAGGAAAGTAATTCAGTCAGATAGTTCATCCGAGTATACTCCGATTGAGCCCTTTGTCCTACGGGATTTCTCTTTGCCTACTCCTGAAAGCAATGCTCGAAGATTTGAGGCCTTTAAAGAGGTTGCTGACGTTCATAAAAATCCCGCTTATGGAGAGGTGCTTGGTGTCATGCCCGAGGGCAGTAGTTTGGTTAAGGACGCACCTCTTTCTATTGCCAGATCTTCTGACCCGCTTCGTCCGAAATCTCGACCTGCTTCTGAGGGCTCGACTCAGCCTCGTCCAAGGTCTCCCCTTGTTCCTGAGGATCCTGATACTGTGGTGAGTTCCCTGGATGATCTTCCGAGGGATCAGTTACACTTCATTGCTCAAGAGGCTTTCGAAAAGGCCCGCCACAAGGTACCCCTTTTTTTTTTTTTTTTTTTTTTTTTTTTTTTTTTGTTGCGCTTTTCCGACCTTGCTTTGATTGTCACAGATGTCCGTGGGTCTCAGTGTGGCCTACCGCTTTGTGGGACAATATGAGCGGCGACTTGCTGGGGCTGAGTCTGCTTTTAAGGAATTTGAGCAGCGTTCTAGGAGCTCGGAGGCCGCAATCCAGGCCGAGCTTATTGCCACTCGCGAGACAACTAGAATAGCTCGAGAAGAGGCTGCTTCAGCAACTTCTGAGTGTCGTCAACTTCGGACTGACTGGATGGCCTCCCTGCGGGCTCAAGAGGAGGCCAAGGCTGAGTGTGAGAGGCTTCAGTCTGAGTATAAGAGACTTCAGTCTGAGTTAGAGGTATCAGAGACAGCTCGTGGTTCCGTGGAAATTCAATTCAGAGATCTGCAAGCTTCTCTAGAGGATATAAAGGAACAGGCAGTAGAGGATTTCCGTTATGGGCAGGGATACAAAGATGATTTGAAGAGTCTTTATGCTCAATCTGTTGCTGACACCACGGATGACGTCACTGCTGCGCTTCAGAAGAAGCTTGATCGTTATGCCAAAAGGCATGGTTTAATTCTTAGGGAGAATGTACTTTTTGATGACTCTTCGAGCTCTGAGGATGAGTGATAGGCATTGTATGTAAAGTATTTTTTGCCTTTTGTAATGAAGACTTTCGTCTTTAATGAAAAGAGTTTCTCTTTTTGTTGATTTATTGTTTCCTTTTTTCGTATTTGGTTTTGTTAGGTCATGCCTTTTCAAAATTCTTTATCTGATTGAAGGATAATTTGATGTCTTTGGGAGGGGTCGTGCCCCCAGCCTTGGACCTCGAGGATCGTGCTCCTTGGTCTAAATCTTGGGAGTCGTGCCCCATTGCCTTGACCCTCGGCTTCCCTCTATTGGGACTTAATTTTCCTCTTCTACAATTACTAACGGAAACTTTGGACGAAAAGAAGAAATAATCATAAATAGTACCCAAATATTCAAGGAAAATGATTACATGCAATATTTTCTTAGGTGCTCCACATGCCACGCATTTCTTAGCTCCTTGCCATCGAGGTCTTTGAGCCTGTAAGTTCCGGGTTTGACCTCTTTAATTATCGTGTATGGGCCTTCCCAGTTTGGTCCGAGTTTTCCCTGATTTGAATCAGGTTTGAAGATTGCTCTTCTGAGGACTAGATCCCCCTCTTTAAGTTCTCTGTTCCTTACTTTCTTTTTGAAATTCCTAGCCATAGCCCTCTTGCCTTCGAGCATCTTTATTCTAGCTTTCTCTCTGAATTCTTCCACCAAATCCAAGTCTTCTCGTAGGGCCTGGTTATTAACTTCTTCTTCATACTCAGCGACTCTTTGGCTTGTCGAGCCAATTTCTACAGGCAGGACAGCATCTACCCCGAATGTTAGGCTGAAAGGGGTTTCGCCTGTCGACTCGTTTGGCGTTGTTCTGTGTCCCCATAGTACTTCTGGCAAAACTTCGGCCCAGAGGCCTTTGGCGGCTGCCAGCTTCTTTTTCAGACCCTGCAAAATAGATCTGTTAGCGTTCTCTACTTGACCATTAGTTTGCGGATGTGCTACAGAAGCAAATCTAAGGGAAACGCCTAACTCCGAGCATTGTTTCCTAAAATAGTGGCAATCGAACTGGGTTCCGTGATCTGTAACTATCACCCTTGGAATTCCAAATCTGCATACAACATGTTTCCACACAAAATTCCAAGCATTCCTATCTGTAGTCTTGGCGACGGGCTCGGCTTCCACCCATTTGGTAAAGTAATCCACCATCACAAAACATTTGACCCTCTGACCTGTGCTCATTGGGAAAGGTCCTAATATATCCAGACCCCACTGAGCGAATGGGCAGGGGCTTACCATCACAGTCAACTCCACTGCAGGTTGTCGTGGAATTCTTGAGAATCTCTGGCATGTATCGCATTTTTGCACCAAGCGCTGAGCGCCCTCATTCAAGGTTGGCCAGAAATACCCATATCTCAATATCTTTCGAGCCAAAGCTCTGTGGCCTATGTGATTACCGCAAATCCCCTCGTGCATTTCCCTGAGTATATAATCGCCCTCACCTTTGTCTACACACTTCAGCATGGGCCAAGTAAATGCTTTTCGATACAGTTGCTTTCCGAGCATTACATATTTTGGAGCTCGGTTTTTTACCTTTCTTGCCTCTTCACTATTTTCCGGTAAGATCTCCTTTTCAAGAAAATCGACCATAGGCAACATCCATGACTCACTGTGTTCCACCTGGGCTACCTCCTTGCGCTCCCGGACTATGCTTGGCTCAAAAACCTCCTCCACCTCTATCGTTATTGGCCCCGTTACTCCTACTGCAAGCTTTGAGAGAACATCTGCTTTCTCGTTCTCCGTCCGGGGTATATGGCTGATTGTGAATTGATTCAATCCTGCCACTATACTTTTTACTTTGGCTAAGTAAGCCGCCATGGTTTCATCTTTGGCTTCGTACTCGCCTTCTATTTGGCTTGCCACCAATTGTGAGTCTGTGTGAGCTTCTATTGCATCAGCCCCCATCGCCTGAGCTGTTTTAATACCTGCAATAAGGGCTTCATATTCAGCCTCATTATTTGAGGCTGAGAAGCGGAACTTCAAAGCGAACTGCAATTCGCCGCCATCTGGATCTCGAAGTATGACTCCAGCTCCGCTGCCGCTTTTTCCTGAGGCTCCATCTACCCAAATCTTCCACGGCATTGGATTAGCCGCAAACGGTTCTCCTGTGAATTCCACAATGAAATCTGCCACAGCTTGAGCTTTTATCGCAGTCCTTGGTCTGAATGTGATGTCAAATTGGCTCAACTCCACAGACCATTTTAAAAGCCTTCCTGACGCCTCTGGTTTTTGCAGCATCTGTTTAAACGGCATGTCTGTCATAACACATATGGGATGTGCCTCAAAGTAATGTCTAAGCTTTCTTGAGGCCACCAGTAGAGCTAATGTCATTCGCTCTACAGGAGGATACCTTAGCTCAGCTCCTTTAAGTATTTGGCTGATATAGTAAACTGGCCTCTGCTGTTTTCCATCCTGTCGTACTAGTGCTGCCGCCACAGCTACTGGGGATACTGCCAGATATACATATAAAGTCTCACCGGGTTCTGGTCTGGACATCAAAGGTGCCGAGCTTAGGTACTCTTTCAACTTTTCAAAAGCTTCTTGACATTCCACCGTCCATTGAAAATTCTTTGGTTTACGCAGAATTTTGAACAGAGGAGCACACCTGTCTGCTGACCTAGCCATGAATCTGCTTAAGGCTGCTATCTTTCCCGTCAATTTCTGAACATCCTTAACACTTCTGGGTGGCTCGAGGTCCAAAATGGCTTGCACCTTTTCTGGATTTGCTTCGATGCCTCTTCGAGTAACCATGAATCCCAAAAATTTTCCTGCCTGAACCCCAAAAGCACATTTCTCAGGATTCAGTTTGATACCGACTTTCCTCATTATCGAGAATGCCTCGGACAGATCCTCGATGTGAGTCTCTGCCTTCTTACTTTTCACCAACATGTCATCAACATACACCTCCATATTACGCCCTAACTGCTCCTTGAAAACCTTGTCCATCATGCGCTGGTAACAAGCTCCTGCGTTCTTCAAACCGAATGGCATTACCATGTAGCAAAACACCCCTCGGTCTGTTATGAACGCAGTCTTCTCCTCATCTCCCGGTGCCATCTTAATCTGGTTGTACCCTTTGAAGGCATCCATGAATGACAGCATCTCGAAACCTGAGGTAGCATCCACCATTTGATCTATCCTAGGCAACGGGTAGCAGTCTTTCGGGCAGCTCCTGTTCAAATCTGTAAAGTCTATACACATCCTCCAAGCCCCGGATGCCTTCGGAACCATCACCACGTTTGCCAACCAGGTAGGGTACTCCACTTCTCGTATATGTCCAGCCCTCAACAATTTACTTACTTCTTCTCTGACTGCTTGATTTTTTTCTGCATGGAAGACCCGCCTTTTCTGCTTTACCGGCCTGAATGCTGGATCTACGTTTAGCCGATGCACGGCTATTTGTGGGTCTATTCCTGTCATATCATGTACAGACCAAGCAAATACATCTTTATTACAAGATAGGAAATGAGTTATACCTTCCGCCAGGTTTTGAGGAAGCTCTGTTCCGAGCTGAACCTCCTTTCCAGTTGTTAGCTCCACTCTCTGCAATTCTTCCGCGGGTTCTGCTTTCTTCAGCTCGTGTCCCTTTTTAACCTTCTTCTCCGGGATTTCAATTAATTCCCCCTCCTCTTTTTGCAGCCTCAGACAAGCTGCGTAGCACTCCTGGGCTCTTCTTTGGTCACCTCTAACCGTCACTATCCCAGCCTCAGACGGGAACTTCATGGCCAGGTGATAGGTGGATACCACTGCTCTGAATTTTCCCAATGCTATTCTCCCCAATATCCCATTGTATGGTGATTCACAATCTATCACAATGAAATCAAGCATCTCACTGCGGCTTTGTTCATTTCGCCCGAGGATCATTTTTAGTGTTATCATACCCTCGGGCCTTACCTCTCTGCCATTGAAACCTGATAAGGTCCCCTTCATCATCCTCAAGTGTTCTCTTTTCAGCCCCATCTTCTCATATGTGCTTAGGAAAAGGACCTCTGCCGAGCTTCCTGTATCAATCATGATCTTGCGCACCACGATCCCAGCGATGTCCGCTGCAATCACCAGTGGGTCATCATGGGGTAATACTAGACCATTCAAATCTTCATCCCCAAAGGTGATACCTTCTTCCACCCTTGGTCTCTTCATCGGGGGATCTCCACGACCTGCTCTGCGGTAACCCTTTCTGGCCTGAAGGTTTTCCCCTCCCGAGGCCATACCTCCTGTTATCATATCAACCTCCACCTGAGCACGTGCTGCTTGAGGGTGTCTCGGGCTTCTCTCCCTCTGTCTTCCCTCTTGGTTGTCCCTCCTGACGTAGGCCTGCAGGTGTCCACGCCTGATTAGGGCTTCAATCTCATCTTTCAAATTCCTGCAGGCCTCGGTATCGTGCCCAAAATCTTTGTGATACCTGCAATATTGCCCTTTGCCCTTACGGCGCTCCTTTTCCGTTTTCATCTTTGGCGGATCTGGAAGGTTCATCCGCGTTCGGATTTCAGCCAATATCTGAGATCTGGGTTTCATCAAAGGAGTATAGTTGTTGAAGCCCCGCCATCTAGGTGGCTCTCTTCTTTCCCTTCCTCTCTGCTCTTGTCGGCCCTCTTCAGCCTTTCTTTCTTTCTGGGTTATATGAGCTTGACTGCTCTGCCCTTTTCTCCTAGGGTCTTCCTCCTTTTCTGCCATTGCCACCTCTTCTACTTTGATATACTTCTCTGCCCTGGTCATTAATTCTGTCATATTTTGTGGAGTCTTTTTAGCTAGAGAAGCTTGGAGCAACTCATTTGTTACCCCTTTCGTGAACGCCTGTATCGCAAATTTTTGATCAAATTGCGTACACTGCAGGGTAGCCTCATTAAAACGGGTTGCATACTGCCGGAGGGTTTCTCCCTTTCTTTGCTTCAGACCGAGCAACGAGGTGGTATGACGTGTCGGCTTGATAGCCGAAGAAAATCTTCCTACAAACAATTCTGTCAGTTGTGAGTAAGAATCGATCGATCCTTCTTTCAATTCATCGTACCACACTCTAGCCGCCTCCACCAATGTTCCTGCAAAAGCCTTACACACCCAGGCCTCCGGCAACTCCGTGAACTCCATCTTGTGTCTGAAAACTGCCAAGTGATCTTTGGGGTCCCCATGCCCATCATAGGTGGGTAAATATGGCAATTTGTATCGTGCGGGCTTTGGAACTTCGTTGATAGTACGATTGAATGGGTTTGGGCCTCTGAAAGCTCCTGCTACTGAAACAGTACAAGTAGTACCTTCTTTTTGGCCACTTCGAGATGGGCCTCGTTCTGCTGTACCTGAGCCCTGTGAAGATCCGGTGGAGTTTATTGCCTCTCTGTGTTGCCCCCTAGTATGAATCTGTTGCACTGATTCTCTTGGGTTGGCTGCGCTATTGGTTGGTTTGGTTTTTTGGTGTGTGGGACTTTGCTGCGATGCTTGACGTGGTTGGTTTTCTGAGAAGTGCTGTGCTGGCTGAGGTGTCGGGTTATTAATAGCTTTTTTCAACTCCTCCAGGGTTTGTAGGATATAACCAAGATCTACTGGCTGGTTAGTCTGTGGAGCTTGTGTTGTGGCAGTGGGATACTGCCACCCTGGGTACCAAGTAGGTCCCTGCGAATAGTTTTGCGGGTATGCAGGCAGGTAGCTTGGGTATAGATTTGTGTATGGATTGGTGTATGGTGGATGGTTTTCTGTAGGTATTTCCACCCTTGGAGGTGGTAGATCAGTCTGTCCGAGGTTAGAGGGCTCACCAGGACAGAACTGCACATTTGGCTGTTCTACAGCCTCTTCTTCATGTATGCTTGCAACATTATGACTCCGGGTAGTTACCATGGTGTGATCTTGTGAAATCTCAGTGGGGGATTTAGAATCGGGCCCCACGGTGGGCGCCAACCTATTAAGGTAAAAAAATGACGTGTCGTAAGTGGCCTTCAAGTACCGCCTTGATGCCTGCAAAACAAAGAGAGTTTGACGGGTTTAGCCCGTATTAGCACTCCGACGCTTAAGTTAGCTTGGTGCTTTTGCAGATAAGGAGATGTATATATGTGTATAAATGTGAGTATCAGATGTCTCCCCCTTTCCTTGCTCAATCTTCTGCCTTTTATAGGCACCTTGGCTTCTGGTTTAAAAGACAAATCACATGGTTGCTGAGTCACAAAGGAGATGTTATCATTGCAGCTGAGTCAAAAGATTAAAGGTGCAGTAGTGGATCATCATTACAAACATGTGTGGATTATTAAAAGGCCAGTGGATAATTATTTAGATGGCTTAGTGAGAGATTAGCTGAGGATTCTCTGAGTTTATAGAGCAAAGCATTCCAGTACAAAAAATGTAACTCAGACAGTCCTACCTCACTTAGCTCCAGAAAGAGTCCTTTTGCGCACGATGATCAAAGTCCGAAAACTTAAACTTGTCTCTAAGAACCTGTTCGAGGTCAACAGGACCTCGGAAAATAAGCGTCCGAGGTCCGTAGACCTCGGAATACTGTGTCCGAGGTCCTTGGACCTCGGACTGTTGATGTCCGAGGTCCAAGACCTCGGACTCTTCTTGTCCGAGGTCCTTGGACCTCGGACAGCATGTGTCCGAGGTCCTGGACCTTGGACAAGTTGTGTCCGAGGTCCTGGACCTCGGACTGTAGATGTCCGAGGTCCTTGGACCTCGGACTGAGCTGTCCGAGGTCCTTGGACCTCGGACTGTAGATGTCCGAGGTCCTTGGACCTCGGACAGCATGTGTCCGAGGTCCTGGACCTTGGACAAGTTGTGTCCGAGGTCCTGGACCTCGGACTGTAGATGTCCGAGGTCCTTGGACCTCGGACTGAGCTGTCCGAGGTCCTTGGACCTCGGACTGTAGATGTCCGAGGTCCTTGGACCTCGGACAGCATGTGTCCGAGGTCCTGGACCTCGGACAAGTTGTGTCCGAGGTCCTGGACCTCGGACAAGTTGTGTCCGAGGTCCTTGGACCTCGGACTGAGCTGTCCGAGGTCCTTGGACCTCGGACTGTAGATGTCCGAGGTCCTTGGACCTCGGACAGCATGTGTCCGAGGTCCTGGACCTCGGACTCTTCCTGTCCGAGGTCCTTGGACCTCGGACATTGTGTGTCCGAGGTCTTGGACCTCGGATAGCTTGTGTCCGAGGTCCTGGACCTCGGACTGTAGATGTTCGAGGTCATTGGACCTCGGACGTTGCCACGTCCCTCTTGTCCGAGGTCTCGCGGACCCCGGACGAAGATACTTCTTTTTGACTGAGGGGTTGATTTGTAATTTTGTAAAAATTTAGGGATTTTATACATATCACATACACTGGTGGCCACATAGCTCCGCCTATGTCTCCTGCTCTATGATGCAAAGCCTTTGAATGCGTCACATGAACTGTTTGATAAAATGCCTAAAAAGAGTTGTGTTTCTTATACTTCTATGCTAACGGATTTGGCAAGGGAGTTGTTTGTGAAGATTATTTATACAAATGTTCTTTTGTGGGGGACGACTATTAATTGTTATGTGCAAGTAGGGAGGTTGAATGCGACATTGATGATTTATCGTGAAATGGTTGGTAGTGGATTAGGTTATAACGATGATGCGATTGTTGATATTATTTCAACGTGTAGGCAGACGATGACTTACATTGAGGGTCTGCAGTTTAATGGTGTGGCATTGAAGAGAGGGTTAAATTGTTATAATGTTGTACAAACAACAATTATACATTTTTATGTAGCTTGTTGTGTGATTGGTGTTGGAGGTTTTGAAGGGAATTATGATGGGATTGCGTTTAATAATGAAGGATCGACATTGTCTGAGGATTTCGTAGGGATTAATGATGCTTGGGGTGGTGGATTGGATGCTTATGTAGTACTGTGGAATGCACTCATTGATGGCCTTGATTTATACAAATTCTACACTAAAAGCATTATGTTGTACATTCCGATGGTTGAGAATGCGTGCAGAGAGCGAAGTGGAGGTAGAGAGAACAATCTACTTGCTGAAGCCTGCGTGGTAAGAGTGAACGAAGAAGAAAAAGAAGAAAAAGAGGGATCTGCATCAGTAGATGACGATCAAATGACTATATCACAGTATATGACCTACAGAGGAAACATTCTTGATGTTTGCCATGTGGTTCAAGAAGAGATGCCATCAGAGGCATATGAAAGGACTGAAGCGAAAAAGAAAAGGCCGCGACATTATGTAATTGAAGCTGAGAATGTTGGTACTGAAACGAAAAGATCGAGAACAAGTAGTCAACAAATCAGGGAATTGGTGGATGTCTATGATGGTGACTTGAAAGTTCAGACTCCTTCGGTTATGGACCAAGCAAAACAGGTTCAGGCAAATCTAAAACCAGAATTTCCTAGCTTCATCAAGTTGATGCTCCGGTCTCATGTTTCCAAAGATTTCTGGCTGGGTCTCCCTGCAAGATTTTGTGAGCAGCATATGCCAAAGCATGATGAGACAGTTGTTTTGGTGGGAGAAAATGGTGAAGAATACAGAGCAAATTTCCTGGCCAATAAATTCGGACTTAGTGGTGGCTGGAGAGGGTTTTCTCTTGAGCATGAGGTGCAGGAGGGTGATGTTGTTGTTTTCCAATTGGTGAGGCAAATGGAATTTAAGGTTTACATTGTAAGAAAGAATGCTCTAACTGATGTAGATGGCGCACTTGTCCTGAATTTGGATGATAATGCAAATGAAGGCAATATTGATGCAGGAAGCTTAAAGGAGGAGCACGAAACATGCAAGAAGGCAGAAGGAAATCTATATCCAAAGCTTGTTCATGATGATGCTCTGATAGAAACAGATACTAAGATTGGAGTGGCAAAAGGTCAGTCTGACAATAGCAGGAAAAAGAGGGGCCATGTACTACAATTTTTTAACTTTGAAAGCATAGTAGTTGCAACAGACAATTTCTCTATGGCAAATAAGCTAGGCGATGGTGGTTTTGGGCTTGTTTATAAGAAGAAGCTTCGTGATGGGACACTAGTAGCAAGAAAAAGATTTTCAAGGAGTTCATGTGCTGAGACATTCGAAGCCTACCCGGATTTGAACCTTGAGGACAAGGTTCTATCAAAATAAGAAGTAATGTTATGACCCAAGTAGCTATGAACTACTCTACTAATGATAATAGTCAACCCAAACCACAGAACCCAAGTCAAGTTAACAAGCAGTCCAGCCCAAGTAAAAAATATCGGATTGGAGTCAGTTAGAGCATATGCAAGAAACGTATTGAGGTGCAAGCTAGTGACAAGTATAAATAGCTAAAGATATATCACAGAAAGGAAGCCAAAAAATATTAAGTTTTATTTTTTATTTTTTCTTTCAATTCTGCCTTTAATTTTCAGTTTTCAGTTTATTTACTTTACTAAATCAATTCAATCAATTCGGTTGCGTTAAATCGAAACTTGTCTCCATCGTAGTCGTTACAAGGACCCCTTAAAAACAAGAATCGAAAGCAAAGCTAGTGGACGTCTTCATCAATGCCTCAAAGTGGTTGAAATGAAAGGGTTTATTGGCCGTATCATTGATGTTGAGTTTGTTAAATATCTACTTGAGAATGCTGTCTCACTTAAGAAGATGATCATAGATCCTTATAGATCATGTCCAGAACAAACTGCAAATGAGCTTCCTGAGGCCATTGAGGTTGCTAAATACGATGAGCAGCGTGTACTGATAGCGAGGCAGCACGCCAAGTAGCTCGAAATAAAATTGCCTGCACGGGTTGCATTAGTAATACGTTAGATAAAATGCCGCGTAAGGAATACATAGTTCGGGCCTTTCAATTGATTGTTTTGAAGTTTAGGCCCTAAAATCCATGGTCTTGATATAATCTTTTTCTCTTATTTATATGTAGTGTTATCGTTTAAAGTTATTAATTTATTTAATATATTTGGGCTCCATCTGACATAGTTTTCAAGATACTTAAAAGTGTTCTTACATTTATTTAAGTTATGATGTCTTTACTATGTTTAGGCACCAGGAAGCAAACAAGTATTATTCATGTGATGAAACAAGTATTCCTTTTATGGAGAATTCATGTGATGAAACTATGTTATTCTTTTAATTTTCTTGTATTGTTTGGATTTGGATCCTCCACAATACATTTGCTTTACAATTTTGTTGCAATATTTATGTGATGGAGGCATGCCCGCTCAACAATCTAAAGATGGTTATAAGTTAATGAGATGTCAATTATTGATGAAACCTAAAGGTGGGGTGACACAAATGGAGAGATTAGAAAATTTTCATGGTTTTGCGTTAATATAAGGGTAAATTTTACACTTAGTCCTTATTGTTTACCACTTTTTTCAAGTTGGTCTTTAATATTTGAAAAATATCATATTTTTTAGCCTATTTAGTTCTTACTAAATTGGTCCATATTGTTCAGAACTAGCCAATTTAGTTCTTACCGTTTCTCATAAAATCTAATTTAGTCCTTAAATAGAGGCCTCATGTAGGGACTGGTGAATTTTTAAAAAAACAATAGGGTCTAAATTGAATTGTTCGAAAAATAATAAGGTCTAAATTGACTAAATTTGAACAATAGGGACCACTTTGAATAATTTTTGTAAACATTAAATACCACTATAAATCTTTTAAAATATTAGAGATTATATTAAAAGACACATGTAAATAATAGAGACTAAGTGTGAAATTTATGATACAACATTATTGTACTCCTGATCTTCAAAACTTTTCAGCTTAAATTCTAAGCTTCACAGCGACAAAATTTGAAATTTCAGACTTGGTAATCTACAAAAATTTTACTTATTCGCAAGTTATTTCATAAATGGATTTCAGTTTATATCCCTATTTCTTTGTGAGAATTAATTACTGTAAAACTAATATTTAACTACTGTAAAACTAATATTTTTTTAAGTAACAGTTAATTTAATTTACATAATAAAAATACATATATTTTAAATATATATATAAAAATTGTAACCAATGTTAACTAGTATTATAATGGATCCTTCCTTACAATTAGTTCGATGCTACTTCATCTATATGCAATGTTCCACAGCTTGTTAACTATCCATTGGGTCACTACAAGAAATTTTGTGTTCGGAGATAACACATTTTCGTCTCTGTTCCGTCTTTAATCTGAAAAGGAGACGGAACGGAGACGAAAATCGGGCGTCACCTTTCGACCCGTCTCTTTTTTTGAATTTCGTCTCAAATGGAGACGAAAAGATATTTCGTCACCTTTTTGTTTCGCTCACATTTCGTCTCCCTCACATTTTGTCATTTTTCAGTCTCCCTCACATTTCGTCATTTTTCTGTCTCCCTCACATTTCGTCTCCGTTCCGTCTCCCTATAATTTCGTCACATTTCCGTCTCCCTATAATTTCGTCTCATTTCCGTCTCCATTCCGTCTCCCTCATATTTTGTCTCCTTTCCGTCACATTTTTAAAATTTCTTTTAAAAAAAATTAATAAATTCGGATTATGTCAAAATACTATAAAATTTTGAAATTTTTTACCATAAAAATTATACTAATTATATATATATATATATATATATATATATATATATATATATATATATATATATATATATATACCTAAATCTATTACTTATACACCTATATATACATATATGAAAGAAAAACAAAAAGAAATCTGATTTTTTTAAAAAAAATTCTAAACTCATGATAAAACTACAAAAAAATCATATATTTACATAAATCTATCACTTATACACACACACACACACACACACACATATATATGTATATATGAAAGGAAAAAAAAACTAAATAAAGCTGAAATTTTTTTAAAAAAATTCTTAAAATCATGAAAAAAGTACCAAAACTATATATATTTACGTAAATTTATTAGTTATATATACATATATATGACATATATACATAGTACATATATAATCCAAACAAACGTGGTAGTATAAAAATAAAATCTAAAATCATTGGGTCAAGAACACTATATACATATATTTGGCATTATATACAAACATATACATAATGAACTAAACCAAAACAAATTCGAAAATTAAAATAAATGTAAATAAAGGAATTACCTTAAAATGAGGTAAACTAATAGTTAGTTCACACTTGAAAATATGAGTTAAGAGAAAGGGAAGGTGGGGGGGGGTGGGGGGGGGGAGGGGGGGTTATGCTCAATTTTTTTTTTTTTTTTGAATTTTCACCCAAAATTCATTTGGGGGAAAATGAAAAAATGGTTCAAGTGGCTGGATTTTCCAGCCACTTAAACCGTGCCAAGTCCTTAAAATTTTTTTTTTGTATTTCCTCCCAAAATATTTTGGGAGGAATTTTTTAATTGGTTCAAGTGGCTGACAGCCACTTGAACCACCGTCTACCAAAAGGAAACGGACCCAATTGGTTCGTCTTCTTTTTTCGGAGAAGGACCATTGGGTCCGTCTCCTTTTTTTGGATTAATTTATTTACTAATTAATTAATAATTTAATTACAAGTTTAGAGTAAAATGTTAATAATACCTTAATTATTAATATTAACTTGAATTTTAGATTAAAATAAAGTATTTAATTTATGAGGATTTTTTTGAAAAGGAAATATTGAGCTACTTTAAAAAAATTTATGGAAGAATTAAATTAATAAAGATAATTAGTTATTTATTATTATTAATTTATTTACTATTTAATTACAAGTTTATAGTAAATTGTTAAGCAAAATTTAATAATTAATTATTAATTATTTTTCTTCTCCATTTCGTCTCCGCTACGAGACGAATTGGAGATGACATTCATGTTCCGTCTCCAAATCATCTCTATTGGGAGATGATTTGGAGACGACATACCAATTTCGTCTCCAAATTAGTCACTATTTATGTAATGAAAGTTTCGTCTCCTTTTCATCACTTTTTTGGCAATGAAAATGAGACGGACCATCACCTTTCACAGTTTTTCTTGTAGTGGGTGTAGGTTCTATAGATAACTCGAAAAATTTTCAAATTTTATAGCGTTTTTAGCCAGCTGGAGATGCTTAATGCTGACAATATATGTACTTGACGTAAGTATATATTCAATGCCACTTGCATTTTCCTTTTAGGAAAGGGAAAGAACATTGATGATATCACTTAATTATATCACTATATCTTTTCTTACTTCGGCCTGAATTCTTCAAGAATACTGGATTTATCTTCGAGGTCCAATCTTACCAAAGCCCACGAAGTTGGGATTGGATGTTCAAGCACGAAGTAATGACAGCCTCTTCTGTTTTACTCCCATTATGGTCGTCGCTTCTTC
Source organism: Ehretia macrophylla (assembly GCA_037974665.1). Taxonomy (NCBI): domain Eukaryota; kingdom Viridiplantae; phylum Streptophyta; class Magnoliopsida; order Boraginales; family Ehretiaceae; genus Ehretia; species Ehretia macrophylla. The sequence continues at coordinate 32,368,773 of CM075778.1, read as the reverse complement.
CTCAAACCAACTCATATTGAAGGTTTAGCTTTCTAAAATTTTACTTGAGATTTTAGAATTTATATATACCCCATATGACTCGTTTGATTAACCATTCTATTTGTAAAGATGATACTATTTTAGAATGTTTTGATCAAGATACGAGCCCAACTGAAAAAGAGTTTCAAGAAAACTATATTCTAGTCACGATTAAGGCAATCATTGGGGATAACAAACTTTAATCATGCCATGATGTTACCAGTTTCCTGCATTGATCGCTAGTAGACACGTTATGCTTTGTTTTTGCCATTGTTTTATGAGTGTAGATACTCTTAGTCATATTTGTCAAATCGTGAATTAAATTATCATTTTTAAAAAAATTAGTGAATTGTAAAATTTGTTCACATTGAACTCTCTGATTAATCATGCCATTGTGTTATGATGGTGGATGCCATTGTTGAGATCATGTTTATAACTACGCTCATGCTTATTAAAGATGTAAAACAACATTTGATCATACTATCATAGCATCCAATTTGTTGAATACGAGTGTATGAGTTTATGATCACATTTTATCTCCAATTGAAAAAAATATATATCCGGTGAGTCCTTAAAACTCACTAGGATAGCATGTTGTTTGAATACCTTGATCATTATATAGTTGCGTTTTGGTTTCACTTGTGTTATTCAACTATTAGCATCTTTGTGGAGTGTTAGAGTTTTAAGGATATCGAGTCAAACTCGAAGCTCGATTTTAACATCGGTATTAATTTATTATTAGCACCTTTGTAGAGTGTTAAGTGTCTTAACACTCTACAATTAATATATATATTCTTCCACAATTTAGCATAAGTTCTATAATATTTATAGAAAATGATTTGCATGGATATCAAAATACAATCTTTCTACAAGATAATCTTGATCACACATGAGCAAGATGATTAGGAAAATACAATCCTTACAAATGGATAAATCATGACGTGTAATACTATTATATAAGATTTTGGGCTACCTATCTAATAATTGTTTGATGACTTTTATTAATGAAACACTTTTACAATTTTAAAAGTAAAAAGAAAATATAACCGACTTTAGTCCTATGCGCTCGATAAAGACAATCTTTCTACATGATAATCCTTATCACACATGAGCAAGATGACTAGGATAAATCATGACTTACAATCATTTGATAAAAGTCACCTTGATGTTGTAGATCTTTGCGAAGAAGGTTATGATGTTCTACTGCTACATGCTCTCATTTCCCAATATTTATTAATATGATGATGAACTGGTCCATATAATTTGTGATTTTTGTTGTAAATGGTAATAGAGTAGTAGTGTTGATTGATTTTGTGTTCCTTTTTTTAAATAAAAAAAATTAGAAAAAAGATAAAAGAAAAAATGAAAACTAACATTGATGTTTGGAACATAGAAACAAAAGAGTAAAATTCCCACTTCAACATCAATGATTTGAACATGAAAATATTGAATTCTAGTATGATCACAACATTGATGATTTGAATATGAAAATATAGAAATCTAGTTTGCGACGTTGATACCCAATTCACGAGCTCTAGCCTCCAACCGTAGTTTGAAACCACGTGGGACACTTTTTCGGACTTTAATTTGTCCAATCCAACCATGATCGACTAGTAGAACAAGTGAAGTGTGTTCCTCCATTGAAGCCACCTTAGTGACTGGCTTGGAAACGAGCTCTGCTTTTGATAGCTTGCTTGGAGTGGTCGAATGTTGTTTGCGCAATTCGTAGCTCGACAGCGTATCAATAAGATTATTTTGAGCCATGGATAGGAGTACTTCGGTGTCTACTTGGGTCTCAGCCTGGTGAACTTGAGTCTGGCGAATGTTCATCCTTTGAACAGCTGGGACTAGTTGTCACATCTGGATCAAGCTTAGAGAAGTTATTGAATTTTTTTTTCCTTTTTTTGGCTTGATTGTATAGTTTTTTTTTTTGGGACTAGAGTGTGTGTATTGGGTGGAACGCGGGGGCCTTATATATAGTGAGTGATTAGGTCGGTGTAATTTTTGTATCAATGGCGGAGTAAGGAGCTTTGTGTAATTTTTGTATCAATGGCGGTGCGTGATTTTCAGCCAGAGTAACTGATTTTGAGCCAATTTAGTTGAAACTCACGTGATATTGTGCTGTCACCATAGAACAAACATAACAACTCAAACGCGAGTAGATACACAAGCTTAAATGACAAAAATATATATATATATATATATATACACAAGCTCAATCCAATCTACAAGTTATTATATTTCTATTAAATGACAAAATAACATGAAAAGATCAGAACATCAAAATTATAAGTCATCATTCTACTTTGAATTTTAATGTATTAGATAGAATTTAAAAGAGCATATCTCACGATTAGGTCCATTTGTTTTAGATAATTAGTCTCTATTGTTTAAAAGTTACGTAGTTAGTTCCTATTATTTATAGAAGTCTCACCATTAGTTCTTATTATTTTAAAAGTCACGTGGTTAGTCTCTATTGTTTGCGAAAATTTCACTATTAGTTTCCATTGTTTATAAATGTTTTACCAGTAGTTTTCATTATTTGCAAAAGTTTTACCATTAATGGTAAAACATCTGCAAACATTGGAGACTAATTGTGTGACATCTGCAAAGAATGAGGACTAATGAAGCGACTTTTATAAACAATAAGGACTAAATGAGTAATTTTTGAAACAATGGGGACTTACAAACAATAGGAACTAGCTGCGTGATTTTTAAAACATATTTAAAATTATACAATATCTTATAAATACCTTGATCTATGTCATCCTTAACGCCAAAAAAAAAAAATGGATAAAGATTTTTCAACCTTATGGTGTGCAAAATTTCAAATCTGAAACTTTTTTAAGGAAAAACGGCACAAATGGTCATTATTGTTTTCTTAGAATTTCAAATTTTTTTCTATTGTTTAAAAACTTAAAATATGTATAAATATTTCCATTATTTTTTAATAAATTATTAATCAGGATTTTGACTTCCTATTTTTTGCAATATCAAATACCTAAACCTACCGAACTACCTATCATAAACATTTATGAAAAATAAATCCTTAAAAAATTACTCATTGGTCGGATAAATAGGTTTACAATCAAATTAAATAACTAATAAATTTGAGTTTCTAAACCTACTCATTGTCATTCCTAATCTTAATTTCTTCTTGACATTATTTTCCATTTCTTACAAGAGGTGTCCTCATTAAGCTTTACTTATCACGTCATGATCCCCCTTAATTTCACATTATTTTTCACGACATCCAATTTGTTCAGGCTATAAATTTGATCAAAACCAATTGTATAACTTTATATCTAGGTGTAGGTGGAGCATAATAAGATGGAACGCAAGTCTTGGCACCAACGATGCCTACGGCTTAGCCGAGGACGGAGCCGAAACGTGCACGAAACGATGCCGACGTACACGGTGCAAAAATTGGACGATGGCAAGATTAGACCCTCACCCACGTTTCTAGAGTGTTCTAGGGTAGTGGAGATTGTTTAGCAAGCCTTGGGACGAAATTGGAGGGAAGGGACCAGATTTGAACCAAGAATGTTCCAAAAAAATGGTTAAGTCTAGAATCTGCCCAGTCTGCCCAAACTGTGCAGGAATTTTTCAAAATGGTGCAGAATGGCGCCTAGCTGTGGAGAAATCTGGAAATTCCACCCAAATTCAAGTTTAAATGTTGTAAATATCTTATTTATGTGTATATGTGGCAAAATCATAGAGGTGCCAAGTGTATAGATCATAGGCCATTGATCAATCATGTAAACATGTACATATATGAGTTGAATTGTGAATGAAAGGCAACAACTTTGGCTGCCCATTTTTGTGTGCACATTTCAGCCCTCTTACTTAGCCTATTTTCAGGCTTTCTACAAGCATACTAACTTGTGTCCGACTTGCACAAGGGTCACATTTCACAACCACAACCCTTTGCAAGCTTGGGTCGTGCATTGGTTAAGTGTTGGGGTCATAAACCTTTAACACTCCCAAGGTTCATTCCGCGCACTCTGATCACTTACATAGGTGCACTTAGTTAGCCCACAGTGCTTGGCTAAGGCCCCATGGAGTCAGAATTTCGTCCTCAATCTTTGACCACGTGACAAGTGGTATTAGAGCCAAGGTTGGCTTGGCTCAAATTGGTGTGTTGAAGACTGCTGCATGTTCTTCTTCAGTTCGTGTGTTGCTCGTGCTCGCTGGTTTCGTGGGATTGATTCCAGTGGTGCCGTTGGTGTGATGATGGCTAGAATGGAGGAAGATGATATGTCCCCTGCTACTCAGGCCGCACCTGAGGGATAGGCGGAGAGACGTGCTAAGAGGGAGGATAGGAGGGACAAGGCCAAAGCCTCACACTCTCGGGCTAGCTCAATGGACCAGCTCAGTTCGATTGAGACGCAGTTGGAGCGTGTTTCTCAAGCCACACTTGAGAACAACTTGGTACTCGATGATATTGTGGATCGAGTACGTGAACTCGAGGCCAAGGACGAGACTGAGTTGGCAGAACGTGTGTCGGCGTTAGAAGAACGAGGTGATGGTTTAGAGTGTAACGCCCTGAACCCAATCCCACGCTATAGGTCAAGTCCGGACCCGTCATTCCGACAGAGTCTCCTCTGTTCCGTGGACTAAACTGTTACCTGCAAATAGCCACATATAATCTTTGATTCATAAACAACAACACACACAACCTATCCTTCAAGATATTCATAGTCAAGCCAAGATCTCAAGGCCATCCGAGCCTTGGAGCAACAAAAACCTAGTTATAGCACACAAGCATGCAAGGAAATCCTAACTTTAACTATAAGTAGTTGGGTACAACTATAACCAAGTTCTACTACCAAGTTATTAACACACAAGCATGCAATAAGAGTAGTAAACTAGAATCCATTATTACATGCCATCTAACTTTCTATCCGTCATATAAGATTACAAGTTGTTTCAACTACCAAATATATACAAGACCCTCAAAGTCACAAAAAAGACAACAATCAACAACTCCACGCAAGCTTCACATTACAATCAACCTTATCACACAAGAATCATGGAATCTGATCTACTTGCACTTCTTCTTCTTCCTCTACTGCTACTAGCTGGGGATTCACCTCATCTTCTCCTAAAACATGTCAAATGAGGAGTGAACAACTATGTTGCTCAGCGAGGGAGGTGATGCAGCATACCGGGACGTGCAATATGATATGCAATCATAGAAAGTCATAAATATAACACAAAGTAACAAGATTAAATAGTCAAGTAAATAACCACATTTAAAAAGGATACGGTTCCACTTCAAGTCTTCAGTCTCGAACGACGAGCCATAATTTTTAATCATGTACTGACAAACCCTTATTCCTCCAAATATGGGATACTCCGGATGTATCCCAATCCTACGACCCTTTCTCCTGAGGTAAGTCTATATGTCCAGCAGGTGAACCACGGCTCTGGGGTAGTAGAGTATGCTCAGCGAGAGAAAGGGAATAGGCACCATGGTAGTCGAGGGAGCACGGCAAGCCTGACGCCGCCCGTGTTTCTCGACGCTACCATGTCCGAAAAGGTTGCGCAATCCCGAAACCTAACCACAAGATTTAAGAGCAACAATAGCACGTAAGAGGGTCGACAAAGTAGGCCGCCCTTACATTTAAACACAATATAAGCCAACATATACACGAGATAGCTATATAGTCACGAAAGTGACAAATATCATATTCTTCCACAAAACTCCATAGATAGCTTGAATAACCCTTATCATGCACATAAATCATCTATCAAGTATTTACAAACTCATATAAACACAAAAGCATCCAAAAATACACATTTTACCCCTTTGTTAACTTTCTGATTCTTCTCCCACACAAGGTTTATGATTCCAAATTAGCAAGCCAACCATCCTACGTTCCTAGGTAGGTCAAAAGACACCTATCTAGGCCCTGAAACCCCGATTTGGAAACAAAAGCTTGGGAAGGGCCCGAGCGGGTTTTAACCACAACTACCCTATCCGAACCCCAAATTCACGCAACGAAAATACCAAAAGTGCTTCCATGCCCCAAGGATACCTAATCCAAAGCCCAAATGTGCCCGGATTGCTTAACGTGGAAAAATCCCTTTCTAAAGTTAACTAATTTTGCATTTAACTCATTTTCTGGCAATTCAACTTCACGTGAGCCTTTATCTAGTTTCACTAATGTCTAAAGCACCTAAAGGAAGCCTCAATTCATTCCAATTGGCAAGTTCTCTCAAAACCCTAATTTCAAGCACTATTCATCATCTTCTTGGCAAATTCAAGCTTTCATCCATGGCATTAGCTAACACACAACACAATCATGGTCTAGAGGTTATAAATAACATGTATCTCACAATATATAAGCATATCTATGGCAATAAACAACAAATCACAAAAATGTAAAACTTGACATAAACTTTAAAACAATGAAAATGCTATCTTCCTCACTTGCAAGAGGTTTAGGAGGCTTGGAGAAGCTTGAAACTAGGTGTAGGATGTTAGCCAAATATCAAACCACCAAGAATTGAAGAAAATTTTTCTCCTTTCCCTCTCCTATGGGCTGTCGGGTATGGGGGTAAAATGGGGATTTTTTGCTTTGTTTTGTTAGCCAATTGCATGTATATGTTATATATGGGGGATATATATGAGTATATGTAATTAACTCAAGTCAAACGTCTTTAATTATGGTAAAATAGGCTTAGGATTCTAATTAATGGCTAGCTAATTCTAAACTAATGTTTTCATACGTAACACTATTCATATGAAGCGGTAAAACATTTTTCAAACACATACTCCCGACCCCCTAAGCTCAAAACTACCATATCCCGACTCCTTTTAAATATCATGTGACCTAGGAAAAATATTAAATCGCACATCTGAGACAGTCAATTTTCTTATGAATAGTGCCTCAAAAATAAACAATTAAAGAAGACAAGAAGTGCACGTAAAATGCACAAGTAGTTTATGCAATAGTTATTTCAAAATATGTGATGAAATCCCGGGCATCACATAGAGGGCCAACTTCTTGGTGTTCTCAACTCATTCGTAGATTCTCTGAGCCAAACCATTGATCGTTTTCGTGAGGAGTTCACCGTGGGCTTGGGTGAACTCAAGGCTGAAGTGGACAACATCAAGGAAGATGTTGCTACGTGTAAGGCTGCCATTAGTAGTGGTGTATGCATGGTAGCCCCGTCAGCTCCAAGGTTGGATGTGCCTAGACCAACCTCTTTCAGTGGCAACTTGGATGCTAAGGAGCTCGACAACTTTCTGTGGAGTTTCGAGCAATACTTTGTCGCAACCTACATTTGGGATGATGCTGCGAGGGTATGCACAACGCCCCTATATCTGACTGATGTGGCTATGCTATGGTGGCGAAGGCGTTCACAGGACATGGAACGGGGCCTTTGCACTATCAACACTTGGGATGATTTCAAGCGGGAGATCAAGAGGCAGTTCTACCCCGAGAATGCCGAGAACGAGGCCTGTGGTCGGTTGAGACGGTTGCACTAGCGTGGTAGTATTCGGGGACTATGTGAATGAATTTCAGGAGTTGGTGCTTGAGATCCCTGATTTAACGGACAATGATGCACTCTTCTCATTCTTTGACGGCTTACAGTTGTGGGCGAAACAGGAGTTGCAACGCCGTGCTGTCCAGGATTTGGCCTCAGCCATATCTGCAGCCGAAGGCTTGGTGGAGTTCCAGAGAAGAGGCGATGCATCCCACAAAGGCAAGGGACAGGGCCCAAAGGATAGTAAAGAGTCAGGTAGGAGAGAAAGAAGCAAGGACATGGGCACACCTCTGTCCCGTAACGGTGAAGGCTCACCTTCACCCAAACGAAGGGAGGACATACCTCATCACTCACATAGCGGGGGTAGACAACAAGGCCGGTGAAACAACAAGCTTGACACACACAGGCCATACAACTATGAGTATTTCTTGTGTGGGAGCAGGGAATATCGTGTAGCCGAATGCCCTCAACGAGGCAAGATAGCATCCCTTTTATAGCAACATGAGGATTGTCAATCGTCCCAAGAACAGGAAGTGCAGGTGGGTTCACTTCGGTTCCTCGGTGCAGTCAAGACCGAAGTACCCAAGGAGCCACAGAAGGGATCACTCTATGTTCCCATTAACATCAAGGGCCGAATGTTGAAGGCATTGGTAGACATGAGAGCTACCAACAACTTCGTGGGAGACGATGTTGCCCGACGGCTTGGATTGCGGGTTAACTCATTGGAAGGCATGATCAAGGAAGCCAACACTAAAGCCATTCCAATCAGTGGTGTTGCTCGTGGTGTGAAAGCAACGATTGGACCGTGGCAAAGTATTGTGAACTTTATAATCGTGCGGTTAGACGACTACGATGTGGTGCTTGGCCTAGAATGGCTAGACGAGGTATGTGCTTTCATTTTGCTGTTTGAAAACTCTATTGTGGTGACAAGCAGGGAACCCCCTTGTGTCATCCCGATGACGCGAGAGACGAAGTCAGACACCAAGTCTCTTTTTGTAGTACAATTAGTCCAAAGGCAGGTGCGTAGTAAAGGGCCGTACCCCATCCCAGTGGTAACATGCAGGCTTATCGAGGGTGCTCAACTCCCGTTGTACAGACAATTGTGTTCGGGTGCAAAACCTAAGGCAGTCTCCAGTCAGTATGTCGGTAACCCAAGCGTGCACCTGAGGTCCGAGTCTATAGCCTATCGCAAGGGTCAACCGAAGGTCATGCAAAGATGGAAGCCAAGCGGTGCGGGGCAGTTCATAACATGTTCGTGCGAGCATTGGCGACGAGGACGACGCCAATTTAGGTAGGGGAGGGTGAGATGAAATGCAAGTCTTGGCACTAACAATGCCCACGGCTTAGCCAAGACGTGCCGAGGATGGAGCTGAAACGTGTACGAAACGGTGCCGATGTGCACGGTGCGAAAATTGGACGATGGCAAGATCAGACCCTTACCCACGTTTCTAGAGTGTTCTAGGGCAGTGGAGATTGTTCAGCAAGCCTTGGGATAAAATTGGAGGGAAGGGACCAGATTTGAACTGAGAATGTTCTAGAAAAATGGCTAAGTCTAGAATCTACCCAGTCTGCCCAAGCTGTTGCCCAGTCTGCCCAAACTGTGTAGGAATTTTCCAAAATAGTGCAGAATGGCGCCTAGCTGTGGAGAAGTCTGGAAATTCCACCCAAATTCAAGTTTAAATGTTGTAAATATCTTATTTATGTGTATATGTGGCAAAATCATAGAGGTGCCAAATGTATAGATCATAGGCCATTGATCAAGCATGTAAACATGTATATATATGAGTTGAATTGTGAATGAAAGGCAACAACTTTGGCTACCCATTTTCGTGTGCACATTCTAGCCCTCTTACTTAGCCTATTTTCAGGCTTTCTACAAGCATATTAACTTGTGTCCGACTCGCACAAGGGTCACACTTCACACCCACAACCCTTTGCAAGCTTGGGTCGTGCATTGGTTAAGTGTTGGGGTCATCAACCTCTAACACTCCCAAGGTTCATTCCGGTACTCTGATTACTCACACATGCGCACTTAGTCAGCCCACAATGCTTGGCTAAGGCCGCACGAAGTCGGAATTTCGTCCTCTATCTCTGACCATGTGACAATAAGGTATACCGATTGTAATGAAAGATTTTGTGTGTAAATTACGATTTTGACATCTCTCATGCCCAAAACAAAACAAAACCCTATTTTCTTAAGAAACAAAAGATCAAGAAAAAGAAAAAAAAACATTTTTTTTTTCCAAAAACAAAATAAAACCTTGTATTTTTTGATTAGAGAATTGATCTCAAAATCACTCAAAATTAAAGCAAGAGTCAAACCACTCAACCAAATGGCCAATGGCCATTCTCTCTTTGTTTCATTCTCTACAAATAAATAAGAAATATATATATTTTTTTGGTGGTGGAGATATTTCTTAAAATTAGGATTTACGTCTTCCATCTCTTTTGCCTCCTCTAATCCCAAAAATTTAGCCAAGAAAAAATGGTTATTTTTTTCAAATTAGTCAATAATATATGTTTTTAATAGTTTAAATGCATTTTTGTGGGTGTTTATGTAGGGATTTTGTATTTATGAACTCAAGATGTTTCTTTTTATGGATTTTCAATTCAATTGAGTAATTTTTAGTAATTAAAAGGAGAAGACAATACTTTTTTTCTTTTTTTTAGTCGATACAACTATTCATAGTATGGATATCAATCCAAGGGTAAAAAAAGGTTGCATCCCCAACCATGATATGGGGCCACAGTTTTTTTCTTTTGGTCGTAAGAACCGCTTAATAAATGTAACTTTTTTGTGGTTGTACTTAATTAATGTAACTCATAAGCGACAAAAGAGAAACAAATCATGGTTCGACCAAAAAAAAAAAGAGAAATAAATCATTGAATTTCCTTTCAGGATGTGAAAGGAATGGTGGATACATGGGGCGTATTTTAGTATGTCATTGCCTGATGATCCGGTCAAGTGGACTGAAATTGTTTCCTATAGACAACTGTGGCACATTGTTAGTCTCTCTGTACGGCATCGTCTTTGTTTTTACCACATCTTAATTAGGGAGGACAAAAAGTCTGGTACGTACTTCTGAACCGAACCTGATTAGATTATTATTATTTTTTTAATATTGAATTTGATCCCAAAAGACAAAAATTCTAACATAAAAATCAAATGGACCCGAGCTGGGCTGATTCACGAGCTAAGTTGGATTAGTTTCGAGTTGAAATGAGCTTGAACTCAATTGGATTGTCATAAATTTTATGACCTAACTAAGCATACTTGTAAGTTAGACCGACTCAAGCCCAATTTTAACTGAATTGAGTTAAGTTTGAATTTTCGTGTGATGGCTTGTACTGGGCTGGAGCCGATCCGGTCCAAATGCCATTCAAGGTCGAGGCGTTGAATTAGATCAAAATCTAATACATAATTCTACACCTAAGCTTATCTTCCTAGGAAACAGAAGTGCAAGAAAAAGAAAAAATGTATGTTTTCACTAGAGCAAAAAAAAAAAAAAAAGAATTAATTGACCACAAGCACCTAAAAAAAATTAAACCACTGAGCCCAAAAGCCAATGGTCATACTTCGTCTTTCTTTAAAAAATAAAAAAGTAAAAATGTTCTATTGTGCCATGCTTAATTTAGTTGCGGTTGACAAGGATTCGTATTATTGACTTGGGGCATATCTTGTCATATATTGCTGGTTATTGTTTGATAAGTTTTGACCATGACCATGAATGTTTGAGACTTAATCTTGTTCTTGGGTGATCTGCATGTTGAGTTGTCAATCCTTGCATTTGCAAGAGGTAGGAAATTTGTGAATATAGTCTATGGTTTATAAGTTTGTGAATATACTATGATATTATATTAAATGACGATTTCTAGAAAGTAATTGCAATGATATAAAGAAAATATTTTGCAAAATAATATATATATATATATATATATATATATATATATATATATATATTCGATTTTTAATTCTTCCACAATTTATTATTAACTATATAATATTTATAGCAAATGATCTGCATGGTTATCAAAATACAATCCTTCTACATGATAATCCTGATCACACATGAGACTGGAAAAATACAATCCTTATAAATGGATAAATCATGAGTTGTGATACTTTTTCATCTCCGATTATTCAATAATTTCCGCAAGTGCAAAATTCACCTTTAATAGGTCCAAAAATTCTTTCACAAATTCACTTCTAATATAATAAAGATGAAATTTTAGAAAAGTATGAATAATGAGGATTATTTATGAAATTTTCCCTTTTTAGTACTGCTTGTGGGTTTATTACATTGTATTTCTCCACCTTTCTTCTTATTATTTTAGGGTTAGAATAGAAAGTACAAAATAAGGTAAAAGCTCCGACCGTGGACAATGGTTGCCACTATCATGTCAATTGTGCTTAGCATTCTTTATAAACCAAGACATGTTTATGTACCCTTGTGTCATGTACTATGTAATCTTTATCAACATAGAAATTATTGTGGGTGAATTTCAATTCTATAATAAGTTTCAATTATATAATAAAGTATTTTAATAGGGCAAATATCACTCTGCCCCTTATAGTACGACAAAGTATCATGCTAACCATCCAAAAAAGTATCACGCTACCCCTGTGTTCATAAAAGTTCGAAAAACTCCTATGCATATTTTATATATATATATATATATATATATATATATATATATATATATATATATATATATATATTATTTTCTTTTTTTCATCTCCACTCATTTATCAAAAAAAAATTAAAAAAAAAGCCATCTTCCCCAAACCCCCACCCCCCAACCCGTTACCCGTCAGCTTTCACCCTCACTCCTCGTCAAGGTTCCCACCCATTACCCATAATCAGTGTCACGCCCCGACCCAACCCCACACTAAAAGGTTAAGTCCGGACCCGACAAACGGACATAGTCTCCTCTGTACCATGGACATTCTGGTTGCTTGCAACATCAAATAAAGCCACAAATATAAAACTAAACTTCAACAACTCCAACTCTAACTAATCCCAACTTCAAGGCCATCCGAGCCTTAAACAACACAATACATTATAACACATACAAGCATGCAATTCACAATCCTAGAATCTTATCTTTGTCCGCTTATCATAGCACTCTATGTTATCATTTAAACATACTCAAGAATTAAAGCCAACCATTCAACCCTTGCATTCACACCCAAGCATGCAACAGAACTAGAAGCAGAGTTATAAACCACTACAATCCAATATCGTACAAGCCATAAAATAACCTAACTATTACAATCCTTTCAATACATCACACATAAATACAAGCCCATAGGCACAAAATAGAACGTAATATACAACAAGCAAAGTCTTCACATAACCACAATCACATTCCAACCTCAACAAGTACAAGAAATCAAGGCAACTCCTCAGTCTGCACCTCCTCTTCTGCTCCCTCAGCAACAACAAGCTGGGGGATCAATCTCAGCACTTCTTGAAACATATTAGCGAGGTATAAGCAACCACAATTGGCCAGCAAGGGATATACTCTACCGGGGCGTGCAATGCAATAGTTAGTACAAATAAAACAATTAAACAACAAAAGAGCAATGTAAATGTCAAGTTACCACACATTAAAAATGATACAAATTACCTAACCCCAACACTCCATAATTCACTTGATCTTCAATCACGAACCTCGATCAATGTGATGACAAAAACCCCAATCACTCCAATGGGTGCACTCCGGATGTAGCCCGAGAATCTTATGACCTAACACCCCCTGGCAATCTCCGGACCAGGCGAGTGAGGGACTAGAGCACGAAGATCTAATATCCACTGGCAAGCCCGCTACTGCCTAGCCGGTATCCAATACATCCGCCCCTGATACTATGGTTGCGCAACTACTATGCAATGCACTTTAACAATTGACAATATAATAACATTGTAAAACAATAACACTTAGGAAGGACAACAAAGTAGGCTGCTCTCAAAAACAGTTAAAATATAGACATTAACATATAATCAACTAAATGAATACAAAGGGGTCAATAACATTCTTTTCATAAAACTCTACCAAAAGCTCATAATCAAAATAAAAGTACATTTAAACAACTAATAAGCATTCACAAGGTATTTTCCACTTTTCCCCCTTTGTAACTTAAGTTATTTAGTTCCAAAACAAAAGGAAAAGCTCTAGATTCACAAGCGGCCTATTCCATACTTCTAATTACTCCTTATGACACTCTTAGGACCCTCGAAATTACCCAATTACCCGCGATTACCACAAAAGCCCCGATTGCCCCTTTATGAGTTTGTACTACACGTACCTTAACCGAAACTCAACCGCGAGTTAGAAAAGCATATCTAGCACCTACATAGCCTAATAATACCAAATGCGATGGCCAAATTAACCCAGATTTGCATTACACCCGAAACCCCTTTCTAAAAGTTGCTAAATTCATATTTTTACCAAGTTACGAGCAATTAAACTTCACGGGGTTATTAATTTACCTTCATTAACATCTAAAAAACCTAATTGAAGCATTGAATCAAGCTATATGGCCCATTTTCTCAAAACCCTAAAAAACGTCACTATTCACTACCCTAAAATCAAACAAACAAATTTAACCGTTTAAAAAACTAAAAAATTACATAAATATAGTCTCTACAATATGTAGGTGACATATAAAGTAAGATTGAAGCATATCTTAAGCCATTAGCAACAAATCTAGAAATTACATAATATGACATCAACTTTAAATTCACAAAAGAGTGCAAAATCTCTCACCAAATGTGCATAGGAGCTAGTAGGAAGATAGAGAACCCTAAAAAACACTTAATCGTAGCTTGAGAGAGCTTGAAGTGCAAGGTTTGATAAGCAAAAAATTTTCTTTTTCCCTTTTGCTGCTGTCGGGTTTGGGCTTGGGACAAGGGGGGTATTTTATGTTTTGTTTTTTGCATATTATGCATAAATGTGTATAATATGTATATATGTAATATGTGGCCATAAGTTTATTCTAAGTTGACACTAACTTTGAGCTCAAAATACTTATAAAATCTACTAAAGTTAAGTCCAAGATGCAATTAATTATTAGCTAGCTCCAAAACAATGTTAAACCACATTTAACTATTCACTCAATACACTAAAACATTTTCTAAACGAGTTCTCCTAACGCATTTTGCTCAAACACACATTTCTCTCATTCCTAAAATAATGAATATAGCCTAAGAAAAATAGTAATTCAAAGAAAATAAGCAGTTGAAAAATGCAATGAATAGTGACTAAGAAAATAATAAGTAAAGACACAGTTAAATTGCACAAACAGTAGATGCATAGTTAATGAAAATACGGCAGTGTTCTCGGGCGTTACAATCAGTCCCCCCTCTAACCCCGTCAGCCCCCTCCCCCCACCCTTTACCCCGTCAACCACCCTCTCCACCACCACCCTTGTCAGCCCCCCCTTCCACCCCAGTCAGCCCTCTCCTTCCACCCTCACCCCCCGTCAGGCCCCTCCACCCACCCCTGTCACGCACCGTCAGCCCTTACCACTCCCAACCCCTACCCCCACCCCCACCCTTACCCCCACCCCCACCCCCAATCCCTATCCCATAATTTTTTTTTAAAAAAAAATTGAGTTTAAATGTGTGTGTATGTATAATATGTATGTATGTATGTATGCATATGGGGGGCTGACAGGGGTTAGGGTTTGGGGGAGGAAGGGAGGTTGGTTAGGGATAATGATTTTGTTTTAATTTTTTTAATTTTTTTTTGGTAAATTGGTGGAGATGAAAGAAAATAAAAGAAAAAAATTATATGCATTAATTATAAAAGGACAAAAATATTATTTAATAATTTAAAAGTGACATGTAGGAGGCAGTGTGAGATGTTTCAAATAATATATGAAACTTTTTTGAATTGTTACGAACACAAGGGGTAGCGTGATACTTTGTCGTAATATAGGGGGACAGAGTGATATTTTCTTATTTTAATATATAGGGTAGATGCAAGTTTTATCAGAGTAGGCAATAAATTGGATGACATTTGCAAATCAATAAAAGGTTAAAGAGAGAACGATAGATCTTACTTACCTCAATCACCTTTCGAATCAATACCAAGAATTAAATTAATTAGCTTGTTTGTCTTCAAAAATTATAAGAGCGTAGAGTTCTTTGTTTATATAAAGGTCTAATCTTGATTCTATAAGAATTCAAATAATGTCCATTAGAGCTTAATCTTTTGTTTTCTAAAAAGACGTAAACTTTTATTTCCATAAAAGTTTCAAAGAATGTAAACTTTCATTAGACCAAAACTTTTGTTTTTTGAAATCACATCTTATATTTAGTACCTAGAATCTTGAAAACAAAAAACTAAAAGTTCAGGGTCATCACGTGAGAGATGGTCTCAAGATATTAAGAGTAAAAGCATGCCACCAAAGATATACAGCATTCATTAGGCCTCAAAATTCGTGTAGGAATGGAGAAATAAGCATATAGATGAAGTATAGAACTAATTGTAAGGACGGATCGACTATAATATTAATTAAAATTAGTTATAATTATATATATATATATATATTCTGATTTATTTATTTTTAAAATATATGTTTTTTTATTATGAAAATTAAATTAACTGCTACTTAAAAATATTAGTTTTACTATAGTCACTGACATAAGATTTTAGATAAGGAATGAATATGCAAATGAAGGACAAGTTTTTCAAAAGATTCATAATCAAGTCAGGTGGAAGATTCTCTCTGAGAAGAAAGCAAGCAACAATCGGAGAAATAGGGAGCTATGCGATCAATGGAACCTTAGTGCTCTACTTTAGTTGTTTCAAGTTTCTTTTTTGTTTGAGACACATTCGTGCACATATGTAATTTGATATTGAGTTAGTGGAATGAAAATGTTTTACTTGCTGACCCAGTAAAAAAAAAAAAAAAAAAGATTTCAGATAAGAACCTAAATTTAATTGCTTTAGTATCTTATATACCTACCAGTTGAGGCAAAAGTGTTGTTTATCTAATCGCTACGTAATAAGCTACGCAAATTAGGGGAATAACAATGCAACTAATCTACAGGTAACGAAAATTGTCGAGCCTGTTTCTCGATCTAGTCCGTCACTCGATTCACAGCACAAGGTACAATGGAAAATGACCATTGCGGATGTGATTTGGCTCAACAACGAATACCTTCCACAATACACGAGGAGTTTCATGTGCCACATATAATTTGTAAAAAAGGCAAAACAATCTGAGTAAGCTCCTTGTTGTCAGTCACAAACACGACATGGAGAAAACTGCATGACTGAGCTATGGCGCATGCATATCAACCGCTTAATTAATGTTAACTCATAAGCGATAAAAGTAGCTAGCCAAAAGAGAAACAAATCATGGATTTTTTATTTATTTTTTGTTAAGTAAGCAATCGATTGTATTAAACAAAAAAATTTATAACATAACATACACAAAAGGATCAATGAGCCAACTCAACTGATTACCCTAAACATCTAGCAATACATAATGCTACCCTCGATACTCCATACTCTATATATGACACTGTTCAAAAGACTATATCTATATTTTTTAACTTTGTAAAGTCTACTTTTTTTATATCAAAGTGAACACAATCAAAGATTTGTTCTTCTGTAGAAGTACCCTGGTTTTGCAGCTGACATTTCTTTCCTTCCACACATGGAAAATGATAGCAACCTAAAAGGTATTCGAGTTGCATTAACGTGCCATCCAATTAGTAATATGATCCCAATTGTACGGGAGTTTACTGCATTTAGTGAGTAAAAGTCATTTCTTCCATATGCGCTGAACAAAGCCACATTTGAAGAAGAGGTGATCACGAGTTTCTAAAGTGAGACTACATCAAACACAAAGATTGACATTGAGCCCCCAACTGAGGAGCCTAGAATGTGTAGGCAGCCTATCAAGCCACACAAGCCAAGCACAAAAAATATGTTTTGGAATATGATTGTAGCCCCAGTTATTGCAATTCTATTGTGCTAAAGGGAACTTTGTTCTGATTAAGTTCCATGCTGCATTAGTTGAGAATTTTCCCTTCGGATCACCATTCCATTTAATGCGATCTGATTTGTTATTGTCAGGCTGAATCGCTTCAATGTTGGCAGCAATAGTGCCAAACAATCCATCATTGGCAGGCCAACTCCACTCGTTATGAAGGATAAAGTCTTCGACTTATTGCAAATGACTGAAGTAGAGAAATAATCAACAAGGACACCCAGCGGATGCCATGGGTCCAACCAAAATAAAGTTAAGTTACCCCTGCCAATTTTGTGCACAACATACTGTTTGAATAATTGCCTAGTCTTGAGAATAGATCTCCAATACCAGGCTGCATCATTTGCTATTTCAACTTCGCAAAGGTTGTTGTTCCTCAAATGGTGGGCAAAGATCCAATCAGACCAAATTGATTTTTGTCTTGTATGCAAAATCCATGCAAAATCTAGAGGTAAACGCATTAAGAAAGCTTGGTTGGAGCCAGAGAGCCTCTTAATCCCTAGGCCACCTTCATCTTTGGTGCGCCAAACATAGTGCCAAGCCACCTGTGCTATAGGGCTTATTTAAGTATGTCATTTCTTGATGATCCGGGTAAGTGAACTAAAATGTTTCTTATGAATCAGTGCGACACATGTTAATTTCTCCGTACAACACCGTCTCTATTTCCACCACATCTTAAGTAGGAAGGACAACATGTCTGGTACTTGCTTTCGAACAGAACCCGATCTAAAATTTGATTAATTAAAAATATTTGCACGGAAGACGAAACTAGACTAGCGCCACCAACTAGGCCAATTGTTGTCATCTAGTTCCCAAATTCTTCTTCTCCAACTACACGCGATTTTTTACCGCCACGACAGGACAAACATAACAAATTAAAAAAATGTCCACGAACACGCTCAATTTAATCTAATCTTAATAGAAACATTGAGCCAAAAAAAATCTCCTGACAAGTTAATTTATTTTCATTAAATAACAAAATAATATGAAAAGAGAACACAAAGTACTTATCAAAATTTTGAGTCATCATTCTAATTTGAATTTTAATATACTAGAATTAGGAGTGGAGCTAGTATTTTAAAATTAGAGGGTGAGGGGGAAGATTTAAATAAGAATATTCATGACAAGAAAAAAAAATAGAGGAGTCGTAACTTATTTTTAATGATACTATATAAATTTTTTTAATAATAATAATTTTTTTTAACGATATTACATAAATTTTTCTGTAAAAAAAATATTGGGGGGCTGGGGCTGGTAGCTCCGCCCTACAGTAGAATTTAAAACTATACAATATAATTCCTCCAGAATTTGAAATATGAAGGAAATTGCATTAAGAATTTTTGAAGGTAAAATGGCACAAATGGTCCGTAATATTTCCTCACAATTTACTACCTTTTATTTTCTAAAACAAATTTAAATTTATCTTTATTATTTAAAACTAATCAATTTATCACCTACTGTTTCTAAAAAAAATTCAATTTGGTCCCCAAATAGGGATTACTTGTAAAGACTAAAGTAAATTTTTTAAATAAATAATAGGGACTAAATTAAACTTTTTTGATAAACAACAAGGACCAAATTAACTAATTTAGAATAATATCGATGAATTTAATTTTTTTTGAGAAATATTAAAAACTAAATTGACTAGTTTTGAACAATAAGAGTGAATTTGGAATTTTGGTGAAACAATATATACTATTTGTGTAATTTTCCCAATTTTCTAATCGTTAACTTTTTTTTTTTTTTTGGGTCAAAACTGTTAAGGTAAAAATTTGCTCCAGGGTCCAAGTCGAACCTGCAAAACAAAGAACGGGTATGGGATCTACCAACTTAAACACTCCGATACTTAAGTTAGTAGGTGTTTATCTTTTTTGAAGAAGAAGATAGAAAAATAGAAAGTGTATAAAATGTATGAGATACCTTTCTAAGATAATGCATGTGATATTTATACTTTTCTTGAGAGCATCTTTCTCTAATTTGATAGAATTGTATCAAAATTAGTTATCACTTCTTTCCCAGGATCTTTGGGACCTTTCCTGGACTCAACCTTGTATTTAGGCTATGGAGTTAAGGGTGGAAGGAGGAGGCCAAGGAGGCCCAATGTCCAAAAAAATAAGAGAAGGTTTAATTGGTTTATTTATTTTTTAAAAAATAGAGTTGGTCTTCTCAAAGTAAAAACCAAAAACGTGAGAGTTGTCAAGATAATGGAGTTAGCATTCTCTATCTAGAATGACTAAAATGTCATTCTTATTCACCCTACTCCAACTAGCCTTTGACTTTTGCATTTTTGAATGGCAATGTTTAATAATTTTGTTAATAATATTTTTTTTAGTACATTAAGTTTCCTTGAGGTTCATATTTCTATTATTGTCCTGAATAATGTTTATACTAATATTCTTTTCTGCTAAAAGATATTAATTCTTATATCATATATTATGTTTAATTTTATTTGGAATTTTTAGTTGCATACAATAAAAATCAACTTATAATGTTAAAAGATTCCAAGTTTGGTCAAATGTAAATACATAATTCGTATTTAATTGAATTTTTAATTAGGATTTATTTTGTTAATTGCAAGTGGAAGATATTTTTTGAGTCTTTTTTGTAGAAACTCAAAAAATATGTACAAAAAATATTAAATCAAATCAAACCATACCGAACCTTATTCTAATAGGTGGGGTCGACACTATACCATAAAAAAATCTCGAACCCCCAAACATTAGAGTTATAGCTCCGTGTGTCTGGAGTAAACTATGTTAAGAGGACTCAAGTGTTGTCACTTTCATTTCTTTCTTTTCAATGAAGAAGCTTTAATATTGCTGACCTGTTTATTATGATTTCTATAACATAGCGGTAGTGAACATAACTTAAATATATTATAATAAACTTGTTACATGCAAATTAGATGTTATCCGACTCGAGTCCTGCATTTGATTTTTCCCTTTCACCAACTATGTCTAGTAAATTGCCAGTGAATCTCATGCTTGGGTATCAAGTAGGAATATTGGCTTGTCCATACAAATGACTTTAGTTGTGTTGAGAGGAAACCCGATATCAAAGCACAAATTAGAGAAATAACAACAAATGCACAGCAGAAGGACTTGTAAGGAGAAAAGAAAAAACTCGGGCACTTATATGTCTATAACCCACTATGTTTCGGTAAAATCTAGTGTCGTCACTTTCATTTCTTTCCTTTCAATGGAGAGACTTTAATATTGCTGACATGTTTATTATGATTTCTATAGCATAACTGTAGTAAACAGAACTTAAATATAGTATAATGGACTTGTTACATGCAAATTAGATGTTACTTGACTCGAGTCATGCATTTGAGTTTTCCCTTTCACCAACTATGTCTAGTAAATTGCCAGCAAATCTCATGCATAGGATGCAAGAAAGTGGAAATATTGGCTTGTCCATCCAAATGGTGTTAGTTGTGTTTGCAGGAAACCCGATATCAAACCACAAATCAAAGAAACAACAATAAATACACATCGGAAGGAGTTGTAAGGAGAAAAGAAAAAACTCAGGCACTTATATGTCTTTAACCCACTTCGTTTTGGTACAATCTAGTGTCGTCACTTTCATTTCTTCTCTTTTAATGGAGATGATTTAATATTGTTGACCTATTTATTATGATTTCTATAGCATAGTTGTAGTGAATAGAACTTAAATATAGTATAATAGACTTGTTACAAGCAAATTAGATGTTATTCGACTTGAGTCCTACATTTGAGTTTTTTCTTTCCTCAACTCTGTGTAGAAAGTCACCAGCGAATCTCATGCATGGTTGCAAGAAAAAGTAGAAATATTGGATTGTCCATTCAAATGGCGTTAGTTGTATTGCGAGGAAACCCGATATCAAAATACAAATCAGAGAAACAACAAGAAATGCACATTGGAAGGACTTGAAAGGAGAAAATAAAAAACTTATGCACTTATATGTCTTTAACCTACTTCGTTTCGGTAAAATCTAGTGTCGTCACTTTTATTTCTTTTCTTTCAAATGAGAGGCTTTAATATTACTAACATGTTTATTATGATTTCTATAGCATAGTTGTAGTGAACAGAACTTAAATATAGTATAATAGACTTGTTACATACAAATTAGATGTTACAAGACTCGAGTCTTGCATTTGAGTTTTCTCTTTCACCAACTACGTCTAATAAAATTCCCAGTGAATCTCATGCATGGGTTGCAAGAAAGTAGGAATATTGGCTTGTCCATTCAAATGGCGTTGGTTGTGCTAGGAGGAAACCCGTTATCAATGCACAAATAGGAGAAACAACAAAAAAAGCACAACGGAAGGACTTGAAAGGAGAAAAGAAAAACTCACGCACTTATATGTCTTTACCACACTTCGTTACGGTAAAATCTAGTGTTCGTCACTTTGATTTCTTTCCTTTCAATGGAGAGGCTTTAATATTGCTTACCTGTTTATTATGATTTATATAGCATAGCTGTAGTGAACATAACTTAAATATAGTATAATAAACTTGTTACAAGCAAATTAGATGTTACTCGACTTGAGTCCTGCATTTGATTTTTCCTTTACACCAACTTTGTCAAGTAAATTGCCAGTGAATCTCATGCATGGGTTGCAAGAAAGTAGGAATATTGGCTTGTCCATTCAAATGGCGTTAGTTGTGTTTGTAGAAAACCCGATATCAAAGCACAAATCAAAAAAACAACAATAAATACACATCAGAAGGACTTGAAAGGAGAAAAGAAAAAACTCAGGCACTTATATGTCTTTAACCCAATTCGTTTTGATAAAATCTTGTGTCCTCACTTTCATTTCTTTTCTTTCAATGGAGAGGCTTTAATATTGCTGACCTGTTTATTATGATTTCAATAGCATAATTGTAGTGAACATAACTTAAATATAGTATAATAGACTTGTTACATGCAAATTAGATGTTACACAACTCGATTCCGGCATTTGAGTTTTCCCTTTCACAAACTCTGTTCAGTAAAGCGAATCTCATGCATGGGTTGCAAGAAAATAGGAATTTTAGCTTGTCCATTCAAATGGCGTTAGTTGTGTTGGTAGGAAACCCGATATCAAAGCACAAATCAGATAAACAACAACGAATGCACAGCGGAAGGACTTGAAAGGAGAAATTAAAAAACTCAGCGCTTATATGCTTTTAACCCACTTCGTTATGATAAAATCTAGTGTCGTCACTTTTGTTTCTTTCCTTTCAATGGAGAGGCTTTAATATTACTGACCTATTTATTATAATTTCTATAGCATAGCTGTAGTTAGCAGAACTTAAATGTAATATAATAAACTTGTTACATGCAAGTTAGATGTTACACGACTCGAGTCCTGCATTTGACTTTTCCCTTTCACCAACTCTGTCTAGTAAATTTCCAGTGAATCTCATACATGGGTTGCAAGAAAGTACGATTATTGGCTTTTCCAATCAAATGACGTTAGTTGTGTTGGGAGAAAACCCGATATCAAAGCACAAATCCGAGAAACAACAACAAATGCACAACGGAAGGACTTGAAATGAGAAATAAAAAACTCAGCACTTCGTTATGGTAAAATCTAGTGTCGTCACTTTTATTTCTTTTCTTTTAATGGAAAGGCTTTAATATTGCTGACCTATTCATTATGATTTCTATAGCATAGCTATAGTGAACAGAACTTAAATATAGTATAATAGACTTGTTACATGCAAATTAGATGTTACTCGACTCGAGTCGTGCATTTGAATTTTCCATTTCACTAACTATGTCTAGTAAATTACCAACGAAGTTCATGCGTGTGTTGCAAGAAAGTAGAAATATTGGCTTGTCTATTCAAATGACGTTAGTTGTGTTGGGAGGAAACTCTATATCAAAGCACAAATCAGATAAACAAAAAAAATGCATAGCGAAAGGACTTGAAAGGACAAAAGAAAAAACTCAGTCGCTTATATGTTTTTAACCCACTTCGTTACGGTAAACTCTTGTGTCTTCACTTTCATTTCCTTTTTTCAATGGAGAAACTTTAATATTGCTGACCTGTTTATTATGATTTCGATAGAATAATTGTAGCGAACAAAACTTCAATATAGTATAATAAACTTGTTATATGCAAATTAGATGTTAGTCGACTTGAGTCCTGCATTTGAGTTTTCCCTTTCACCAACTCTGTCTAGTAAATTGCCAGCGAATCTCATGTATAATTTGCAAGAAAGTAGAAATATTGGCTTGTCCAGTCAAATGGTATTAGTTGTGTTGGGAGAAAACCCGATATCAAAGCACAAATCAAAGAAACAATGACAAAAGCACAGTGGAATGACTTGAAAAGAGAAAAGAAAAACCTCAGGCATTTATATGTCTTTAACCCACTTCGTTACGGTAAAATCTAGTGTCGTCATTTTCATTTCATTCCTTATATAGAGGCTTTGATATTGTTGACCTAATTTTTATGATTTCAATAGCGTAGCTGTAGTGAACAGAACTTAAATATAGTATAGTAGACTTGTTACATGCAAATTAGATGTTAGACGACTTGAGTCCTACATTTGAGTTTTCCCTTTCACCAACTCTGTCTAGTAAATTGCCAACGAATCTCATGCATGGGTTGCAAGAAAGTAGAAATATTGGATTGTCCATTCAATTGGCGTTAGTTGTGTTTGGAGGAAACCCGATATCAAAGCTCAAATAAGAGAAACAACAACAAATGTACAGCGGAAGGACTTGAAAGGCGAAAAGAAAAAACTCAGGTACTTATATGTCTTCAACCCAATTCTTTTCGGTAAAATTTACTATTGTCACTTTAATTTCTTTCCTTTCAATGGAGAAGCTTTAATATTGTTGACCTTTTTATTATGATTAATATAGCATAGCTGTAGTGCACATAACTTAAATATATTATAATAGACTTGTTACATGCAAATTAGATGTTACTCAACTCGAGTTCTGCATTTGATTTTTCTCCTTCACCAACTATGTCTAGTAAATTTCCAGCGAATCTCATGCAAGGGTTTCAAGAAAGTAGGAATATTGTCTTGTCCATTCAAATGACGTTAGTTGTGTTAGGAGGAAACCCGATATCAAAACACAAATTGGATAAACAACAACAAATGCACAACGGAAGGACTTGAAAGGAGAAAAAAAAAACTTAGGCACTTATATGTCTTTAACCCACTTCGTTTCGGTAAAATCTAGGGTCGTCACTTTCATTTCTTTCCTTTCAATGGAGAGGCTTTAATATTCATGACCTTTTTATTATGATTTCTATAGCATAGCTGTGGTGAATAGAACTTAAATATAGTATAATAGACTTGTTACATGCAAATTAGATTTTACTCGACTCTAGTCCTGCATTTGTGTTTTTCCTTTCACCAACTCTGTCTAGTAAGTTGCCTGCGAATCTTATGCATGGGTTGCAAGAAAGTTGGAATATTGGCTTGTCCATTCAAATGGCGTTAGTTGTGTTCGGAGAAAACCCAATATCAAAGCACAAATCTGAGAAACAACAACAAATGCATTGCGGAAGGACTTGAAAGGTGAAAAGAACAAACTCAGGTACTTATATGTCTTTAACCTACTTTATTTCGGTAAAATCTAGTGTCGTCACTTTCATTGCTTTCATTTCAATGGAGTGACTTTATTATTGCTGACCTGTTTATTATGATTTTTATAGTATAGATGTAGTGAACAAAACTTAAATATAGTATAATAAACTTGTTAGATGCAAATTGGATGTTACTCGACTTGAGTCCTACAATTGGTTTTTCCATTTCACTAACTCTGTCAAGTAAATTGCCAGCGAATCTCAAGCATGGGTTGCAAGAAAGTAGGAATATTGGCTTGTCCATTCAAATGGCGTTAGTTGTGCTTGCAGAAAACCCGATATCAAAGCACAGATTAGTGAAACAACAAAAAAGTACACAATGGAAGGACTTGATGGAGAAAAGAAAAGCTCAGGCACTTATATATCTTTAACCCAGTTCATTTTGGTACAATCTAGTGTCGCTACTTTTATTTCTTTTCTTCTAATGGAGAGGCTTTAATATTGTTGACCTGTTCATTATGATTTCTATAGTATAGTTGTAGTGAACATAACTTAAATATAGTATAATAGACTTCTTACATGCAAATTAGATGTTACTCGACTCGAGTCCTGCATTTGAGTTTTCCTTTCACCAACTCTGTCTAGAAAGTTGCCAGTGAATCTCATGCATGTGTTGCAAGAAAGTAGAACTATTGGCTGGTCCATTCGAATGGCTTTAGTTGTGTTCAGAGAAAACCCGATATCAAAGCACAAATTAGAGAAACAACAACAAATGCACAACGGAAGGACTTGAAAGAAGAAAAGAAAAAACACATGCACTTATATGTCTTTAACCCCCTTCGTTTCGGTAAAATCTTATGTCGTCACTTTTATTTCTTTTCTTTCATATGAGAGGCTTTAATATTGCTGACCTATTTATTATGATTTCTATAGCATAGCTGTAGTGAACATAACTTAAATATAGTATAATAGACTTGTTACATGCAAATTAGATGTTACAAAACTCGAGTCCTACATCTGAGTTTTCCCTTTCACCAACTATGTCTATTAAAAATCCCGGTGAATCTTATGTATGGGTTGCAAAAACGTAGGAATATTGGCTTGTCCATTTAAATGGTGTTAGTTGTGTTGGGAGGAAACCCGTTATCAATGCATAAATCAGAGAAATAACAACAAATGCACAATGGAAGGACTTGAAAGGAGAAAAGAAAAACTCAGACCCTTATATGTCTTTAACACACTTCGTTACTGTAAAATCTAGTATCATTACTTTCATTTCTTTCCTTTCAATGGAGAGGCTTCAATATTGCTTACCTGTTTATTATGATTTCTATAGCATAGCTATAGTGAATAGAACTTAAATATAGTATAATAAACTTGTTACATGCAAATTAGATGTTACTCGACTTGATTCCTGCATTTGATTTATCCCTTTCACCAACTCTATATAGTAAATTGCCAACGAATCTCATGCATGGGTTACAAGAAAGTAGGAATATTGGCTTGTCCATTCAAATCGCTTTAGTCATGTTGGGAGGAAACCCGATATCAAAACACAAATCAGAGATATAAAAACAAATGCATAGCAGAAGGACTTGAAAGGAAAAAAAGAAACAGCTCAAGCATTTATATGTCTTTAACCCACTTCGTTTTGGTATGATCCAGTGTCCTCACTTTCATTTCTTTTCTTTCAATGAAGAGGCTTTAATATTGCTGACCTGTTTATTATAATTTATGTAGCACAATTGTAGTGAACAGAACTTAAATATAGTATAATAGACTTGCTACATACAAACTAGATGTCTCACGACTCGATTCTTGCATTTGCATTTTCCCTTTCACAAACTCTGTAAATTGCCAGCGAATCTCATGCATGGGCTGCAAGAAAGTCGGAATATTGGCTTGTCCATTGAAATGACGTTAGTTGTGTTGGGAGAAAACCCGATATCAAAGCACAAAGCATAGAAACAACAAAAAATGCACTGCGAAAGGACTTGAAAGAGAAAAGAAAAAACTCAGGCACTTATATGTCTTTAACCCAATTCGTTTCGGTAAAATCTACTGTTGTCACTTTCATTTCATTCCTTTTAATGGAGATGCTTTAATGTTGTTGACCAGTTTATTATGATTTCTATAGCATAGATGTAGTGAACATAACTTAAATATATTATAATAGACTTGTTACATGCAAATTAGATGTTACTCAACTCGAGTCCTGCATTTGAGTTTCCCTTTCACCAACTATGTTTAGTAAGTTGCTAGCGAATCTCATGCATGGGTTTCAAGAAAGTAAGAATATTGGATTGTCCAATCAAATGACGTTAGTTGTGTTAGAAGAAAACCTGATATCAAAGCACAAATTAAAGAAACAACAACAAATGTACAGTGGAATGACTTGAAAGGAGAAAAGAAAAAACTCAGGCACTTATATGTCTTTAACCCACTTTGTTTCAATAAAATCTTGTGTCGTCACTTTTATTTTTTTCCTTTCAATGGAGAGGCTTTAATATTGTTAAGTTGTTCATTATGATTTCTATAGCATAGTTGTAGTGAACAGAACTTAAATATAGTATAATAGACTTGTTACATGCAAATTAGTTGTTACTCAACTCGAGTCCTACATTTGAGTTTTCCCTTTCACCAACTTTGCCTAGTAAATTGCAGTGGATCTTATGCATGGGTTTCAAGAAAGTAGGAATATTGGCTTGTCCATTCAAATGACATTAATTGTGTTGGGAGGAAACCCGATATCAAAGCACAAATTTGAGAAACAACAACAAATGCACATCAAAAGGACTTGAAATGAGAAAAGAAAATACTCAAGCACTTATATGTCTTTAACCCAGTTTGTTTAGGTAAAATCTAGTGTCGTCACTTTCATTTCTTTCCTTTCTATAGAGAGGCTTTAATATTGCTGGCCTCATTATTATGATTTCTATAGCGTAGCTGCAGTGAACATAACTTAAATATAGTATAATAGACTTGTTACATGTAAATTAGATGTTACACGACTCGAGTCCTGAATTTGAGTTTTTCCTTTCACCAACTCTGTCTAATAAATTGCCACCGAATCTCATGCATGAGTTGTAAGAAAGTAGGAATATTGGCTTGTCCATTCAAATGGCGTTAGTTTTGTTAAGAGAAACCCGATATCAAAGCACAAATCAGAGAAACAACAACAAATGCACAACGGAAGGACTTGAAAGGCGAAAAGAAAAGACTCAGGTACTTATATGCTTTAACCCACTTTGTTTCGGTAAAATCTATTGTCATCACTTTTATTTCTTTCCTTTCAATGGAGAGGCTTTAATATTGTTGAATTGTTTATTATAATTTCTATAGCATAACTGTAGTGAACAGAACTTAAATATAGCATAATAGACTTGTTGCATGCAAATTAGATGTTACTCGACTCGAGTCTTGCATTTGAGTTTTTCTTTTCACCAACTATGTCTAGTAAATTTCCAACGAATCTCATGCATGGGTTGCAAGAAAGTAGAAATATTGGCTTGTCCATTCAAATGGCATTAGTTGTGTTGGGAGCAAACCGAATATCAATGCACAAATCAGAGAAACAACAACAAATGCACAGTGGAAGGACTTGAAAGGAGAAAAAAAAAACTTAGGCACTTATATGTCTTTAACCTACTTCGTTTCGGTAAAATCTATGGTCTTCACTTTCATTTCTTTCCTTTCAACTAAGAGGCTTTAATATTGCTGTCCTTTTTATTATGATTTCTATAGTATAGTTGTAGTGAATAGAACTTAAATATAGTATAAAAGACTTGTTACATGCAAATTAGATTTTACTCGACTCGAGTCTTGCATTTGTGTTTTTTTTTTCACCAACTTTGTCTAGTAAGTTGCCTGCGAATCTCATGCATGGGTTGTAAGAAAGTGTGAATATTGGTTTGTCCATTCAAATGGCGTTAGTTGTGTTGGGAGGAAACCCGATATCAAAGCACAAGTCAAAGAAACATTAACAAATGCACAACGGAAGGACTTGAAAGGAGAAAAGAAAAAACTCAGGTACTTATATGCCTTTAACCCACTTCGTTTCAGTAAAATCTAGTGTCGTCACTTTCATTTCTTTCCTTTCAATGGAGAGGCTTTAATATTGCTAACCTGTTTATTATGATTTCTATAGTATAGCTGTAGGGAACACTTAAATATAGTAGAATAGACTTGTTACATGCAAATTAGATGTTACTCGATTCGAGTCCTGCATTTGAGTTTTTCTCTTTCACCAACTCTGTCTAGTAAATTGCCAGCGAATCTCATGCATGGGTTGCAAGAAAGTAAATTGTCTCAAAGGAAAGAGACAAAAGGCAGAAAAAAAAATTCAAAGAAATTCACCTGAAATTGAAAGGTAAGTTTTTATTTGGCTCAATTTTACAGCATTTTGAGTTGTGTTTGTTTATGTTACACTATTTATATGCATTATGTGTTGATATTGTGGTTGAAGTTATGGGTGATAAAAAAATTATACTCTGCCTATAATCTGTTTGATAAAATGCCTGAGACAATGACTATACTATGGTTCTTGAAATTGTAGGCTTCTTGATGTAATAGTAAAATTTATTTTAGTTCTACATAGTCACTTAATATCGAAAAGTTGGTAGGATTATGTTAATATCGAAAAGTTGGCAGGAAATTGTGTTGATATTGTGGAATTATGTTAAGGTCATGATTAACTTTTGTTGCATTTGTTGGAAAAAGTTCTTTATGATTCAATTTTAGCATATGTTGGAAAAAGTTTTTCTACGGATTCGACTATAAAATGCTAAGTTTGAGCACAAGCCATCCCTATCTAATCTTCTTTCCATACTCTATCACCTAATGAAATCGTAATTATAAGTAGTGCTTTTTTTTTTTTTGTTGAAGTAAGCAGAGTTTATTATTATCCTTATTGCATGTCTTGGGAACATTTCAGTTTACTGCCCCGGGCCCCGCTATCGGGGGCGTTGTCCTCGAACCCCCACCAGGGTTGCCGCCTCGAACTCTGCTATCAAGGACATTACCTAATGCAAATAATTATTGATATCTATCATGGAAATGGCATTAACATACACTAGCATCAAAATGGAGCTAATAAAATTGAGAGTATTGGAATAATAATAAAAAAATTTAACATCTTAATTTATATTAATGTTACAATTTTAGTTTTAACATAGTCGTTAATAATTAAAATTAAAAGAATAAAAGAACTATTAAATAATAAGTTTAAATAGTATGTGAAAAGTTAATGGAGTGAAATTAAATAGAGTGTCTTTAAAAAAAAGAGTATTGTTGGAGTGAAGTTAAAATAAAGAGTTTTTAAAATAGAGAGTCTGAAATAGAGAGTCTGAAATAGAGAGTGTTGTTGGAGTAAAAATAATATAGAGAGTCTGTAAAAGTAGAAAAAGACTAATCTAACTCTCTATTATGGAGAAAAAATAAAGAAGCTGTTGGACTTGCCCTTATATGTCTTTAACCCATTTCATTTCGATAAAATCTAGTGTCGTCACTTTCATTTTTTTCCTTTCAATAGAGAGGCTTTAATATTGCTGACCTATTTATTATGATTTCTATAGCATATCTGTAATGAACAAAACTTAAATATAGTATAATAGACTTGTTACATGCAAATTAGATGTTACTTGACTCGAGTTTTGCATTTGAGTTTTCCCTTTCACCAACTTTGTCTAGTAAATTGTCAGCGAATCTCATGCATAGGTTGCAAGAAAGTAGGAATATTGGCTTGACCATTCAAATGGCGTTAGTTGTGTTGGGAGGAAACCCGATATCAAAGCATAAATCAGAGAAACAACAACAAATGCATAGCGGAAGGACTTAAAAGGCTAAAAGATCAAACTCAGGTACTTATATGTCTTTAACCCACTTCGTTTCGGTAAAATCTAGTGTTGTCACTTTCATTTCTTTCCTTTCAATGGAGAGGCTTTAATATTGCTGACCTGTTTGTTATAATTTTTATAGTATAGATGTAGTGAATAGAACTTAAATATAGTATAATAGACTTGTTACATGCAAATTAGATGTTACTTGACTCGGGTCCTGCATTTGAGTTTTTCCTTTCACCAACTCTGTCTAGTAAATTGTCACTGAATCTCATGCATGTGTTGCAAGAAAGTAGGAATATTGGCTTGTCCATTCCAATGGCATAGTTGTGTTGGGTGAAAACCCAATATCAAAGCACAAATAAGAGAAACCACAACAAATGCACCTGGAAAGGACTTGAAAGGAGAAAAGAAAAAACTCAGACACTTATATGTCTTTAACCCATTTCATTTCAGTAAAATCTAGTGTCGTCACTTTCATTTCTTTCCTTTCAATGGAAAGGCTTTAATATTGCTAACCTGTTGATTATGATTTCTATAGCATAGCTGTAGTGAACAAAACTTAAATATAGTATAATAGACTTGTTATATGCAAATTAGATATTACTCGACTCGAGTTCTGCATTTGAGTTTTTCTCTTTCACCAACTCTGTCTAGTAAATTACTAGCGAATCTCATGCATATGCTGCAAGAAAATAGAAATATTGGCTTGGTCCATTAATTCAAATTGCGTGAGTTTGACCATTTCCTTATGTGGCTGTCTGCAACAATTTATGAAAGTTATAGCTATTGTACCGAAAATAGTTGTCAGAGACCTATCATTGATCAAATAGCGTTAGTTTGACTATTTTCCTTATATGGCTTCCGGTGACCACAAATGAGTACCGTCTGCAACCATAAGAGTACTGTGCCAAAGTAACTAAAAGGTTTTCCGCCAAAAGCCATGAGTACACTTTCGCTCCAATTGTGATAAATCTTTGGGTGGGTTAGGTCTTTATATATTCCAACTCATTCCACTACTAATCATATATTTCCTGGCTTCAAATACTACTTTGTAGTTGATCCATTTCTTTGCTTTTTGTTTACTAAAATGGCGTCAGTTGCCCCACTGAACCAAACTAAACCATGCACATACAAAGCTTAGCTGATGAAGCGTAGAGAGAAAAAACATAGAAGAGAAACGTGGGTTTGTCGGGTTTGTGAGTGAAAAGCTTTCTTTTGTCTGATGAAGATGATTCCAGTGACCAGTAGTTTTCTCGTAAGCGGTAAGCAATAAAAGTCTCTCCAGACTCCATTGGAAGGAAATAAGAAAAGTATGAAGTCCTCTATAGGTGAGCTATATATAGCAATTCCTACTTGAGTCCAACAGCATGAAAACACATGATTAGGATTAGGAGAAAAGAAATACTGGAAATGAAAGTGACACTAGATTACTGAAACAAAATGATGATGTATGAATAAACTCATACGACTATGATTACTTCCTGAAAGTATTAAGGCAAAACTACAGGTTTGTCCTTCTCTTGTCCATGTAAGCATATATGTAAACATATAAACTCCAGTATACATGATTTTATAGCACAGTTCTCGAATATACATAGCAGCGGAATACATACCTGTTTGAGCCATAACAAAAGTAGCTTGTAATCGTTACCCGTTCACTGATGTAGGTCTTCCTCTTCCTTGCTCTATCCAGAAACAACTAATGTTTATGGGAACAATTAGTCAGGGTTAGAGCAGGAGAGGGGACCTAGCCATATATTTATAATTATTCTAACGGGCCCTCCCATAAAAGGCTTAGTCAGAATATAAGGCCTACACACAATTAACCGTATATGAATTTATGAGGTGGGCTTAAAACAATATGATCACAACCCAGTCTCTATGAATCGGATATTCAGCCTATCTTTATAAAACCAAAAAGTAATTAACGGTAGCCTACTTAAGAGAAATATTCCAACAGTCTCCCACTTGGGCAACGTTAATTGTTTTGTTTATTTTGAAAATAATTTTGAAAACATTTATTAAGCTGAATAATAAACTTAATGTGGCCACAATTTTGAAAACACTGATTCATATAACAATACCTCAAACGCAACCCTGTCCAATAAGATTATCAAACATCGAATCATGGCGATCGTAGTATTCCATATTGACACAGGACCTTCCATGGTTACAAATGCCAACAACCTCATTGACATGGATTAATATACGGTAGTGTAGCAAGAAAGCAGCACCAACATGTGATCAAATGTGCTATTTCTCTATCAGTCCTCAACATGATTTCCCCAAAATTGGCGGTCGATATGCTAAGGAAATCAATCATTCATATCCTCCCAAAATGGCAGTCAATAGGCCAGAGGAAAGAATACATATCTCCGATCAAAATGATGTCCTCATGGAGATATTTAAACTCAATAGATGTTCTTATCAATATGGACACCGAACCAAGACCATTAACATACATATGAGTATTCACAAAAATAATCAGTTATGTTATAAAAACATAAAACAATATGCTATTGCATGGATGCACCAAAAGTGCGAAACAAAATAACATAATAATGGGAATATCCAATTGTTCATTAAAATGGAAAAAAAAACTCCCACTAGCCAATAGTATCAAAAGAATATAGAATACCCATACACCCTACATGTTTCGAAAAAACTATGGGTCTAAGACCCTTGGTTAAGGGGTCAGCTAACATGGCATCAGTGACTATGTGTTCTATCTGAATGTCACCTTTATTGACAAAATCTCTAACTACCAAGAACTTGATATCCATGTGCTTACAAGCTCCAGTG
Organism: Ehretia macrophylla; assembly: GCA_037974665.1. Taxonomy (NCBI): domain Eukaryota; kingdom Viridiplantae; phylum Streptophyta; class Magnoliopsida; order Boraginales; family Ehretiaceae; genus Ehretia; species Ehretia macrophylla. The sequence goes on along the minus strand of CM075778.1, from coordinate 32,335,093 downwards.
CCCTTATTATTCCTCGAGAATAAAACTACAGCTCTATTATCACAATAGATCCGAATGGATCTAGTAATGGAATCCATAATCTTTAAGCCATATATCATATTCTTGAGCCAAATAGCATGAGAAGATGCTTCATAACAAGCTGCAAACTCTGCTTGCATAGTAGAAGATGCAGTAAGTTGTTGTTTTGCACTCTTCCAAGACACAGCCCCTCCAGCCAACATAAAAATATATCCAAAAGTATACTTTCGATCATCTGGATACCCAGCATAGTCAGAATCGGAGTACCCAATTAGCTCAAGATGGTCTACTCTACGGTAAACCATCATATAGTCTTTGGTCTTTTGTAAGTACCTCATTACCTTCTTAGCAGCAACCCAATGATCCCTTCCAGGATTTATCTGATATCGGCCAAGGACTCCTACTGCAAAAGCAATGTCAGGCCTAGTGCACACTTGAGCATACATCAAGCTCCCAACAGCACTAGCATAAGGTACATCTTTCATGGACTGCTTTTCAATACTATTTTGAGGGCATTGTTTCAAACTAAGTTGATCACCTTTTACAACAGGGGCATCGCAAGGCCTACAATTCTCCATGTTAAACCGTTTAAGAACTCGATCAATGTAAGCCTTTTGAGATAAACTCAGAAACCCATGAGACCTATCTCGATGTATTTGAATGCCAAGAACGAAAGAAGCCTCTCCAAGATTTTTCATATCAAAAGTCTTGGACAAATACTGCTTTATCTCATAAAGCATACCCAAGTCATTTGTCGCAAGTAAAATATCATCAACATACAATATTAAGAAAATAAATTTGCTCCCACTGACCGTGAGGTATATGCATTGATCAACTTTATTTTCCTCAAAACCATATGAAGTCACCTTTTCATCAAATTTCAAATACCATTGCCTTGAGGCCTGCTTTAATCCATAGATAGATTTTCTAAGTCTACACACCATGTTTTCCTTACCAATGACAACAAACCCCTCAGGCTGTTTCATGTAGACTTCTTCACAGAGATCACCGTTTAGAAAAGTTGTCTTCACATCCATCTGATGTAACTCCAAGTCAAAATGTGCCACAAGGGCCATTATGACCCTAGAGGAATCCTTAGTGGAAACAGGTGAAAAAGTTTCATTATAGTCGATCCCTTCTCTTTGGGTAAAGCCTTTAGCAACCAATCTCGCTTTGAACTTTTCAATCTCTCCAGAAGGATCTCTTTTGGTCTTAAATACCCATTTGCAACCAATAGGCTTATGACCTTTAGGAAGATCAACAAGTTCCCAAACTCCATTATCCATCATAGACTGCATTTCATCTTTCATAGCCCCTATCCACATGTCAGATTGTTCTCCACTAACAGCTTCATGATATGTGACAGGATCAACTATGTTGCTAGAATCATAATCATCTTCACCTAGATAAACTACATAGTCATCAGAAATGGCATGTCTCCTATGTCTACTAGACCTCCTCGGACATGGTTCATCATTAGGTTCATCAAGCTGAGGGTCATCAACCATCGGGTTCTGATCAACTACAACATGTTCATTTACCACAAGATTTTTACCAGTATTATGTCCATCAGTGTGAATAGGACCTATAGTCTGATTACCTGAAGGCAGTGGAAGTGAGACAATTTGGTTGTCATCATCATCTACAACAGGCTGAGAGCATGCAATATTACCAACATCCAATTCCAAGAATTTTGCTGTCTGAGATTCCATAATCCTGGTTCCACGTGTAGGACAATAAAACCTATATCCTTTAGAGTGAGCTGGATACCCAATGAAAGAACAACGAGTAGTTTTGGGGGCAGTGGCACTCTCATTTGGATTATAAATCCTTACTTTAGCAGGATAACCCCAAACCCGAAAATGGTTTAAGCTAGGCTTTCTCCCCAACCAAAGTTCAAAGGAGTTTTAAGGATAGATTTGCTAGGAACACGGTTAAGAATGTAACAAGCTGTTTTGATGGCTTCACCCCAAAGGTATTCTGGTAAGTCAGTAACACTCATCATGCTCCTCATCATATCTTTAAGGGTGCGATTTCGCCTTTCGGCCACACTATTCTGTTCAGGGTTACCAGGCATGGTATATTGGGCAACAATCCCACAATCTTGTAAGTACTTGGCAAATGGTCCTATATGTTGCCCTATGACTCCATGTCGACCATAGTACTCACATCCCCGGTCAGACCTCACAATCTTAATGACTTTCCCAAGTTGTTTCTCTACCTCAGTCTTAAAGACTTTAAATTTATCTATAGCTTCAGATTTCTCCTTAATTAAGTAGAGATAACCATAACGAGAGAAGTCATCAATAAATGTAACAAAATACTTATTACCATAAAATGTAACAGAATAAGGTTCACTAATATCTGTGTGTATGACTTCCAAGAGGTCAGAACTACGGGTAGCATATTTCCTTTTAACTTTAGTAAGCTTACCCCTTATACACCCAACACAAGTTTCAAGATCATCAAAATTTAGATAAGGCAAAATGTCAGTTTTAATGAGTCTTTCAACCCATTCTCTTGAAATATGACCCAATCTTTTATGCCACAGTAAAGAGGAAGTTTCTTTAATTAAAACCCTTTTAGAAGAAAAATTTTATGTAGTAAAAGAATCATAAGAATTTTTTGGGAACAAAAACAATTGATATAAACCATTGAACAGAAGACATTCACCAATAACTGTAGAATTAAAAATCAATTGCACTTTGCCGTTTCCAAAGTTAAAAACATAGCCAAGCTTGTCCAAAACAGAAACATAAATTAAATTCCGTCTGAGAGACGGCACATAAAAAACATTTTCCAAAACAAGTTCAAAACCAGTCTTTAAACGCAAACTGAGAGATCCTATGAATTCAACTTCAACGGCAACATTATTCCCAACTTTAATCTTTGACTCAAATTCACTTGGCCTCCGTTTGTTTTTTAACCCCTGCAAAGAAATGGCAACATGAACAATTGCACCACTATCAATCCACCAAGTATTTGATGGAACATCAACTAAATTAGATTTCAAACAAACATATGCTAGTGAATTACCTTCTTCAGCCTTCTTTTTCTCTACCCATGACTTGTACTTGTAACAATTAGCTCTTTTATGACCCTTTTTCTTACAAAAGAAGCACTTCTTATCAAACTTAGTGGCAGCAGTTTTGGGACCTCCTGCATTATGATTTTGACCGTTACCACCCTTTTTAAAACCCTGACCTTTCTTAGGAGCATGACCATTAAATTTTGAGGTACTGGCTTTATCAGAATAGCCCTTAGGGTTGGAAACAAGTAATGCAACCTCAAGATTTTCACTCTTAACTTTGTTTTCCTCAGCAACACATTGGGTAATCAGGTCATTGACACTCCAAGCTTCCTTTTAAGTATTGTAGGCAGTTTTGATATGAGAAAACTCAGAAGGTAAGGTGTTAAGGGCATAGTGGACAATAAAGGAATCTGGGATTGTGACACCACGGGATTTGAGTTTGGTTTGGACATGAACCATTTTCAGAACATAATCCCTGACCTTACTTTGCTTATCATATTTCATACTCGTAAGTTCACTCATTAGGTCTCCAGCCTTAGCATTATTGGATACTTTGTATCTTTGTCCTACATCAGCTAGAAAATCTTTAGCTTTTTCAGTTGTAGATAAACCACTCATCAGATGTTCAGCTATGGTCCTCTTCATAGTCATTAAAGCAAGGCGATTAGACCTTTCCCAACGTGTATAATGTGCCTTTTCCTCATTAGTACTTTTATTAGTCAAATCAGCAGGTGCATCAGAACGTAAGGCTAAGTCAAGGTCAGCTACTCCCAGGAAAAACTCAATGTTTGCCTTCCACTTATTAAAATTTTGCCCATTCAGGACCTCAAAAGTAGTGGTCACATTGTTCAAAGCAAAAGAAACTGTTCAAAAAAATAATGCAATGTCAGGAAGAAATAGGCATACATGTTCCATTACAAAATACGCACTTAAAACAAAAGAGCCTAGGCACATCATTACATCCCCACCTTTGGGCAGGTAACATAACATGTAAATGGGTACCCTTTTAATATAAAGCATCAATGAAATCATCCCACTGAAAGAAAAGGTCAATCACCTTTAGGCAACTGAACTCCCTAACAATAGTATAATCTCAACCCATACTTTATTTTCATGCTACCTGGCTAAAGTCATATAATGACCTCCTTTGGGCAATCATTGAGCACTTTACCATGGTAGTTTCCCAATCAATATGAGAAAAACCATAGATTTAATTAGACTAGTCACTTTGGTGAATTTCGCCCAATCAAACTTATGCTGTCAACTCATTAGGAAAACTAGTGTCTTACGCTAATGAAACTGTCATGTATGTAATTGACCACACAATATGAAACACTTCAATATAATGTGTCTCTATGATCAATAAAATTGCATTCGAGTATAAACTTGAACAAAGTTCTTTTACTCAATATGACACATATGATGCACATAAAGTATAAGTAGAGAAAGTACATAAAACTCCAAATTAAATTAGAGGAAATATATGTTTATATTGAATTCAGAGGCCAAAAAAAAAAATCTTTTTTATTATTATTTTTAAATCAACATTAATTAATTTTGGCATGATTTAAAATTACCATGTAAAATATGTACTAAATATAATATTTCAATAATAGAAAAGACAATAATTCCAAAGCCTAGAAAATAAAATAATCCAATTTTCAAACACAACTTTTCTTTTGGTGACAACATGGCTGTGGAAAAATAAATAAATAACATATAAAATTGAGAAGGTTTGAACTCATGACCTTCATAAACCTTACAAAGGATTTTAACCAATAGCCCAAATCATTTGTTGCAACAAACTAAGACTAGAATAGCCTATATATTTATCACTCTGCAAAGTTCAGTTCACAAGGAAAAATTAAAACACAAAACTCATTCAAGGGATTCGAACCCACGACATTAGATAAATAATTGAACACCTCAACAAGCAGCGCTAAGCTCCAGTTTTGACTAAGATGGTACTAAAAATATATATATATATACATCTTTCACTGCATTCAGTTTACTACTTGGAAAAATAAAAGTAAAACACAGCTATAGCCTACAAAGATTCAAACACGCAACGTCAGGCTTCTAAATAAGTCATTAAGCCAGCTAGACTACCTCTGAATCTGGAATGGAAATAAACTGTGTTTTATTTAAACTAATAGGACGCAGCTGAAATAAATTGAATGACATTGAGAAGGATCGAATTTGAAACCTTCTAATACTAACACATGCACTTAACCACTCCACTGCCCCGCCAATTACAACAAAACTTAAGGACAAAAAAAATATAAACCCTAAGAAACTGCAGTCGTCTTCAACCTTTAAATCGGGTCGACGCGGCCCATTTAAGCCCGAAAACTAATCTATCACACATACAGTTCAATTTTTATCCATTTTACGCAAATAAACACTCTAATCCTAGGTTTTTAACGCCAAGGAATTCAATTTTGGCATCAATTTCACCAATTAATGATTAGATTTTACTATAATTTGCAAGTGGGTCTCGGATTAAACCAAAAAATAGGGTTCTTAATATTTTTAATCTATCATGTAAGCATGTTATACATCTCAAAATAATGAGCAGGAAAAGACATATGAAAGCCCTCAATCAATTTCACGAAATAACAAATGAATATTCATGAATTAAATCAAGAACTTTCATTTTTGACAATAGCCAAACAAGTATCACGAAATTCTTTAATTTTATGGCTGTAAATTCATGTATAACTGGCTCTGATACCACATGTAAGTATATATGTAAAGATATAAACTCTAGTATACATGATTTTATAGCATAGTTCTGGAATATATATAGTAGCGGAATACATACCTGTTTGAACCATAACAAAAGTAGCTTGTAATCATTACCCGATCACTGACGTAGGTCTTCCTCTTCCTTGCTCTATCCAGAAACAACTAATGTTTATGGGAACAATTAGTCAGGGTTAGAGCAGGAGAGGGGACCTAGCCATATATTTATAATTATTCTAACGGGCCCTCCCATAAAAGGCTTAGTCAGAATATAAGGCCTACACACAATTAATGGTATATGAATTTATGAGGTGGGCTTAAAACAATATAATCACAACCCAGTCTCTATGAATCAGATATTCAGCCTATCTTTATAAAACTAAAAGTAATTAACGGTAGCCCACTTAAGAGAAATATTTCAACAGTCCATACATTCCACAAGGGACAAATTTAAAGCCAATTGGATGAAAGCCCTCGAATAATTACAGAATTTCACAAGGGCCGGGGGTCAATATATTTACTAAGAGACAGTGCTATAAGTTTTATATCTCGCAATACGTACATTAGGTTCTGTACAAATCTAATCAGTGAGACAAATTCAATCACTAAATTACATTCACGTTACCTGTACGTATGTTAATATGTATGCATACACTGTGACAAACTACAATAACCTAGCACTCAAAACAACAAAACAAATTTAACATTTTTAAGGAGAGCACTGAAACTCTAATAAAGGAACTTTCTCTTCTCAAAGTATTTAGCATAATGACCGCTACAAGGAGATAACGTATCCAACAAGCAACCACCAAAGACTATCATGATCGTTCTTCTTTGCAGGATAAAACTAGTGTGAACTGTGGAGCATTGAAACAAGTAAGATGAATGCACCACCCATATGGGCCGACCTATATTTATCTCAATAACCTTTAGAATTGTGACCAAGAATTAAACTAATTTTCTTATGTCTCTAAAAATTATGAGAATCTAGAGTTTTATGAGTTGTTAATATAAAGGTTTAATCCCTTTTTTATAACGATTTAAATTCAATATCCATTAAAAAATATTTTCTAATATTCTATTTTCTAAGAAAATATTTTCTCTCAACAAGTTTAAAAGACATAAAATTTCTATTTCTAGTATTAAATGTAAGGTCAGGACCATTTTAATGCCTATGGGGAACATAAAAAGAAAAGAGAAGGTACGAGTTTCTCTTGCTTTTGGCCCAAGAAAGAAAGTAGGAATTTCGGCTTGTTCCATTCCAGAGAAGATGCTCCCTTGAAGTATCAAGTAATGGGAAGGAACAATAAATTTATTATAATTTTTTTTAGAAAAAATACATGTATATTTATTTTTTAAAAAACATATATATATATATATATATATATATATATATATATATATATATATATATATATATATATATATATATATAGGGTAAAATGCAGTAGAGGTTCCCATTGTTTACTCAAAAATCAATATAATCCTCATTGTTTCAAAATGCTCAAAGAGGTCCCCAATGTTTATAAATATGCTCATTATGGTCCCCACCGTTAAAATTTTGGTTAGTTTTAATATATGTAAATAGTATTTTAGGGGTAAAATTGAAAAATTACAAAAACACAAAATTTCACACGAAAAATACCAAAAAACACACACTAAAATAAACAAAAACACACACAGAACACACACAAAAACACACACGAACACACACACCAAAACACACACAAAAATATACACGAACACACCAAAACACACACTAAAACATACACCAAAATATTCACAAAAACATTATACACACACGAACACACACAAAGCCAAAAACACATACACAAACTCGCGGGTGGTGGTGGTGGTGGTGCTCGCGAGGGTTGAGGTGGTGTTCGAGGGTGGTGGTGGTGCTCGCGTGGGTAGAGGTGGTGTTCGCGTGGGTGGATGTGGTGTTCGCGGGTGGTCGTGGTGGTGGTGCTCGCGTGGATGTAGGTGGTGTTAGCAGGTGGTGGTGGTGGTGCTCGCGTGGGTGGAGGTGGTGTTTGCGGGTGGTGGTGGTGGTGGTGCTCGTGTGGGTGGAAGTGGTGTTCGTGGGTGTTGGCTGGTGGTGGTGCTCACGTGGGTGGAGGTGGTGTTCGCGGGTGGTGGTGCTCGCGTGAGTGTTGGCTTGCGGTGGTGACTGGCAATGTGGGTGATGGTGGTGGCTTGCGGTGTGGTGGTGACTGGCGGTGTGGGTGAGAGTGGTGGCTTGCGGTATGGTGATGACTGGCCGTGGTGGTGATTGGCGGTGTGGGTGAGGGTGGTGGCTTGCGGTGGGCTTACGTGGGTGGGGGATGGTGGCTCGCGTGGGTGGGAGGCGTTGTTCTGATGGCTGGTAGGTGGTGGTGGTGTTGACCGGCGGCTGGTAGGTGGTGGTGGTATTGACCAGCAGTTGATAGGTGGTGATGGTGTTGACCGGCAGCTGGTAGGTGGTGGTGGTGTTGACCGGCGGCTGGTAGGTGGTGGTAGTGTTGACCGGCAGCTGGTAGGTGGTAGTGGTGTTGACCGGCGGCGTTTGTTTGGTAGGGGTGGTGGTGGAGTTGGGTGGGGTGGAAGAGGAAGAAGAAGGGAATGATCAATTTGTAATTTTTTGATTCAGTTAGGGTAGTTTAGTCATTTTATGCATTTTCAGTTAGATTTTTAATGGTAGGGACCACAATAAGTATGTTTATAAACATTGGGGACCTCTTTGAGTATTTTAAAATAATGAGGATTATATTAATTTTTGAGTAAACAATGGGGACCTCTGTTGCATTTTACCCATATATATATATATATATATATAAATATATTTTATATTATGAAAAAATCAAATTTACTCCTACTAGAAAACAAAAAAAGAAGAAGAAGTTATTAGTAATCTAATCATCTTATGCACTCCCATCATCAGTGAGATATTAGATCCTAACTGAAATTAAATGCTTTAACATCTTATGCACTCCCAATCGTGCCAAAAGATCAGCAACCCATTTAAGATGGGAGATTATACATACACCAAATAAAAAAAAGGAGTTCTCGCTTTCAAATTATAGAAGTAGAAAAAATAAAAAGATATACTTCTTACTCAAGTTACCAGTGAAAACCATATAAGGTTTCATTGATTCCGTTTTTCTTTTATTTATTTAAATTTTCTTAATTCTTTATTCAATTTCGACATAAATAAAATGAAAAATTCTTGAGTACCCTACTTCCCTTTGAATGATGAATTCCTTAATTCTTAATAGGTAAAGGAGTCCCTTAGAATTAATAAGGGATTTACTTGTCTATGTTTTGTTCCATTCGATCTTTTAAGTCCCGATTTCACCTTGACGGTTATGTCACAGTACCCTTAAATCCTATACGCGATGGATAGACTTATGCAACCATGACATATTTGCTTACCATAACATAATTTTTCTTTCCAAAAGAAAGAAATGATTAATTCCAAAAAACAAGCCTTTTTTTACGCGGTACAATACAAATAGAAGTGCCTACTTATTTATTACTAAATCGACCATACATCAATTTCTTTTTTTTATTTGGGAGTGTTGACTACACCCCTAATTCTGAGCTTCATGTTACTCCTCGCAAGCGACATGTTGGGCCCAAGGCATCTTAATTGGATTGATTGGGATGGCAGTTTCTCATTTCAAATTTGTAAAATCGGAATTTTGAGCAAATCACACATTGCAATATAGTAGGCCTTCTAATTCTTTAAGAGATTTATCTAAAAGATTAGCGATATAACTAGGAAGACTTTTTAAATATCACATATGGGTTACAGGGCATACGAATTTGATTTAGCCTTTGATATCTTCGTATTCGAGAACCAACAAATTTGAATCTACATTGTTCACAAAATTTTCGGTCTTCTTTTTCATCTCCGATTACTCAATAATTTGCACAAGCGCAAATTCCTCTTTTTATAGGTCCAAAAATTATTTCACAAATTCACTTCTAAAATAATAAAGACAAAATTTTAGAAAAGTAAAAATAATGAGGATTATTTATAAAAATTTCCGTTTTTAGTACAGCTTGTGGTGTTTATTACATTGTATTTTCTCCCACCTTTCTTCTTATTATTTTAGGGTTAGCATAGAAAGTACAAAATAAGGTAGGAGCTCCAACATTGGCAATGGTGGCCATGTCAATTGTGCTTAGCGTTCTTTATAAACTAATACATTTATCACGACATGGTCACGTACACTTGTGTCACGTACTATGTAATCTTTATCAACATAGAAATTATTGTAGGTGTAAAAATTTCAATTCTACAATAAAGACTACTTTAATATTCATGGTAGATGCAAGTTTTATCAGAGTAGGCAATAAATTGGATGACATTTGCAAATCAATAAAAGGTTAAAGAAAGAACAATAGATCTTTCTTACCTCAATCACCTTTCGAATCAAGACCAAGAATTAAATTAATTAGCTCGCTTGTCTCCAAAAATTATAAGAGAGTAGAGTTCTTTGTTTATATAAAGGTCTAATCTTGATTCTATAAGAATTTAAATTCAATGTCCATCAAAGCCTAATCTTTTGTTTTCTAAAAAGACGTTTCAAACAATGTAAACTTTCATTAGACCAATTTTTTTATTTCTTCAAATCACATCTTATACTTAGTACTTAGAATCATGAAAACAAAAAACTAAAAATTCAGGGTCATCACGTGAGAAATGGTGTCAAGATATTAGAGTATAAGCATGCCACCAAAGATGTAGAGCAGTCATTAGGCCTCAAAACTGGTGTAGGAATAGAGTGAAAATAAGCATATAGATGAAGTAGCATAGAACTAATTTTAAGGACGGATCCACCATAATATTAGTTGAAATTGGTTATAATTCTTATATATATATATATATATTGTATATGTGTATCTGATTTATTTATTTTTAAAATATATGTACCTTTATTATGAAAATTAAATTAACTGCTACTTCAAAAAATATTAGTTTTACAGTAGTTACTGAGATGAGATTTTAGATCAGAACCTAAATTTAATTGCTTTAGTATCTTATATACCCTCCAATGTAATCATATAACTTTTTTCTCGCAAAGAAATAGGGATATTAACTGAAAGCCATTTATGAAAATAGCTGGCTAATAAGTAAATTTTTTGAAGATTACCAAGGCTAAAAATTTCAAATTTTGTGGCTGTGAAGCTTAGAATTTAAGCTGAAAAGTTCTGAAGATCAGGGGTACAATAATGTTGTTAGTAAAATTATGTGAGGATATATAATTTGCATGTTGAATAAAAATGCAATTAAGGGAATTGTCATATTATTGCAAATTAGAATTTAAAATTCTAAATAGAAAATAAAACTACAAATAATATATCAAGAAAGAAGACTTACCTGTTTTTGTTATTTTAATAAAATAAAAGAATACCATAAAATACCAATAAGATCGAGGCTTGAATTTGATTCAGTGTCCTTAAAACTTTTATCGCTCCGCTACGATGCTCACATTTTTTGGTGTAAGTCTTTCATCTTGCAATAGCAGCACTTCAAATCACAAGACCGATGAACCAAATAAAGCAAAACTTTCTCGATTTGATAATACATAATTTATATGCATGTACGCATTTTAAAACTCTCGTTTAATGCCAAAACAACCCGGGTACTGACCAAAATATTGACCACTTAATTGCTAAGATTAATTATGAATAATGAAATTAATTGCTGGAAAATAAAACATATGTAACTAATTAAGTAACTAACAACTCATTTATTTCTCATACTTATTTCTAGAATAAATACTTATTCTTAGAATAAATTCTAAATATATTTATTTCTTGAATAAATTATGGAGTAAATTTTGAAAATAGTTACATGCAAAAATAAAGCAATGACCGTCACGACAATCCGAGCCAATTGACTTTATTTTCTTCACGTGGACAAATCCACTTCCTCAATTTTATTTTACCAAGTTAATCCTTCAACTTTCTCATTAAATTTCTTATTTACTACTTATTTGGGTTTGACTTGTGAACCCAAATTTCAACAAGTGCTGTATCATACAATCAATTGTTTTTAACATTATTCTGTTAACGTGAAACTATTAAAAGTTTCAAATCTCTCCATTTGTGTCACCCCACCTTTAGGTTTCAATAATTGACGTCTCACATATCTTAGATTTTTCAGATTGTTGAGTGGGCATGCCTCCATCACATAATATTGCAAAAAATTGTAAAGCAAATGTATTGTGGAGGATGATCCAAGTCCGAATATTACTAACGCAACCCTTGCAGGCAATTTTGTTTCGAGCTGGTTGGCGCGCTGCCTCGCTATCATCACATGCTGCTCATTGTATTTAGCAACCTCAATGGCCTCGGTGCTCATTTGCAGTTTGTTCTGGACATGGTTTAAAAGTATCTATGATCATCTTCTCAAGTGAGACCGCATGCTCAAGTAGATATTCAGCAAACTCAACATCAATGATATGGCCAACAAACCCTTTCATTTCAACCACTTTGAGACATTGATGAAGACGTCCACTAGCTCGGCTTTCGGTTCTTGTTTTTAAGGCGCCATCCCATGGCAGCCGCTGTAGGAAAATGAGAATTTATCATTATTGTCTACAAGAGAACTTGTAATAAACAAACATGTACGTCTAATGACTAATTAAGTGGCCTGGGTGCAAGAGATGAGCAATTGAAGCCAATACCAAAGACGTAAATGACCAAGATATTCACAGAAGTTTTATCCTGGTGAGTTTTACGGACTCACTTGACAGAAGTTTCTCAAGCTCAAAAGTTTACTTTTCTAGTTGAAGACCAAAACCTTGAGACTAACGTGGAATACGCTCGAATTCAACAAATTGAACGCTGTGATCAAATGTTGTTATAAATCCTTAATAATCATGAGAATGGTGAACCTAATTTCAACAAAAGGGTGATTACAAACTGACATAACATTGAAAGTTTTAAATCCTCAAAAGATAGAACATCCATGATCCTAATGCTGCCAAGTCAGAGAGTCCAATGTAAGACTCCAAGAGTATCTACCATCATAACACAGTGGCAAAAACAAACATAATTTGTCTAATAGTGAATGCAAGAAACTGCTGACATCATGGCATGATTAAAACTTGTTATCCCCTATGCGGTTGCCTTAACCGGTGTCATCTTTAGGTATTCCAACATTAGGATTTATGTTCTATTTGGTCAAACTTTTAGTGACTCAAAAGCGCTTTTGTGAGTTAACAAGAAGAATGTAATTTGTTTGGTCTATTTTTTAAAGTACTTTTAAGTTTTAAATAAAAGTTAAAGCTGAAAAAAGCTAAAAAATATGAAGCTCCAAATTGGACCTTTCAAAGCTATTTTGACATAATGCGGGAAATGTTTTATTTTCTTTCTCAAATATACCCTTTCATATTTGTTAAAATTCAACATTGCCTTCAAAATTTCTAAAAGTTCAACATTATCTAATATAGCTCAAACAATCAATGGTTTTTTTTCAACTATACTTCTAACTATAGCTCTAATGTTAAAAGTTCCACAGCTTAAAAGCCAAGATTTCACTGTTAGACCAAACAAAGCCTTAGTATGCTCAAAGTCTACTAGTAGATATGATTTTTTTTTTTCTAGAGGCTTTTGTCTAGAATACAATTCTTTTGAAACTCTTTTCCACTTGAGCTAGCATCTCTATTGAAAAATTCTAAAATAGTACCATCCTCACAAATCGAATGATTAATCAAACTAATAGTATGTGGTACATATAGATTCTAAAATCAGAAGTAAAAGTTTAGAAAGTTAAACCTTCAATGTCAGTTCATTTAAGGAAGGAGCAGCATCTATCAGAGGAGTGAAACAGAAGAGACTGTCAATACTTCTCCCTGAATATTCATTACCAACTTCTTGAGCCTAGGCAAGACTCAACCTCGAAATTAAATCCAGTATTTCTGAAGAATTCCACCCAAAGTGAGAAAAGTTACAGGGATATAGATGAATGTTCTTTCACTTTCCTAAAAAGAAAATGCAAGTGATATTGAATATTTACATCAAGTCCATGTGTTACCAATGTTAGTGTCTCCAGCAGGCTGAAAACGCTATAAAATTAGGGAATTTCTTGAGTTAAATGTTCATAGAACCTATACTCAATGGATAAGTTAGCAAGTTGCGGAACATTTTCCAAAGCTATATACACCTTTGGTCCAAAATATATAAAAGACATTAAATTTGGTGCACTTATTTTCAACTTTATCGAGTGCCAACACCAAGTTACTTCTAAATACTTCAACCGAAGGGATAGGCCACTGATTTTAAGATTTGAAAGGTTTTCTGCACCTTGCACGCTTAATAGCTCTAGACATGGACAATTGGAGATAAGGTACTCCAAAACTTCACTTGTAACATTTACATATCCAAAAGAGAGCGAAACTAGGAAACTAAGACATGAAAGACCATGAGAAATCATGCGTGAGCGCCCTATGGGATCACGGATGTCTGGAAAAGCATAGCATTTACGCTTTGGTCCTCGACCACATGTTGACAAGTCCAACTCGAGCCTTTTGACTTTCACTCGCAACGCAAATTTGACCCAATTGTCAACATCAGCCGTAAATTTTCTATCCAAATCAAACTGTACTCTTGAATTATTCTATATTTCTACCAGAATGCAAATTAATTACTGCATTCACCCATTTCACATATTTGATCCTCTCCTTTTCAAGTGGTCTCCTCTTGGGATTTGATAAGTTGAGGATATTCAACGGGCTGTAGTTCCATAATTGCTTAGGAGCATCAAAATCTAAAGAAGGGATACACGTCCACAAGTACCTCCATCTATGCCCAAGGACACTGATCCTAGCTGCTTCTTTTAGAGTTAAGCATAAAACAATGGACGCAAGAATATCATCTGGCAATTGACTAGTCCAATCTCTCGCAGTCAAACGATTCTACATAGAGAGAGAGAGACAAAGTGTGAGGTTGTTATTACCGCAACAAATCCACTGCTGCCTAGCGCAACCAGATTTTGCATTAGAATAGCAAAAGGCATATATATAAAAAATTATTATACATTACATTGTCCTGTATAAGAAACAATAATGGGACAATGTAATTTAATAGTTTGATAAAAAAATGAAAACTTGGTTAATAATACACAATACATTACCTTTTTGCTCACGACAAAAACAATATTTGACGAGACTCGTCAATTTGGACCTTTTAAGCTCATACATCATTATAATCGAGTAATTGAGTTACCAAATCCAAATGAGATTAGCATGACTAAGATGTAATATTCATAGACTCCATTGAATTTATTATGTTAGAGGGAAAAAAAAAATTGATATGCACAAATATTCTAAATTAAACAATTAAAAACAAAAAAAAAAGCCAGCAACTTTTTACAGAAAAACACAAAGAATGAAATCCAGAACCTACAGATAAAACCTAGAGAGGGGAAAAATCAAATCTTTAATACTTTTTTCTCCATTGTACAACAATAAAGATTCGAACTTTACCTCATCACCGGCAAAACGACAACGTTTCATAATTGATTAGCCAAATTTCAGAAGCCTTTTGCTGTAAAAAATAAATAATAAATAAATAAGAAGGAAAAGCTCAAGTATAGGCTGCAAAATTAAGAAGAAAAGAAAAGTAAGAATAAGAAGAAAGGCATAGAAGCTAAAATAAAGTTTAATCAAACTCCAAAAAAAATGCTTATAAACTTCAAACAAACACAAATAATGGGAAAAAAATAAATAAATAACCTTTGCAAAGATAAAGCTACCTTATTAACTCGACAACTGAAAAGCGTAGATGTCTTTGTGTCTCTATCTGTATTTTTATAGGCGTGAGTATGTGTGCTGCGTGCTTTCAGATTTGAAGAGGGAATCGGAATTGGAATTGGAAGGACCGGGCCTCTTTTAAATCCACAATGAAGTTGAAATTGTTGCGACGATGAAGAAGATCATGCAGCGGCAACGAGGAAGAAGAAAAAAAAAAAATAGAAGATTGAAGAAAATAATGAACTTACTAATTTGCCCCTAAAGATTTTTTTTTTTGATTTGTGGGAGGCGAGAGCCGGCTAGATTATAATTTTTCTCGGGAAAGACTCTCCCCTTTTATCTTTCTCCACAAGGAGCCTCAAGGGCCCCCTAAAGATCTTCGGTATAAAGCCCAAGTGTATGACAATTCCGTTAAAAAATAGACAGAATTGATATTCGGGACTAACAGTGTTTCACTAATATACTC
Source organism: Ehretia macrophylla (assembly GCA_037974665.1). Taxonomy (NCBI): domain Eukaryota; kingdom Viridiplantae; phylum Streptophyta; class Magnoliopsida; order Boraginales; family Ehretiaceae; genus Ehretia; species Ehretia macrophylla. The sequence goes on along the minus strand of CM075778.1, from coordinate 32,319,087 downwards.
AAAGGGCTAAAATATTCATTTCGAAAGTTAAGGGACTAAAAGTTTCCAAATCCCACAGTCTAGCGACTATGGTAAGTACCCTTTTAAATATTTTGAAATTAAGTTGGTTGACATTAAATTTATTTCTTTGATATCATAAGGTTTAAAAGAATAGTGAAAAATTTGTGAGTAATTCCAATTCTTTTTAGAGACGAGGGGTTTGGCAGGGGCGGGAAATAGAGGTATAGAACGTAGGAGGCGGGACGAGTGTTGGAAGACTTTTCAAATGATAGAACAAAATGTAAGGATACATCTCCCATTTTAAACACACCCTCATTCTCATCCCTAATCCCACTCTAGAAACACTCTACATTTTAGTTTAACTCCAGTCACCAATCAAAAACAAAATTAACCTTAACATTACATAAAGCATAAACCCGTTGTGGCATTAACATCATTAGAAACATATGACGGGGTTAAAAGTAAAATTAAGAAACAATTAAACTCTAATTAAAACAAGTTTTGGGGTACAAGTCTCTGTTAAATTACCACTTCATCTAAAAGGTTAAGCTATTAGAGAGGGGTTTGTTATATTAATTATTATCTTCAACACGCCCCCGCAAGTGCAGGCGGAGTTAGTTTTTGAGTCTTGCACTTGGACACATTAAAATGGGTGGCGGTGAGTTTTGAACCCAGGACTTTTTGGCACCTAGGCTCTGATACCATGTTAAATTACCACCTCATCTAAAAGCTTAAGCTATTAGAGAGGGATTTGTTATATTAATTATTATCTTCAACAGTCTCCAAGGACGGCCGACAGTAAAGGGTGTACTTCGAATGCAGTGTGTTCCCGAGTTCGATTCACACAATTTATTTTGGATAACCTTAACTGAATCGGTGCATGTAATGGAACGTACCGCTGCACCTGGGGGTTTACCAAGCAGTGGTCACGCTCCGCCGGTCTCTAATGGCCGGACTCCGCCAACTGGGTTGTCACGTCATCAAAAAAAAAAAAAAAGTTTTGGGATACGAATCTTATTAACCCTAATGTACAACATCTCAGCCGCTCCTAACTCTCATAATCTCAAAGGAAAGTCATTTAATTTGTTTGTTAAATTTGGCATTGTTTTCCCCTTTTTTCCTTATGTTTTTGTACAAAGTTGTTTACTTAAGTTTGTAAGGATAAGGTTTGATATCCTATGTGGGTGATAGTGTATATACATAGTTTATAGCAGGTGTTGTTTTTATTAATGGTAACTTAAATTAACCACTTTGATTTCTTATGATGACAACACTAGTATAGCTTGTCGGCTTCGCTTGAGGGGTGGCATAGGGCTTTGGTTTTTAGATGATGTAGAGATGTTAGCTTTTAAGTTAAAACTCCGCCTGAATATGGCTTATGGAATCAGCGATTGGTTTGAATTTCGTTTTTGTGTAATATTTATTTGACACGAGAAGCAACAAGATAAAAGTTTGACTAATTAGTTTTAACTAAGATTACATTGATTTAGGTTCTGAAATTGAAACATTCTTTGTGTTTACCCCCACCCAATTTCATTCTAACTAACTGTTTAATCTCTTTCTTGAGTTGCTCTTCAGAGTTAAATTTCTGTCTATGAATCTTCTGATTATGTTCTCTTCAGATGATATAAACAATAACACAGAAAAATAAACGAATAAGAGAAGGTTGAAGATCCTCCCCCTCACAGAAAATTCGGCTACATTGAACAATATTGTTCTAGGACGACAAATGATGTGGTATGAGTGCTAAACGAAGCCCAAACTCCCAAATTCTTCCACTCATTCCACATTGGAAGAACAGATGGTGTCTATTCTCATTTGCTAAGCCACAAATCACACAGATACTATTATCAATAACACCCCATTCAAGTAGCCTAACTTTCGTTGGTAGCCTATCAAGAATTGCCACCCAAGTAATAAAGCTGGATTTAGGAATATGGTTTTTGCTCCACACCAAATCATGCCACGGCACTTTGGTCGCCTTGTCTCTAATACACTCCCATGCGCTGGCAACTGTGAACACACCATTATTGCTGCCTTTCCACCTGAATTTATCTTTCAATGAACAGATAGGAGCAAAATTGACATTGCTGCTAATACGCTGAAGCAACGGGTTTGGAGGCCAATGCCAGTTGCCATTACTGATCACCTTCGCACACTATCAGACCACCCAAGCCACCTTCATTTTTTGGTTTACAAACATGGTCCCAACTGACCTTAAGCTCCTCTAGCCGAGTCATTCTTCCCCTTCCATAAGCCACCAGTCAGGAAAGGATCCTAGACCATAATGCTTGAATGCCGTATAAAACAGATTTAATGAGCACAAGTCTTCCCGCAAAAGAGAGACCTCTAACTGAACAATGGTCCACTCTCGAAGTCATTTTCTCAATCAGCTCGTTGCAGGTAGATTTCGATATTCGACATGGTGATAAAGGAACACCCAAATATTCAAAGGGTAGAGAACCTTCCTGGAAGTTAAGGATACTGAGCCGATCTTCCTTAAGGCTTGTATTGCATCCACCCATATACAAACTGCTTTTGCCTTCATTGATGTACAATCCAGAAACAGAGTGAGTACCTCCTTAACAGCTACAGTAGAACTTCTATGAGCTCTCGCAAAAATAGCACGTCATCCGCGAAACAAAGGTAAGTGATTCTCAATTTATAAGCACACTTCCGATGGAAATGGAAACTCTTTACTTTTAGCCATTTTATCCATAATGAGTAAAAAATAAAAAATTGAATTGTTTATACGTTAATTCTTTAAATTAAACGAGAGATTCAAATTTGCTCCTACATATTTGTAAAATTTTACTCCATTGAAGGCTTAGATTTCTAAATTTTACTTGAGACTTTAGAATCTATATATACCTGTACTATTAGTTTGATTAATCATTATATTCGAGAACATTCATGGTACAATTTTAGAATTTTTTGACAAAGATGTGTGCCCAAGTGAAAAAGAGTTTCAAAAAAAAATTATTATTTTTTGATTAAATTTGTTAAATTGTGAATTAAATTATTATTTTTTTAAATCGGTAAATCGTAAAATTTGTTCACATTGAACTCTCTGATTAATCATGCCAATGTGTTATGATGGTGGATGCTTTTGGGTCTACATTGAACTCTGTTATTAGATGACAATAGGATAACGAGTTTCATATTTTAAGAAGATTCAAAACTTTCAGTATTATGTACGAGTTTATGATCACGCTTATGTTGAGATCATGTTGATCACTATGCTCATGCTTATTAAAGATGTAAAACAACATTTGACCATTGCATCCAATTTGTTGAATACGAGTGTATCCACGTTAGTCCCTAGGCACGGATCTCCAATTGAAAAATTATATATCCAGTGAGTCTTTAAAACTCACAAGGATAACATGCTATTTGAATATCTTGATCATTATATAGTCGTGTTTTAGTTTTGTTAAGGTATTGGTCCTGATACTCCGCCTTTATTGGAAGCTGAGCTCCAAGTACTTGCAAAAGGAATCTTGGGGTTACATCCCTTAACCTTCTCTGATGTTTAAGTTAGCGGAGTGTGGGAATAAAATATTTAAATGAAGTTAAGTGAGATTAAAAGGTATTAGTTACCTCTCTTTATGTGTGTGGACTTGTATTTATAGTGTTTATGGAGCCAGAATTGGACGCCATGTGTCCTTACATTTCTTGAAAGTCAAGGCACCTTGGTGACTAGGGATCTCAAGTAGGGGCGTCCTGGCAATCGGGGCTCTAGCCCTCCGAGGTCAGGGTTCCGCGCCAATACTACCTTATGACTTATAGTTGGCTGTGAATCTTGGCTCTATGATCAAGGTCTCGTGACTCAGCCATTAATTGATACCTTTTATATTTCTAAGTGGTTTTATCGCACCCCTATCAAGTTTCACTTGTGTTACTTAACCGTTAGTACCTTTGTGGAGTGTTAAAATCTTAAGGACATCGAGTCAAACTCGAAGCTCGATCCTAACATCTGTATTAATTTATTATTAGCACATTTGTAAAGTGTTAGAGTCTTAAAGATTTTGAGTCAAACTCAAAACTCGATTTTAATATTGGTATTAATTTATTTTTCTAGTTTTAATTTTCTATATCGCTTGTAAAATTCAATTTACTGTATATACTGTCAGTCTTCTTTCTTCGCTTTCTACAATATTCTAGTGGTACAGATCATGTGTACAAGCATTACATCTTTCGATCAATATCCCGAATGTCACATGCACACTCAAAGCCAACATGTTCGGTCTTCTTCATTCATCAACCCAACTAATGACTCGATACTCTCATTTTTGCCTACTTATTCATCAACATAATCAATGACTATACTTTCCTACCAAAATTCCTAAAACATTTAAGATTTTCAGTCTTAAATTGAGTCATATTTTGTAGCTTGTATATATATATATATTTTTTTATATATAAATTGTAAAAATCAATTATAGAACCGAATGTAAGAAGATTGTTTGAGAATGAAGTACTTAATCAAGAACTGAGCCACATGGAAGCCACCCCCTCCACTACACCCCCCTGCCCCCCACACCCCCCCCCCCCAAAAAAAAAAAAATCTGTTTATATAGTTTTAAATAGAACAATTAGCCAACTAACTAGAAAAAGAATAATCGGCCCTCCCAACAATTTTACCCCCTAAAAAACAAAACAATATTTGGCCACTTTTGACTATCTTTTTACTTTTAAAATATATTTATATAATACATAATCATGTATATAATCATTACTGTAAAAAAACATCTCCTCGATCTTTATTCTCCTTCAAAGGAACCTCCTCTCTATTCTCCTTCAACAACTCATATCTCTATTTATCTACTATTCTTCATTCACATTTTTTTCTAAGTTCTAGTTTGTACTATTTTTTTTCAAAATTCTAATTCTCACCAACAAACTAAAATGCACAAAATTATGGTAATATATCATGAAAATTTTGTATTATAATATTTTTTTATCATATAATTTTATCCTTAATTTATTTTATTAACTTTTTCAGTAGGTGAACATCCTGAAACAGGGCACCAACTAAGGTAAGTAATTTGACTTACTTCTTATAATATTTTTGTTAGTGTATGTTCTTGTTAATTATATTTTTGTAGTAATTTTTTAGTCTAAATTAAATGAGTCATCATATTTCGATTATTGTCCTAATATAGGAATGTTCAATAATTTTGTTAGTCATATTTTTTTGTAGTACATTAAGTTGGCTAGAGCTTCATATCTTTATATTATAAAAAGGTTCAAGTTTGGCCAAATGTCAATATATATCATTTATATTTAATTGAATTTTTAATTAGATTTTTGTTATTTAATTTTATTGTAATTAATTATATTAATTGAAAAATGAAAGATATTTTGAGTCTCTTTTCTACTTGTCAAAAATACTGTACAAAAAAAATCTCGATCCTCCAGTACTAAATTTTGGCTTCGTCCCTGTACTAGATATTGTTGATAGGAAAAATACTTTGATACTTATATAATTAATAATTTGACCTTTTCTAGAAAGAAATTGCAATGATATAAAGAAAATATTTTGCAAAATAATAAAAATATATATATATATATATATATATATATATATATATATATATTCAATTGTTAATTCTTCCATAATTTATTATAAGTTGTATAATATTTATTGAAAATGATCTACATGGTTATCAAAATATGACTAGAAAAATACAATGCTGACAAATGGATAAATCATGACCTATGATACTACTATATAAGGGGTCCTCCGATGGCAGCCGCTGCAGGAAAATGAGAATGTTATCATTATCATCTACAAGAGAACTTTTAATAAAGAAACATATCTAATGACTAAATTCCCTGGGTGCAAGAGAGATACAATTGCAGCTAATACCAAGGATGTAAATGATCTAGATATTTAGAAAAAAGTTTTATCCTAGTGAGTTTTACGGACTCACTAGAGAAGAAGCTTCTCAAGCTCAGATGTTTAATTTTTTAGTTAGAGACCAAAGCCTTGGGACTAACGTGGAATACGCTTGAATTCAACAAATTGAAAAATTCTAAAATAGTACCATCTTCTCAAATCGAATGATTAATTAAACTAATAGCATGGGGTACATATAAATTCTAAAATATGAAGAAAAAGTTTAGAAAGCTAAACTAAACCTTCAATGTCAGTTCGTTTAAGGAAGGAGCAACATCTATCAGGGGAGTAAAACAGAAGATACTGTAATTACTTCGTGCCTGAAAATTCAATACTAACTTCTTGAGCCTAGGTAAGGCTATACCTCAAAGATCAATCCAGTATTCCTAAAGAATTCAACCCAAAGTAAGAAAATATACAGGGATATACATCAATTTTCTTTCACTTTCCTAAAAAGGAAAATGCAAGTGATAGTGAATACTTACATCAAGTCCATGTGTTACCAGTGTAAGTGTTTCCAGCAGGCTGAAAACGCTATAAAATTTGGGAATTTTTCGAGTTAAATGTTCATAAAACCTATACTCAATAGATAAGTTAGCAAGCTGCGGAACATTCTTCATAGCTGTATACATCTTTGGTCCAAAATATATAAAAGACATTAAATTTGGTGCACTTATTTCCAACTTCATCAAGTTCCAACACCGAGTTACTTCTAAATACTTCAACCCAAGTAATGGGCCACTGATTTTAAGATTTGAAAGGTTTTTTTTGCACCTTCCACGCATAATAGCTCCAGACATGGACAAGTGGAAATAATGTACTCCAAAACTTTACCTGTAACATTTACATATATATATCCGAAAGAGAGCGAAACTAGGAAACTAAGACTTGAAAGACCAAGAGACATCACGCATAGCAATTACGGTGTGGTCCTCGGCCACATGTTGACAAGTCCAAGTCGAGCCTTTTGACTCTCCTTTGCAACGCAAATTTGATCCAATTGTCAACATCAGCCGTAAATTTTCTATCCAAATCAAACTGTACTCTGAATTGTTCTATATTTCCACCAGAATGCAAATTAATTACTGCATTCACCCAATTCACATATTTGATCCTCTCCTTTTCAAGTGATCCCCTATTGGGATTTAAACATGCAGAGCTCACCCCATGTGAGTATTGTTTCGATTCGTCAAAATTTTTGAAGAGTTTTTCTTGTGGATATTTAACGGGCTGCGGTTCCATAATTGCTTAAGAGCATCAAAATCTAAAGAAGGGATACATGTCCACAAGTACCTCCATCTATGCACAAGGACACTGATCCTAGCTGCTTCTTTTTAGAGTTAAGCATGAAACAATGAACGCAAGAATATTATCTGACAATTGACTAGTTCAATCTCCCCCCCACCCCCACCCCCACCCCCACCCATCAGTCAAATGATTCTATAGAGAGAGAACAAAGTGAGAGGTTGTTATTACCGAAACAAATCCACTGCTACCTAGCGCAACCACCTTTTCCTTTAGAAGAGCAAAAGGCCTATATATAAAAAAATTATTATACATTGAATTGTCCTGTATTAGAAACAATGATTTAATAGTTTGATAAAAAGATGAAAACTTGGTTAATAAGAACTTTAACTTTTTGCTCATGACAAAAAGAATATTTGACGCGCGTGACTTGTCAATTTGGACCTTTAAGCTCATAAATCCAAATGAGATTAAGAAGTATAGATTCCATTGAATTTATTATGTTAGAGGAAAAAAATAGATGTGCAAAAATATTCTAACCTAAACAATTAAAAACAAAAAAAAAAAAGCTGGCAACTTTTTACAGAAAAACACAAAGAATGAAATCCAGGAGAGGGGAAAAATCAATTAATCTTTAATACTTTTTTCTCCATTGTACAACAATAAAGATTCGAACTTTACCTCATCACCGGCAAATAGCTAACTTTCATAAATGGTTGCAGAAGCCACATAAGGAAATGGTCCAACGAACGCCATTTGAATGGACCAAGCCAATATTCCTACTTTCTTGCAACCCATGCATGAGATTCGCTGGCAATTTACTAGACGGATTTAGTGAAAGGAAAAACTCAAATGCAGGACTGAGTCGAATACCACATATATATATATATATATATATATAATTAATGCATGTAAGAAATCTATATACTACAGCTAATAAGCTATAGAAATTATAATAAACAGGTCAGCAATATAAGATAGGCCTGCTATTCATGATACAAGTGAGTAATGTTGCGTTGTTAATTCATCTTAAACTGATAATATTAGGTTATTGACTTATCAGATGTGGCTAATTGACTCCATCCTTAACGTTTTAGTGACTGGATGTTGCACGGCAATTTGCGCGCGAACCGTGACATAAGCTTGGATATACTAAGTATACTAAAGTTTCACAGCTAGAAGATTAGAACTATGTGAGCTAATTAATTTTACTGATTGAAAATTCAAGATCTTTTAGACTATCTTGTATGGTTAATAGGGGTTGCAACCTTGATGTAGTGATCGAAAACTTTTAATCTGGTCTTGACTGATTTGGTGCATGTATGGACCACACCACTACACCTATATTTATCAGTTAATAATCGAGATCTATCGGATAATTCACTGGTCGGACTTTGCTAACTAAATTTTCACATGATTGAAAGAAGAAAAAGAAAAAGGCATAGGCCTACACCAGACAACGTGAGCAAATGCCAGGACATTGGGCCAAGACTTCAAATAACTTGAATTTTACATGTTTTAGAAAAACAAAAATTACATTTTAATGGATTTTAATTTTAGATCCATCAGAACTAAACCTCTATATAAACAAATCATACCGCACATAGGGTTTATGGTGATGAAATAATTCATGCAAACAGGGCAGAACTAGGAGTTCTTCTCATTGAAGACTAAAACACATTATTTTTCAATTATATGAGTAAATATATATATATTTTTTCATTGGACTAATTAGTTTTAAATAAGATTACATTGATTAAGGTTCTGAAATTGAAAAAGGACTCCATTCTTTGTGTTTATTTGTATGAAGTTGCCTGTTTTTTTATTAAAAAAAATGTATAAGTTATTTTTGCTTATCAATTTATTTTCGTTACATGATGAATTCAATTGATTTCCATGATTAAAAGATGTTAATGAGGCTAATTTAGTTCTGATATATTTCTGTTACCTTAAAAAGTCGAGATTGAATACATGTCGTGTCAAATATTCTTTTTATCATGAGTAAAAAGTAAAAAGTTGAATTGTTTATACGTTAATTCTTTAAATTTAACGAGAGATTCAAATTTGCTCCTACATTTTTTGTAAAATTTTACTCCATTGAAGGCTAGCTTTCTAAAATTTTATTATGACACGGTTAAGGCAATCATAGGGGTGGATAATAAGTTTTAATCATGCCATGATGTTACCAGTTTCCACTTTCCTGCATTGATCACTAGTAGACACGTTATGTTTTGTTTTTGCCATTGTTTGATGAGATATTCTTGGTGATATTTGTCAAATCGTGAATCAGATATATAGTAAAAAACTTAGAGAATCTATTCTTTTAAAAGGTGTGGGATCTTTGATTGATCTGTCTCTTATCCTCTTGCTGTAGATTATTAGTACTAGGACATATATATCAAAAGCTCAGTGTGCAATTTGAGTCGATAAATAGAAATATGTCTTGTTCATAACATAAAACCAAAGATACTGATATCTTGACAGCATTCCGAGTAACTTCTCAATGTATTAATACATATCTTGATTTTTTCTTGACTCCTTTCAAAAGAGGTAAGATCTAGTGAATTAGAAACAATTAATTAAATAAGAATTCAAAAACTAGTTTATGGAATAGACATATCAATATACATGGGTCATACATTTGCTTCCACTTACCGTTCTTACATTAATAGGAATGGGACTTTGTTTTTTTCAGGCCTTTTAACCAAGCGATACAACCCTGAAAAGCTGCTTTATTAAATTATCATTTTTTTAATTAATGAATCGTAAAATTTGTTCAGATCACTATGCTCATGCTTATAAAGATGTAAAGCAACATTTGATCATAGCATCCAATTTGTTGAATACTAGTGTATCCACGTCAGTCCCTAGGCATGGATCTCCAAATGAAAAAATATATATTTAGTGAGTCTTTAAAACTCACTAGGATAATATGTTGTTTAAATATCTTAATCATTATATAGTTATATTTTGGTTTCACTTGCATTATTCAACTGTTAGTACCTTTGTAGAGTATTAAAATCTCAAGGATATAGAATCAAACTCAAAACTCAATCTTAATATTGGTAGTAATTTATTATTAACACCTTTGTTGAGTGTTAGAGTATATATATATATCGATCAATATCCCGAATGTCATATGAAGCTAGCATGTTCTGTTTTCATTCTTCAACCCAACTAATGACTTGATACTGTCTGTTGATTGATACTTTCGTTTTTGCCTTCCTTATTCATCAACATAATCAATGACTATTTTTTCTTCCCAATTCCTCAAACTTTTAAGATTTCCAGTTTTAAATTGAGTCATATCTTATAGCTTGTATTCTTTTACTATAAATTGCGAAAATCAATTATAGAACCGAATGTAAAACTCTTGAGTAAAAGATTGTCTAGTAATAAATAGATGATGAAATACTTGATCGAGGACGGAGCCACATGGAAAGCCAAGGGGGGCCGGCTGTTTATATAGTTTAAATAGAACTATTAGCCAACTAACTAAAAAAAGAATAATCGATCTATGCATTGTGGGTTAACTAAAGTGGGATAAGTCCTAAATTATCAAAATAATAATAATAATAATAACCGACTCGTCCAACAATTTTACCCCCTAAAAATCAAAAAAAATATTTGTCCACTTTTGACTATCTTTTTACTTTTAAAATATAATTATATAAAACATAATCATGTTATATAATCATTACTCTAAAAAAACCATCTCCTCTATCTCTATTCTCCTTCAATGGAACCTCCTATCTCTATTCTCCTTCAACAATTCATTTCTCTATTTCTCTTCCATTCTTCATTCCCATATTTTTCCTAATCCTAGTTACTATTATTTCTTTTTAAAATTCTAATTCTCACCAACAAACTAAAATGTATATCATGAAATTTTGTATTATATTTATTTATTGATTTTTTTGGTTATATAATTTTATCCATTTATTTTATTAATTTTTTCATTAGGTCAACATCCTAAACTAGGGCACCAACTAAGGTAAGCAATTTGAATTACATCTCGTAATAATTTTGTTAGTGTATATTTTTGTTAATTATATTTTACTAGTAATTTTTAGTCTAAATTACCTGAGTCATCATATTTCAATTATTGTCCTAATATAGGAATGTTTAATAATTTTGTTGGTCATATTTTTTAATACATTTATAAGTTGCCTAGGGCTTCATGTGTTTATAATGTGAAAGGGTTCAGTTTAGTCAAATGTAAATATAAATGATATATTTAATTAAATTTTTAGTTACTTTTTTATTTAATTTTATTATAACTAATTATATTAATTAAAAAATAAAAGATATTTTTTTAGTCTATTTTCTACTTGTCAAAAATACTGTAGAAAAAAAAATCTCGGCCTCTCAATACTAAATTTCTAGCTTTGTCCCTATACTTGATATTGTTGATAGTAAAAATACTATGATACTTATATAATATGTCGATTTCTAGAAAGTAATTGCAATGATATAAAGAAAATATTTTGCAAAATAATAACAATATATATATATATTCAATTTTTAATTCTTCCACAATTTATTATAAGCTATATAATATTTATAAAAATTGATCTGCATGGTTATCAAAATACAATCTTTCTACATGATAATCCTGATCAACACATGAGCAAGATGACTAGAAAAATAAATTCTTTAAAAATGGATAAATCATGGCTTGTGATACTACTCTATCTATCTTCAAAGTTTGTGGGACATTGCTTCCAATTTTGATTTTTCCAACCCAGCCGTGACGGACCAATAGAACCAGCCAATCGACTTTTGCCAAGGAAGAAACCGTGATTATGGGCTCAGAGATGAGCTATATCTTGAGCCCATCAATGGCTTCTTTGAACTAGTTAAATCTCATTTGAGCAACCCCATTTGACCAACTCCAATCTCCTGAAGAGCTTCAATTAGCTATTTTGAGCCAATGCCATTACGTTTCCGGCACTGTTGACAACTTCTTCAGTCCCGTCAATTCCTCGGCGACGTTGGTTCATCATCACCACAGCTAGGGCCAACTACTCAATTTGGCGCAGAATTCTAGACATTTTTTCATAACTCGAAATCATTTATTAATGATTGTATTGAGTCATAGAAATTCTTGACCAAAAAATGAAAAAAAAAGTCATAGAAATTGGTGATGGGTAGGGCCTATTTATACTACTCAAGTAGGTCGGTGTAACTTTTTTTATCTAAGGCAGTTTATCATTAGTGACAACATTTCATCATTAACCGTTGATGGTATAAACATGAAAAGAACAACTGTGAAAAATTAAAACAGAAATTTATAAATCTAGTCTACCATATTAATTCTCAATTCACGAGTCGTAGCCTCCAAGTGTAATTTGAAATCATGTGGGACACTGCTTCAGACCTTAATTTGTCCAATCCAACTATGGTCGACCAGTAGAACAAGAGAATTGAATTCATCTATCGAAGACACCTTAATGATTGGCTTGAAGATGAGCTGCCTCTTGAGCGCTTTGATAGTTTGCTTGGAATGGTCTCGTACAGTGCATCAATGACATCATTTTGAGTCGTGAACATGAGGGATTTGGCGTGGCCTACCTGGCCCTCAGCCCGGTGAACTTGTGTTTGGCACATATTTATCATCTCAACAGCAGAGGCCAGCTGTCGCATCTGGATCAAGCTCCGAGACATCATCGAAATGATTATGAATGATTTTATAGTTGAGTGGGTGGGATTAAAGTGTGAGTGTATCGAAATGGAATGCTGGGTGGGGCCTATACATAGTTGATTAGGTCGGTCTAAGTTTGTGTCAATGGCAGTGTAAGTTTAGTCAAAGGAGCATTTTGTAATTTTGAGTCAAAGGTTCAAAGGCAAGTGTGTGATTTTGAGCCAAACGTGGGTTTCTTATATACTTGAAACTCACCCAATTTTGTACTTCCACGACAGAACAAACATGACAAATTAAAATTTGTCCTATTGATTAAAATTAATCAATTTAGTTCTTACTATTTCTAAGAAAAATTCATTTTCGTCCCCAAGTAGAAGTCATGTGCGGGGATTAAATTTAAAAAAAAAATGAAAAACAATAGAGGACTAAATTAAAAAAAAAATAGAAACAATAAGGAGTAAATTGACTAATTTGACTATTTCTAAACAATAAGAATGAATTTGGAATTTCGGCCAAACAATATGGACTATTTATGTAATTTTTCCAATTTCTGAATCTTAAACTTTTTTTTTTCTCGGAACGAATCTGGAACTCGCGATATGTATTTCATGAAGATGAAACGAAAATAGAAAATAGTCAATCTTACAAAAAAAGGAAGACAGTAGTCAATAGAATTTTGAGTTTTGCACAAGACAAAAAGGCTTGACGAAAAGGGAAAGATAGAACAAAATGGCAGGAGAAAAAGGAAATGGTTGGTCCATGTTAGCATATCTATAATCGTGCGGGTTAAAATATGTATAAATATTTCTATTATTTTTTAATAAATTGTTAATCAGGATTTTGGCTTTCGAATTTTTGCAATATCAAATATCTAACCCTATCGAACTACCTATCAGAAATCATTTATAAAATTAAATCCTTAAAGAATTACTCGTTTGTCGGATAAACAGGTTTATAATCAAATTAAATAACAAATAAATTTGAGTTTCTAGACCTACTCATTGTCATTCCTAATCTTAATTCCTTCTCGACATTGTTTTCCATTTCTTCCAAGATGTGTGGTCATTAAGTTTTACCTATCACGTCATAATACCCCAGTCATAATACCCCTTAATTTCACATTATTTTTCATGACATCCAATTGATTCAAGCTATAAATTAGATCACAACCAAACGTATAATTTTATATCTAAGAGTTGGTGGAGCATAAGGTAATGACCGATTGTAATTAAAGATTTTGTGTTTAAATCACGATTTTGACATCTCTCGTGCCCAAGAAAGAAAAGCGCAAAAAAAAAAAAAAGCATTTTTTTCCCAAAAGCAAAACAAAGCCTTGTATTTTTAAGATTAGAGAATTGATCTCAATATCACTCACACCTAAAACAATAATCAACCCACTCAACCAAATGGCCAATGGCCATTATCTCTATGTTTCATTCTCTGCAAATAAATAAGAAATATATATTTTCTTTTTTGTAGCAGAGATATTTCTTAAAATTTAGGATTTTGGCGAATCGACATTGAGTCGACTCAGTCATGTCTTCTGATTCCATTCCCAAAATGTCTTCCATCTCTTTTACTCCCTCTAACCCTAAAGATTTCGCCAAAACGGTTATCTTTTCTAAAAAAAATTAATCAATAATATATGTTTTTAGTAGTTTAAATGCATTTTTGTGGGTGTTTGTGTAGGGATTTTATATTTATGGATTCAAGTGTTTCTTTTTATGAATTTTCAATTCAATTGAGTAACTTTTAGTAATTAAAAGAAGAAGACGATGCTTTCTTCTCTTATTATTATTATTTTTTTATCGACACAACCATTCATAGTATGGATATAAAAAAAAGTTGCATCCCCAACCATGATATGGGGCCACATTAATTAACAAAGCAACTGCTTAATTTTGTTCTTTTGGTCATAAGAACCGCTCAATAAATGTAACTTTTTTTTGGTTGTACTTAATTAATGTAACTCATAAGTCCCTTTTTTTTTGCAATAAGGATTTCATTAAAATGAAACATGAAAATACAATAATTCAACCAACTATAGAAGGAGCAAAATCAGCTACAAAGATATCAAAAAGTGGGGGACAAATATTAGAGGTCCAATCAATTGTTAATTTGTTAAGAAAATAATGCTTAGCGACTCAATGTACAGCATAATTAGCTGACCAAATTATATTATTTATATTGCCTATAAATTGAATTGTATGTGTGAAGTTATGGATATGGCTTGAATACTAGATTACTTGAATGACTATTTGGTTATATGTTAAATTGTTACAATTGACTATTTGGTTGTTATCCTGATTATGTGAATAATTGAAATGCGGTGCTAATCATTTGAAAAAAGGCTCTGGGACTGGGCATGACGACGGAAAAGGACACACTGAGGAGATTACGTTGCGTTGAGGAACTCGTGCAAGTGCTGTTCTAATTGTTATTTAGTAGGGAATCTAACATGAAGATGAAGATCGAGATAAAGGCTCAGAAGAGGTCTTCGTTGTAGCGAGGAAATTTGGACTTTACACCAATGGAAGGATTTGTTAGGTTTTTCGGCTTCAGCCCAAGCTCAAGAAGAAGTTAAAGACAAGTAGAAGTCCGTTAGGAGTAGTAATAGGTTTCAGAATCCTAGTGGAGTCAGATTTTGGTGCCTACAAATAAGACTTTCTAGCAATTGGATTGCAAGGGAGCCACCAAAGAAAGAACTTGGAGAGATTGGATTAGATTTTATTTATTTTTTAGATTTATTTTAGTTTTATTTTATTTATTTATTTAGGTTTTAATAGTATATAATAAATTTTAAATTAATTATTTTTTATTAAATATGGAACTTTTGTCTCATTTAAAAACTAAAAATTATTTTATATTATTTTTTTTTAAATATGTTTTATATTATTTAAAAGTTATTATTTATTTTAAACTAAAGTTTAAAGTTCTTGCTAGATTACGTGGCCACAAATGGATGCACGTCAATTTTTTTACACTACATGAGCAACAAATGACAAGACAATTAATTTTTAGATGAAAAGTAACTGGACTAACAATAACACAATTAAAATAGATAAAAGACAATAAATTAACACTTTTAAAAATGAGAAAACAACTTATTAAACACAATAAAAATAAAAGACTAAATTGGACGAAAACCATTCCTTCATGAATTCTTCTCTTTTTTTTTTTTTTTAAATAAAAATTTTATTAATATGAACAAATAATTACAAACGAGTTAAACCAAAAACAAACGTTTAGACGAGGATCCTACTATAAACGTCCCAGGCCGTAGTTGACATCTGTACCCTTAGTCCTCAAACCACTTTTTCAGTACAACGTGACACGTGTAATACCCAGGTCATTTACAAGGGCAAGCTGGACAATTAACATTGGGCGCCTCGTAAACCTTTACAACCTTTTCCGTTAATAACAAACTTTGGAAGATGAGTTTTGGTCAGACACTTCTGCTTTTCTTTTTTTTTGGTCAAAGTCAGACACTTCTGCTGACTCGATGAAATTAACCTTACGTCTCTTGTCTCCATTTATTGTTGGGCTAGAGTTGTTTTTTTATCTTGAGATTGCCTTTATCACTAGCCTGGCCCGCAATGTCTCGAAGATTAGGTGGTTGAGATTGGGTACTAGTAAGTGAAGGTTTTAAGGTTGGTGGGGTTTGGGTTGAGGAGGGTTCTAAGTACAGTGGACCCTTTTTTGGTTTGACTGGGTTATTTGTGTGGGCCTGGAAGAAGATTGGCCCAAGGAAAAGTGGGCCTCTCCAATGGTTTGCGGCTGACTCTTGGATTGAGTAGGGCTTGGTGTATTCATAAGCGACAAAAGTAGCTAGCCGAAAGAGAAACAAATCATGGATTTTTTTTTTTTTTGCTAAAGGCAAGCTTGAATAAAAATCAGAACAAAAAATTTACATAGTTACAACAAAATCACCAAAAGGTACGGTCATTGATACTCCAAGCCCTACAGATGGCTTGGTTTAAAAGAGTATATTTAACTCTCTTCACTTTACACATTTTTATACGAACATAAAAAATAATGTTAGAAAGAATTTGCTCCTCGGCCAAAATTTCATTATTGTGGATGCGTCTGTTCCGTTCCTTCCACAAGTGGAACACAAATGCACCCAAAAAACATTTCATAATAATCGCATGGAAGGAAGAACAAGAATCAATATGAGTAAATCATTCCTCAATCAAATACCAATTGTTAATTGCCATAGGCCTTTTGCACATTCCCCATCCAATTTTCCAAATCCTGCGAGCAAAGGAGCAACACCCAAAAAGATGATCCCTATCTTCATTGCAAACATAGCAGAAAATACATTTAGGTTCCACGTCAATACCCCAACTCAAGAGTCTCAGTTTCGTTGGTAATTTATTCAACCAACAAAGCCAAGTGCACACAGCATGTTTGGGAATTGTGAAATCGAACCAAATCGAGCTGATCTACAAGATTTTATCTCTTTGAGGTTTAATAGCATCAATCGCCCATATCAATCTATACTTCCCATAATGAGAGTTAGCCCAAACCATAGTATCATCTCTACTACTTTGTGGACGAAAACCATTCAAATGATTCTGGATAATGGCAAACATTGCATCAGAATGAGGCCAAACCCAACTATCCCCTGCAACAAAGTCTGCCACCATGGCATTGCAATTAAACCCATTAGCACAAATATAAGCTTCGCCAAAAACATCCATTAAGATCCCCAAAGGGTGCCACTGATCCTTCCAAAAACGGGTGTTACAACCATTACCAACTTTGTAAATAATAAAATTACGAGCCAAGCTTCTAAGTTGTAGAATTTTTCTCCCCGACCATGACGGTCGAGAAAACATATGAATATCCCAAAAGTTGGTTCTGCGCAAGTAAGTAGAAAAAATCCATCTACACCAAATCGACTATTGTTTAGTGTGAATGATCCAAAGATATCTAAGAATAGCCACTTGGTTTATCACATGAAGGTCTGTGATGCCAAGTCCCCCCTCATCAAAGCTTCTACAAACACTGTCCCAAGAAACCTTTGCCTTTCTCCCATTGTTATCAATCCCAAACCAAAGGAAAGATGCCATGATTCGTTCAATTTCTTTAAGGGTGCCTTTAGGAAGGATGAACATACGTGACCAAAAGCAATTAATATTGCTAAGTATAGACTTAACAATTTGCAACCGCCCAGCAAAAGATAAATATGAGTCAGACCACGTACAAATTCTTGAAGTTATGCGGTGAATGAGGTATTTACAGTGGCTATTCAACAATCTCCCAGAAATGAGTGGCACTCCCATGTATCTGATAGGTAAGCTTCCGATCTTGAAACCAAAAGTATTAGCAATAGAAGTCTTTGTAATACCATCACACCCCCCAATGAATAACTCATTTTTCTCATTGCTCATAGTAAGGCCTGACATGAAGGTAAAATGGTCCAAACAAGCTTTAATAATCTGAGCCGATTCGCTTCATCTTTCAAAAACACCATCAAGTTGTCAGCAAAGCATAAATGACTAATCCGACTCGCCTTACATCTCGGATAGAAATTAAAATCACAGGACTGAGTTGCACGATCAAAAATACCAGACAACTTCCATAGCTAAAACAAACAGATAAGGGGATAATGGATCCCCTTGTCTTAAGCCTGTCGTACCTTTAAAATAGCCATGAATGCTACCGTTAATAGAAACTGAAAACCTGGGCGTCGTGATACAGTTTGTGATCCAAAGAATAAATTGCTCAGGGAAATTGAAAGCTCTCAGAGTATTGATGACAAACTCCCACTGGACCAAATCATACGCCTTCTTGAGATAAGCTTTAATCACATATTGATGAGTAGACCCTTTATTATCATACCCTCGAATCAGCTCCTGAGCCAACAAAATATTATCAGAAGTACACCAACCCTTGATAAAGGCATTCTGAGAGTCAGAGATAAGAACTGGCATCAAACCACACAATCTGTTGGCCAAGATCTTTGAGATACATTTATAAAGGACATTATAACAAACAATAGGTCTAAACTCGTTCATGGAAGATGGGTTAGCCACTTTTGGTATAAGGACCAAATTAGTTGAATTTATCTCAGAGAGAATTCTACCTGACCTGAAAAAAGATCTAACAGCCAAAATAACAACATTCCCCACAATACTCCAAGTCTGTTTGAAGAAGAAAGAGTTGAAACCATCGGGCCCTAGACTCTTGTCATTAGGAATAGAAAACATCGCATCCTTAATCTCTGTATCAGTAATAGGATGAAGAAGATTGGAGCCTTGTTCATTATTGACAAATTTCTTCACAAAAATTCTGATGTCTGCCTCAGACGAATGATTCAGATTCAAATGTTCAGGAACAATCAGATTCTTGAAGAAAAAAATCTCTTCTTTATTAATCCCCTCAAAAGTATTAATAGTTATGCCATTATGATCCTGAATGACTGAAATAGAGTTTTTTGCAGGTCTAAGTTTAGTCATACGAAAAAAGAAAGAAGTGTTGGCATCTCCTTCTTTAATCTATTGAACTCTTGACTTCTGTCGCCAAATACTCATTTCCATTTCAGCAAGGGATTTGAGTTCAACAGATAGTCGATTTTTTTCCTCACGATCACCATAATCCCCATTACCAGCGAGAATTTTATCTTGTACATCCCGAAGCTTGGCTCTAGTTTCTGCAATTTTTTGCGCAATATCGCAGAAAAACTCATTGTTCAGTTTCCTCAATTCAACCTTAAGAAGCTTAAGTTTCTGAACATTGGATTGCCATCAATTTGAGTAGCCCAAACACTGCTAACAATGCTAAAAAAACTCTCATGATTAGCCCAAGAGTTAAAGAATCTGAAAGGACTGCCTTTATTTTTAACAGAGTTGAAAGGACTAAGTAAAAAGGGGCAGTGATCAGAGACATCTGGATTCAACAAAGAAAGGGCTGAATCAGGCATCATCGTCATCCATTTGCAATTAACAAAAACTCTGTCTAACCTGCTTGCTCTAAAAGGAGACTCCATAGATTTGTTGGTCCAAGTGAAATGAGAACCATTACTCTTAAGCTCCGCAAGCTTAGACTCATCCAAGCAGTTGATGAAATCCCAAGAACTACCAAGTAACACTTGACAATCAAACCGATCTTCAATAGCCAAAATTTCATTAAAGTCCCCCCCAAAAGCCAAGGGAATATGATTATTAGAAGAACTCCATTCTTTAATCTTTCTCCAAAGTTCTTTACGCTTGGCACCATCATTAACCCCATAAATAAAGCAAAATCGGACCTTTTGTCTATATTCCAAATTCTCAATCGAACACAAAATTGCTTGGTCAGATTGCTCCAGTTGTTGGATAGAAACTTTGCAAGGATTCTACAAAACAAAAATACGTCCCCCATCATGACAGTTGTAATTATCAATGGAGTACCAGTGCTTAAATTTACTATCCAACAAACAGTTTCTATTACTGTTCTTAATTCTTGTTTCCAGTAAACAACCCATATCAACAACATTATTTTGCAAAACTTTGAAAACTTTTGCCTGCTTATAAGGCTTATTCATTCCACGCACATTCCATATGAAAATTTTCATTGATCAGGTAGGTGTGGGGAATTGGAAACATCAAGGGGATTAGAACCCAATTTAACAGAACTATCCAAAGATGGTTGAGAAGATCCACTCTGCCCTGATTCACATTCAACAGGTTTGTCTACACCAGACAACCTAATTTATCACCAACAGATATACCAACACCACTTGGTCCAGGTTCAATATTGAAAGCAAAGTATTTTCGTTGTGCAAATTATCAGGCCTCGTTCTATTGATTTATATAATAGTACAGAAAGGTTGTTTACAAGAGATAGAAGTCTATCTACCTATACAATATAATATAAAGTCTATCATCCTATACAATATGATATGTATACATCACGTGAAGACTATCACAATAACAAAGATAAAGCTAATCCTATCCAGTAGATAACAGAGAAGATTCTCGCTGAGTTAACACCCCTCCACAAGCTGAAGGCGGGGGAACCATAGAAAGCTTGGAACGAAGAGTCTCAAAACGTGCACGATACAATGACTTTGTGAAGATATCGGCATGCTGGTCTGCTGTAGGAATGTATTGAATTTTAAAAATACCATTTTTAATCTTTTTGCGAACAAAATGCACATCTATTTCAATATGCTTGCTTCGACTATGAATAACCGGGTTCGAGGCCATATAGATTGAATTGATATTATCACAATGAAGTGTAGGGGTGTCATTAATTGGAATCCCTAGAAAACACAAAATATGAAGCACCCAAAGCATTTCAGAGGAAAGAGCAGCAAGTGCTCGATACTCAGCTTCTGAACTCGACTTCGAAACAGTGGTTTGCTTTTTAGAACTCCAGGCAATGAGATTCGATCCTAAGTAAATAGCATATCCAGTGGTAGAGCGACGTGTATCAGGACATCCTGCCCAATCTGCATCACTGTAGCCTGAGAGAGTAAAAGTTGTGCAACGTTGAAAAAATAAACCTTGCTCAATAGTATGTTTCACATAACGAAGTATGCGTTTCGCGGTGACAAGATGTGAAACTCTTGGGCTATGCATGTACTGGCATACGAAATTAACTGCATGACCTAAATCAGGACGTGTCATAGTTAAATATTGAAGAGCTCCTGCAAATTGCCTAAATTCTGTCGAATTCGAAACCAAATCATTCGTAGAAGGGATTGTGGAACTGATCATTGGAGTAGCAATAGGCTTTGCACCATCCAAGCCGAATTGAGACAATAATTGAAGGGCATATTTGGTCTATGTTAATAACAAACCTTGAGATGTATAGTGCACTTCTATGCCTAAGAAATAATGGAGTAACCCCAAATCCTTCATGTCAAAGTGACGAGAAAGGTTATGAATGAAGGATTGAACTACATCTGTGGAGTTTCCAATGATCATGATATCATCAACATAAATCAAGAGAATAAGAATATGAGTATTCAAGCGTCAAATGAAGAGTGAGGCATCATGTTGTAAGTGAGTGAAACCACAAGAGACCAAAAAGGTGCTGAATTTACAGTACCAGGCTCGAGGAGCCTGCTTAAGACCATATAGGGATTTTCGAAGCTTGTAGACATAGTCAGGATGTTCAGTATCTAGAAACCCCTGAGGTTGGTGCATATTGACGGTTTTTGATAACTCTCCATGAAGAAAAGCATTTTTAACATCAAGTTGACGTAACGACCAACCATTAAAAAGAGCTAGAGTTATAACCATGCGAATCGTGCCTGCTAGGACCACTGGACTAAAAGTATCACCATAGTCTCGCCTTGTAACGTTTAAAGGAGCCGTCTGATTTCTGTTTGATCTTGTATACCCACAGACAACCAATTATGTTCATAGTAGAAGATAGTGGCACAAGGGTCCAAGTCTGATTTTTAATTAATGAGTTAAATTCGTCCGTCATTACAGCTCGCCAATTTGGGTCTTTAGAGGCCTGAGTGAAACATGTGGGCTCTAGTGGTAGAGCCGAGGCAGAAGCTAATAAAGCAGTAGAAATAGGATACTTAGTCGCAAAGAGGACTTTTGGCTTGCGTGTCCCGTCTATAGATCGTGTAACCATGTGATGAGGACGAGATTCTCGCAATGTTTGCTGTTGTTAAGATAAATTTGATAGTGCAGGTTCGGATGTGACTTGTTCAATCAATGGAGCCTCATACGACTCATGATGAGAAGCAGCAAGTGTGGAATCAATTTGAGAATAAATAAGACATGTGGGCAGGTCTATAGGAGCTGTACATGGCGTCACTGATGGCTCGCAGGACTGATGAGAACGATGCGAACATGAGCCACAATTTTAAACATTATCATCAAGTAATGATTATAGAAATGGAGCCACACAAAACAAGGATGGTGATGATTCAGATTTAGGTGCAGCAGAAGAATAAAAATGTTGCTCATCAAAAACAACGTGACGAGATAGCAAAAATTTTCATTGTTGTTAAGTCATAGCATTTGTATCCTTTGTGTGCAGGGTTGTATCCCAAAAATATACAACGACAAGTTTTAAAATCCAACTTACGTCGACCAAATGGACTGAGACAGGGATAACAAATAGAGCCAAATATTTAGAGTGATGAATAGTCTGGAAGTTTGCCATAAAGGAGCTTATACGGTGACTTGTAGCTAAGAACCACACTTGGTAATCTGTTGATAAGAAAAATCGCAGCTGAAAATGCATGATTCCAAAAGGGTTTAGGAAAACCATTGTGGGCCAATACAGTGAGACCTATTTCGACTATATGCCGATACTTTCGTTTTGCTAACCCATTTTGTTCAGGGGTATCAGGACATGAGAGCCTGTGAATAATCCCCTTTTTGTGAAGAAAATATGTGACAGCATGAGTAGTGAATTCACCTCCACCATCGCTTTGGAGGAATTTAATCTATGTATTACATAAGTTTTCAACCATAGCCACAAACTGAGGAAAAATAGAGGCAACATCACTTTTCCGAAATAATGGGTAATACCAGACAAAGCGACTGAAATCATCAATTAGAATAAGATAAAAACGAAAGCCTTCCATAGAAATTGTGGGAGTTGGCCCCCAAACATCACAATGGACAATGTTTAACAATGTATTCGAACGACTTTCAACTAAACTAAAAGGCAATCGAGTACTTTTGTCAAATTGACAACTTTCACAAAAAGAATGTCGAGTTGAAGGATTAATAACAGGAAGAGCCTTATTAAGCCGCGATAAGACTAATGCCGAGGGATTCCCCAACCTTGCATGCCAGATATCAAGTGGAGCCTTATTTGCCAAGAAAGACAAATGTATAGGTTGGCGAAGTGAATAAAGACCTCCATCAATTTTCCCCTGGTGTAGAAGTTGGCCTGTCTTTATGTCCTTAACATAATAACCAGAAGGGGTGAATATAATATAACATTCATGTTCACGAGTAAATTGAGCAACTGACAACAAGTGCTTTGCAAGATGAGGAACAAGTAAAACATTGCAAGAAACAGTAGAACCATTTGAAAGGGCAAGAGGAGTTCGACCAATATGCGTTATAAGAATACCCAGGCCATTGCCTATCATAATAGAGTCCATACCTTGATATGGTGTCTTGCCATTAATTTGAGTGTCATCCGCTGCCATATGATGGATAGTACCAATATCAAGATACCAAGCACAGTCGGAAAAAGAAGAGATATGCATGGCGTTGAGAGCTTGAGTGGTTTTGTTGATGGCATCATCTGGAGCCCAACAGTTGTTGGTTTTGTGATACGGGTAGCCGCAGCGATAGCAAACCACAGAGGTTGAACCATTATTAGGATTGTGGGGCGATCCGCGACCCCGTCCTCTATTATTTCCACGATCCCCACGGCGACCTCGAGTGGAGAGGCCAGAGTTAGGATTTCCATATGATGTTGGTGGTGAAGGATCTCATATATTTTAGAGCTATAAACATTATCTAGCTAAGAATCGAGCGGAAGCGAAACATGACATTCAAAAATTTCAGGAATTCAAAGCATGATGTTCATATGAAACTCTAATCTTGATATCATGTGATTAACATATGCAAAACATATATATAGCAAGTATATATATTGACAAGAGATAGTAGAAGAGTATACCTCTTGTAGACAACTCATGGAAGCCATAGATCTGAATTTTTGCACACTTGATGGAAGACACCTCCTCTTGAAAATACAAGAGCTCTAGTCCGTCCACACGAGCAAAGAATGGCTTCTCCATTTCCATGGTTGTTTTGTGCTAGATAACCATGGAAGATTTATGAGCTTGTTTGTGAGGAAGAGAGCAAAACAATTTCCTTCTTCTCCCTTTCTTTGGCTGCGTTTTTATGAACAAGAAGAGAAGACAAGTTCATCTAGTTCATCTTCATCTTTCAGCCATGGTTCTCTCAAGATGATGAAGAGGAAGATACTTTTTCTTCTCTTTCTTCTTGCTACGTTTTTCTCTAATTTTTTCAGCCATGAAGGCTTGAGGAGAGAGATAGATGAAGACAACTCATGGCTTGGTTGATGATTAAGACAATTCTTTTTCTTCATCTTTTTCTTTCTCCAACGTGTGGAGAGAATAGAAGGTGACAAGCTTTGTCATCTTTTTTCCTCTTTTCTTATTCTTGTCTCCTTTTGAAGTAAAAGAGAAGACAACCTTCCTTGAATTAAGGTTGTGTTGTCTCTTTGTTAGAAAAGAAAAGATGACAAACCTTTGTCATCTTTTGTTTCTTTTATTGTAGTATTTTTCCACTAATGTATTTAAATATTCAACCTAATCACAATTAGTTGAAATTATGAAAACAACCTTTTTCATATTTTCACATTAGCCCCAACACTTAATAATAATTGCATATTGACCCCAATAACTTTTAAAAGGTCAATTACACCATTGTTAACTCCTTAACAATTACACAATTATTAACTCCTTAACAATATAAGAGAAACAAAATAGAATTGTTAACACTTTAACAATTCAAGAGAAACTAAACACAATTATTAACACTTTAATAATTCAAGAGAAAATAAACTAATTATTAACACTTTAATAATTCTAGAGAAACTAAATGAATTATTAACACTTTAATAATTCAAGAGAAACTAAACGAATTGTTAACACTTTAACAATTCAAGAGAAAATAAACGCAATTGTTAACACTTTAACAATTTAAGAGAAACTAAATCAAGCTCAATAGAAAAATCATTCACCATGCTCTATTGTGTGTGACTTTCTAGATTCACTACTATATAGCACTGAAGAAACGTTGAACATTTTCAATGTTAATCGAGCTATACGATTTGTTTAGAGAATGTCTCCCGTCATTCTCAAAACACCCTCAGAGTTCTTGAGTGACGTTCTAGCTACCAACGTATCAAGACAGTTTATAAAGTAATGAAATTTTATTCAAGTGAATCTATTTATGGTCGCCGATTATCGTACAATCCAATCATTCCATTAATTGTCCCGTCGAGCAAGAACCATGATCCGATTAAGTTCATAGACTCGAAACGATGCATAGATCCAAATGGTGGAATGAGAGATAACACATGGAAAAACCCATTTTCATTATTCATGTCTTGGCCAAGGACTTCCTCATTCAACAACTAAACTTGGATCGCATAGGACATCGCCTTACGTCGGAGGTTAACGGATCCTCTCTTGACCACTACTTGTCAATCACTATACCAGACGAATGAAACTGCGAGAGGACGTATCTCATCTCGTTTGTCGAAACAATCATTGTCCAAACGCTAGAATCAAACCCCAATACATATGATAACCGTAATGTCTCAAGTCTAAGGATTACATGCACAATCGCAACGATTAACAAATTATTAATCCAAAGTCATGTAATCTGTTATACACGTCACATTCAATGATCTATTCAACTAATAGTCATCCACATGTTTGTAAGTCGCATCGCTATGCTGTTATGGCACGTGGCTCACCATCCTTTATCATTAACATCTCTATATTAATCAAAAGTAACAACACATGTGATAGTCCGTAATTGATTATTAAAGTCCCGATCAAATAATCTAAGGACTATGAACACTTTAAGTATTTATCATATTAAAGAAATACGCCAACATCTTATAAACACTTTTAGAATACATTCCTCTAATGAAAATACTATGGACTCATTCATACATGTAAAGAAGGAGAATATGAATGTCATAATTATGTCAATATGTAAATGAACATATAAACACTAATG
This sequence comes from Ehretia macrophylla, assembly GCA_037974665.1. Lineage (NCBI taxonomy): Eukaryota > Viridiplantae > Streptophyta > Magnoliopsida > Boraginales > Ehretiaceae > Ehretia > Ehretia macrophylla. The sequence goes on along the minus strand of CM075778.1, from coordinate 32,292,593 downwards.
CCAAAAGTAAATGTCAAAATGCTCCAATATATGTCATCCAAATATGTAGCATTAGGGCATATCTCTAACAGGTGGCGTACTAGAACCCACAGAAGATTGATGAGAAGTTGGTTGTGAAGTCGCAATAGAGGCTGATTTTTCCAATATGGCAGCGGAAGAAGCAAGACGTAACTTATAGTCTAGGAGTAGTCCACACATTTCAGCAAATGTAAGGCTGGTGGGTCATGAATTAATGGCGGCAACAATTGGATTATAATCTGTGCTAAAACCACGTAAGGTCCACATGATGAGGTCGTCATCTTCAACTGACTTCCCAACGCTTGCAAGGGCTAATGAAATAGATTTTGCACGCTGTATATAAGAATGGATAGGTTGAACACCTTTAGAAAGAGACTGTAATTCAATTTTTAATTGCTGAATCCGAGCTCGGGATTGAGAGCCATAAAGAACTTCCAGCGTAAGCCAAACATCACAGGAGGTGACTTTGTCGACCACTTGAGAAAAGGCAGAATCTGATAGAGAGACAAGAAGCCATCTGAGAACCATCTGATCAAGACAGACCCATTTCGCATAATCGTCAGAAGCAGCATCAGGCTTGACAGTGGTGCCATCGACGAAACCAAGAAGACCATGACACCATAAAATAAGAAAAACCTAAGTTTTCCAAAGCAGAAAATTATCAACACTGAGCTTAAGGGGGATTTCCTAAGGGATATGCTTCACAGTAGGCAACGCAGCGGGAGTCGAAGAAAAATGTGGTGTTACATCAATAGAGGAAGATGTGGCCATTAGCGCTGAAAAAAAAAAGAACGAGTGGTGATAACTGTGTATCGAAAAGGGCAAGGCTCGTGATACCATGAAAGCAAAGTATTTTCGCTGTGCAAATTATCAGGCCTCGTTCTATTGATTTATAGAATAGTATAGAAAGGTTGTTTACAAGAGATAGAAGTCTATCTACCTAGACAATATAATATGAAGTCTATCACCCTATACAATATGATATGTATACATCACATGAAAACTATCACAATAACAAAGATAAAGCTAATCATGTCCAGTAGATACAAGAGAAGATTCTCACTGAGTTAACAAATATCACCTGACCTATCCAAAGCTGCATATCTATTCACCAAGTTAGGGGCTTGTACCTTATCTTTGCCTTTTAAAGCTTGAGGTGACTGATTCGGCGACCGAGAGAAATTGTTGTCAACTTGGGGTCTGGCAGTATGCCTCGATAGAGAGGGTTTGGAGAAATTTCTAGTTGGAGTTCTTCCCCTGAATCGTCTGTTTGAATTCCAATCATTCTGATTCCCAACAGTCCGACTCGGTAGATTAGTGACCACAGGTTTAGCTGGTTTGAAAGGACATCTCGCCGTTGGGTGTTCAAAAGCTTGGCACCTAGAACACGGATATGGTTTCCATGAGTGATCCACATGGATGTCAACGATCTTTGTAACAACTTCATCATCCTTCTTCTCCTCCTCAATTTCAAGTTCAAATGAGTTAGGCAGAACATCGTTGATCCCCACTTCAACACAAACACTAATGTACGACGTCTTAGTTCTCATTTCCAAATTAGCATCCATCTGTAAAGGCCTACCAATGCCACTAGCCACATAACTAATACCCTCTTGCGTCCAGTACTCCGTCGGCACATTACGGAGTCGAACCCAAATAGGTATTTTATCAAACCTGAAGTTCAGTAACTCAATGCTAGGTTGCCACCGTCGAAGCAAGAGAGGTCTCTGGTTAACATGCCATTAGTCCCTCAACACATCATCACAATCTTTCGAATTATCAAATCGAAAGAAAAAAAGTCCTTCATCAGTAGATTTAACATCCACATTACCATATTGTTTCCAAAGATAACCAACCATATTCTTAACTAAGGAGTAAGGTGGTGCTTTGTCTAAAAACTGCCCCACTAACGTATTTTGCCAAAATTTACAACCCAGCTCCTTAACAATTGTGGGAGGTTTTACTCTAATTTTACCATTGACGACCTGAGGTTGGTGGAACTTGAGCTCCTTCATCGAGCTGGTTTGATTAGCAAACATACTTGACCAAGAGTGTTTAAGAAACTCCGTCGATGGAGGAGAACTCACTGTCGATACCAATGGATCTGATGTCTGGCCTTCCAGAACCGATGATGGTTTAGATACAAAAGCGGAGACTAAAATTGTCATGTTTTCAAATCATGGAATTTCCTTTTGGAATTTCCTTTCAGATGAAGGGTGGATATGTGGGGCTTATTTTAGTATGTCAGTGCCTGATGATCTAGCCAAGTGGACTAAAATTGTTTTCTATAGACCATTGCAGCACATTGTTAATCTCTTCGTATGGCACTGTCTCCGTTTCCACCACATCTTAATTAGGGAGGACAATCGGTCCGGTACTCACTTTTGAACTGAATCTGATTAGATTAATTTTTATTTTTTTTAATATTGAATTTGATCCCAAAAGACGACAATTCTAACATAAAAATCAAATGGGCCCGAGTTGGGCTAGGTTCATGTTAATGCAAAAAATGGGCTTGGACTTTCGGTCCAACCACGATGGTTCGCTTAGCCTCAAATGACATTAATAATTGGGCCAAGGCCCGCATATAGCATCATAAGTCACAGCCTACTGCTGAAAGAGCCCACGCGGAGGCCCCTAGCTCTACGCTAAGCCCAAAGAATGGATTATCTTATGTAGGTGGTCGACGACGGACTCGGGCGCAACCCATGGCCTCGCCGGGTGCAAACGGATTAACGGCTAAAAGAGAGTCCTATGGGACTAGCCTACCGTAGCAGATAAGCGACCACAGAGGATACCTTAAGGGACTAGACTACTATAGCAGGTGATGATTGACAAGTTCGATGAACGCCTATCCTATGGGATAAGTAATTACTTCCTCGAGGTAGTCTACTCAAGTTGTAAGTCTTAGGGGATGAGCGATTCCCGACCTATCGCGTTTGCCCAGCCTACGAGAAGCGGATAATCGACGAAGGATTTGAGATAAAGACTACCTCAATCCTACACGGTAAACGATCAGGTAGTCTACTGAGAGTACAAGTCTTAAGGGTCCGTGACTCTTGGCTTGACCACACCTATAAGTAGGCCACGCCTACACAATGAGAATGCATCGAGTACTAACCTCACTAGCCTTACTTCCTTTCTCCCTTCCACATCTTCACGGCCTACACTCCCTAAAACGATGCCAGAATTATGGTAGTCTCCGCTTTACCCATCCTACTTTCTTCATTTTCTATCTTACCCGGTAACCTACTAACTTGAGCGTCGGAGTGTCTTTGGCTGATACCATACCAGTTTCCTAAGACTCACGCCGCTTTCCTCACTTTTTGTCCTTACAGGTTGCTAGTGGCTCCGAATTTGTAATTGTAGATTTTGGCATCTACAATTTGGCGCCCACCGTAGGGCCCTAGCAACTTAGTTACCTAAATAGAAGGCTACAAAACCCTCGATTACGACTACTTGTGACGAAAATGATGGCTGAAACAAGCACTCAAAACGATCTCCGAGCACAGATGGATGCATTGATGGCTGAGATAGAAGCTTGTAAGGACAAGCTGAAAGAACTTGAGGCAGAAAACACTGTCTTCTGCCAAAAAAATATTGAGCTAAAATAAAGGGTCAAGACCCTCACAGCGTCCGCTACCCCATCTATCCTCGGGAAGTCAATCGCCCATGGACAGTCGATGGTGCCCATGCAATCCCTTGGGTCTACACCGCAACAGACGCCCGGGAGCGGGGTCTACCTCCAAACTACCGTCACTACTGAGCGACCACCGACTCAGTCAACTGATGAAAGAGCACCGAACCAGGACATCCTTAATCGATTCCAAGAGATTGAATCCTTAATCCAAAGGATCCCTAGGGTACCTATCCCTATCAAGAAGAGTGCGGCAAACGTTTTGCCAACTCTCCGTGTGTTGACACCATCGCCATGGTAGAGATGCCGGCTAAGTTCATCTTTCCAAACATGAGGCCCTATGATAGGACTACCGATCTCGATGACCATATAATGCAGTACAAGCAAAGAATGTTCACAGTAGTCGTTTCGCAAGACTCGAGACAAGCCTGTATGTGTAAGGGCTTCAGCTCCAGCTTGGTAGGACTCACCTTACAATGGTACACGAGCTTACCGAATAACTGTATCTTGTCTTTCGCCCAGTTGACAGACATGTTCGTGGAGCAATTCGCGAGCAGCAGGAAGTTATAAAAACAGTCAGACAATCTCTACTTGATCGTGCAAAGGAAGGGAGAACCCTTACGGGACTACATCAGCATATTCAACAAGGAAAGGGTATCCATCCTAAATTGTGACACAGCTGCAGCTATCTCTGCCTTCTGTAAGGGTCTGCTTCGCGAGTTGGACTTGTATAAAGAGTTAATCAAATACCCATGCAAGACCATGGAGGATGTCCTCGCCAAGGCGTGGGCCCAGATCAAGTAGGAAAAAGATAGAGCCAACTACCGTCCCTCCTCACCACGCTACAATAGGCGAGATCACAAACGGACTACAACATCTGATCAACATCATAGAAGATATGAGCCTTAGACTACGGATGAGCGAATGAGCAACCACTCACGAGATAATAGACGATTACTTGAACAAGAACAAATCCATATGAGAAGAATGATGGCCCAAGGAGAAGAAGAGCATGCGATTCAAGATACTACTTCGCCAAGATCACCAAGATATGAGCATACCGTCAATGCCATCACTGGCAAATCAAGGGTTGGTGGGACTGCTCACTTGGCAACAAATATACGCACCGGACGTGCGTTCAAATCTGACATTAGGCCCCAACGATTAAGGGAGTCTGAACAAGGTGAAGTCATTACATTCTCCAACCAGGGAACAAACTACCAAGATGACCCGCACTACGATGCCCTAGTGATTGAGTTGATAGTGACCAACCAGTTGGGTAGGAAAATACTGGTTGACAACGGTGGCGCTGCCAATGTACTCATGTTAAAAACCCTTAAATAAATGGGAATTGATTAATCTTGTATCATGCGCTCCACAACCATACTAGTAGGATTTTGCGGTGAGAACAAGAGCACTATTGGGGAGATTATTCTTCCTATCGATGTACATGGCGTAAACCTCTTCACTCAATTCTCGGTGATAGATTGTCCATCGCCTTACAATATCATTTTGGGAAGACCGTGGATCCATGATATGAAAGCTGTTCTATCCACTTACCACCAAGTGATCAAGTTCCCTACCCAGCGAGGGATCGGTGAAATAAGAGCGCAACGGAGAACTTCCCAAAGACAATCAGGCTCCAATGTCGTATACCAATTGGAACAAGCTACCGTGTAAGCTCAATTCAAGCAACCTACCGCAAGCACATCTCAGTCACAGTAGTTGAAATACAGTTCGCCTCAACAAATATTATTTTTAGCATTAACGATCTTTAGTTAATAGTCCTTCCAGGGGGTCATTAGTCTTGAGTTAGTCTCCCCTCCAAAGGGTTAGTAGAATCAGTCTCAGTTGGTGACATGCCCAGGAGCAATTACTGTAATTAGTTTCTCAAAATAAAAAGGCAACATGTTTCGGCCCACTCATTGAATAATTTGTCTAGTTAAGACTCTGAGGTCTGAAGGCATGTTTGAAGTAAACTAGCGAACAAGTACACCCATCATTTGGGCTGCGTGGTACGAACACGTAGACGAACACAGACTCAAACAGTCTTCTAAACCTATATAATGATAGTCTTCTAAACCTATCTCGATCAACTAGAAGAGGCACGCGAAGTCCCCAATTCACCACCTCGGTATCGAAAGAAAGGGAAAGTACAAAATACAGTCCATTGCAACTACATGAAATCATAAAAGGATTAACCTACAAGGATGGAACCCGTCGTGGCCAGAACAAAGGTCCTGTGAGAACCAATTTATGAAACATAACCCATTGCGGCTACACAAAAGTCATATGAGGACTATCCTACGAAATATGGCCCCTTGTGGCCAAATAGGGGTTCTATGTGGACCAATCTACAAAATGTAGTTCCTTGTGACCAAGTATAGGGTCCAAGTGACCTACCTACCAAACAAGACGCCTAAGGTGCGTAGCCCACTATGGTAGGGTCTAAGTGACCCACCTACCAACTAAGACGCCTAAATGGCGCAACCTACTATGGTAGGGTCTAAGTGACCTACTTACCAACTAAGATGCCTAAACGGCGCAACCTACTATGGTGGGGTCCAAGTGACTTACTTACCAACTAAGACGCCTAAGCGGTGCAACCTACTATGGTAGGGTCCAAGTGACCTACCTACCAAACAAGACGCCTAAACAGCTCAACCTACTATGGTAGGGTCCAAGTGACCTACCTATCAACTAAGACGCCTAAGTGGCGCAACCTACTATGGTAGGGTCCAAGTAACCTACCTACCAAACAAGACGCCTAAGGAGCGCAGCCTACTATGTTAGGGTTTAAGTGACCTATCTATTAATTAAGATACCTAAATGGTACAACCTACTATGGTAAGGTCCAAGTGACCTACATACCAACTAGGACGCCTAAGCGGCGTAACCTACTATGGTAGGGTCCAAGTGACCTACTTACCAACTAAGACGCCTAAACGGCGCAACCTACTATGGTGGAGTCCAAGTGACCTACCTACCAACTAAGACGCCTAAGCGGCGCAACCTATTATGGTAGGGTCCAAGTGACCTACCTACCAAACAAGACGCCTACACGGCGCAACTTACTATGGTAGGGTCCAAGTGACCTACCTACCAACTAAGACACCTAAGCGGCACAACCTACTATGGTAGGGTCCAAGTGACCTACCTACCAAACAAGACGCCTAAGCGGCGCAACCTACTATGGTAGGGTCCAAGTGACCCCTCTACCAAACAAGACGCATAAACAGCGCAACTTATTATGGTAAGGTCCAAATGACCTACCTACTAACTAAGATGCCTAAACACTGCAACCTACTATGGTAGGGTCCAAGTGACTTACCTACCAAATAAGACACCTAAAGAGCGCAGCGTAAGACGCCAAAAGGGCGTAACCTATTACGGTAGGGTCCGAAGTGACCCATCTACCAAATAAGATGCCTAAAGGGCGCAACCTACTATAGTAGGGTCCGAAGGGACCTATCTACCAACTAAGATGCCAAAAAGGCACAACCTACTATGGTAGGGTCCGAAGTGACCTATCTACCAACTAAGACGCCTAAAGGGTGCAACCTACTATGGTAGTGTCCGAAATGACTAACCTACCACCTTAAAATCCCAAAATGAGCAACCTACTAAGGTAGAGTTCGAAATGTAGAATGTACCAATTTGTCATCTTGTATGCTGCAACCTACTGCGGTAGGCTCCGAAATTATCAACCCATCAGGCTAGGATCCTAAGGAGATCCACCTACTACGATAGGTTCCAATATCATCACACCGCCACTTAGTATCCTAAGGGGACCCACCTACTACGGTAGGCTCTGAGATTATAGACCTATAAGTGGCGCGTATTTTGAAAGCGAAGCTACCTTACCTAAGTCCACGCAATGGTAGGCCACTCTTGGGGTAAACCTATTAAGATCCAAACTACCTCTATGATAGTTTGCCCTCCTAAATTGGGAAAGAGGGCGACCGTCCGATCAAGAGCAATATAGCTTGCAAAAAGAGAGGAGTCCTAGACCCTCCAAACATACTCAAATGGTTAGAAACGGACTCACGAATTCCCTAACCTACTATATTCATGAAAGAAGAGTCGCGGACCCTCAAAACATACTCAAATTGTCAAGAATTGATCCATGGAGTCCCCAACTTGCCTTCTTTATCTAAGAAGGGTCACAAACCTTCTAAACTTATCCAATTAGCCGGAAGACGACAGAACAAAGTCTCTGACATGTTACACCTATAACAAAAAGGTAGTAAATGCCTCTATCCTAATAAGAGGATCTTATACTTTTAGCCCATCAAAAGGGTCATCCTACGATACGTTGAAGTCATCGCCTACGATAGACTTCACCAAAAAGATTATCTTACCATATGTTTGGCTCAATTAAAAGGTTCAACTTACCATCACTGGCTTCTAGAGAAGTCACCATACCATTCTAAGGGTACCTGTAAGCTCAATTTATTATCTATCGCACTAAGCGCATATGCACCGTCCTAAGGACTCCTACATGATAGTTGGAGCCTACCAACTATAGTAGGCAATCACTTGGTTTTAAAATACCCTATGTTAGGTCCTACCAACCACAGTAGGCTGCAAGGATACAATAATAACAAATGGTAGCCTACTTGGCTACGAATAAGAGATTGTTGTAGTAGCCTGCTCGAATACGAGTGAGAATGGTCATTGTAGTCCGCTTGACTATGATGAAGAAAAGGATTTCTATGGTAGCGCACGCAACTATGGATAAAAAAGTTGCAATGGTAGTTTATGTGGCTACGAATGAGAGCTACAACACCAATTCACCCTACTATGAGTAGAGAGGGAAAAAAAGTTACAATACTTTGGTGTACACTTTTTGAGTCCTACTAGCATGGTAAGCTCTATCCCTAACTCAAGGAAGTGTACGATTTAGAGGTAAGCACATTTTTGGAGCCTACCACACTGGTAGGCTTTAGTCAACTCCTCAATTTACGATAAGAAGGCGCACACTTATCTTTCCTTCCCAAGACTTCACAACTTTTGCGAAACTCGTTGTGGAAGAAGAAGCAAGGAGAAAAGGTTAAATAAAACAATAATGTATCTAGGTCAAAGTCGACGAGCAAGTCTCGCATACAAAGGAGTATGAAATTAGTCTGTTCGACTGTAGTCAAACAACTATTACAAAGGTCTTATGTGGTCCAACCTACGGTCGTACACGACCACATAAGTCCTATGTGGACCAACCTATGGTCATACGCGACTACATAAGCCCTAAGCGGACCAACCTACAAAGCACAACCCTTTGAGGCTAAATAGAGTCCTTTGAGGATCGGTTTACAGAATGTGGTCCAATGCGACAATGTAAATGTTCGGTAATGAACAACCTACGGGCATAGTAGCCTACGGGCAGTGTAGCCCATGACGGCCAAGCTCTTTTGTTCATACCCTAAGTGGACTAGCATGCTGACATGGTAGCTCGCGAAAGTAGAGCCGCCAAAGCAAGTAGTCTGGACAAATATAGTTTAACTAATGGTTGCCACCTCGAGTCAAGCTCACTCAACCATAGGTCACTCTTTGGCCAAACAAACTATGAATTAGACTACCCCCGCGGTGGTCTAATCTCCTAATTTTGGGGCGAGGGATAACCATCTATTCTAGTTAATAGAGCCTCAAACACTAAACGCTTGACGCAAAGCCCACACCACTACAATAAGTGAGGCAAAAGCATAGCCGAAAATTGCGAGCAGCGTTGTAGCAAGACCAAAGCTAAGTAGCGCCCAACACAACAAAGTTTCTACAAAGCGTGAGAAAAAAAAAGCTTCATGTGTGAATTAAACACACTTGAGACCCTGAAGTCATAGAAGTTAATTCTAGCCTATTAGAGATGAAAGCCTCATACGTGCGATACATGCATCCGAAAAGACAAAGTCATAAGTTATTAGCGCCTATCGCACCAGGATACAACTGAAAAGTGTCACGTGCACAATACATGAACGTGCAAAGGACTGAAGAATACTGTGTCGGTAAAGGTCCTCATAGCTAAGTGCACCTGTTGCGCTACAAGTCATAAAAGAGAAAAAGAAGCCCAAATTTATGTCGCCTTGCAACGCTCTATAGTCACGCTTGGTCAAGCTAACAAGAAAGCCAAAGATGTAGTTGCCTTGAATGATAGGCTTAGGAGGACGGGACAACTTGTCTCAGCGATAATCTATACGCCAGACTTGAGCAACCAGCTTGTGGAAGTCTACACGTCCCATTCGACGTAGAATTCAAAGAGCAAGACCAAATGAGGACAAGTGTTGTCTTGTCCGTAAATGGAGCATTAAATGGGAGTTGACTCATGCGTCAGCTCCCACTACCTTCTGCACAGAGTTCTCTTTGTTGTACCATTGGTTTTTTGTTGATTAGATGCAAAGCAGACTTTTAAGTAAAAACAACAAGACAAGCAAGGGCAACAAAGCGACACGAGAACGGTAGGCTGCAAACTGTGAAATCAATTTGAAGTTGTAAGTAGCGAGCGAATAAATGGTAGGCTGTGGGATTGAATGCACAATTCTGGTAGGCTGCAGACCCGTTCGAGAAAAGATATGGTAGGTTATGCGACTTCAAGGAAAAATGGTAGGTTGTGAGTTGTAAAACCGAACATGGTAGACTGCGCAACTTTGGATGGTGACAGTGGGATGCGAAGTACCATTATAGAAATAATCGGCCACGCATTCCAAAAAAAAACTACAGTAAGATATGGAATTATCCACCAACATTTGGTAGGTTGTTAACCACTCGTATGGTGAGTTACGAATTTTTCCCAAGGAGTACAAGTCGAGCTCACTTTACGAGTAATTTACTCCCTAACTCGAAGCCTCTTCGACTTAGGGAGTGGAGGACAAACTGTTAATGCAAAAAATGGGCTTGGACTCTCAGTCCAACCACGATGGTTCGCTTAGCCCCAAATGACGTTAATAATTGGGCCAAGGCCCGCATATAACACTATAATTTGCAACCTACTACTGAAGGAGCCCACGTAGAGGCCCCTAGCTCTACGCTAGGCCCAAAGAATGGATTATCTTATGTAGGTGGTCGACGACGGACTCGGGCGCAACCCATGGCCTCGCCGAGTACTAACGGATTAATGGCTAAGAGAGAGTCATATGGGACTAGCCTACCGTAACTAGTAAGCAACCACAGAGGATACCTTAAGGGACTAGACTACTATAGTAGGTGATGATCGACAAGTTCGATGAAGGCCTATCCTATGGGATAACTAATTACTTCCTCGAGGTGGTCTACTCAAGTTGCAAGTCTTAGGGGATGAGCGACACCCGACCTATCGCGTTCGCCCAGCCTACGAGAAGTGGATAATAGACGAAGGATTCGAGATAGAGACTACCTCAATCCTACACAGTAAGCGATCAGGTAGTCTATTGAGAGTACAAGTCCTAAGGGTCCGTGACTCTTAGCTTGACCACACCTATAAGTAGGCCACGCCTACACAATGAGAAGGCATCGAGTACTAGCCTTACTTCCCTTATCCCTTCTACATCTTCATGACCTATACTCTCTAAAATGACGCCAGAATTATGGTAGTCTCCGCCTTACCCATCTTACTTTCTTCATTTTCTATCTTACCTGGTAACCTACTAATTTGAGCGTCGGAGTGTCTTTGGCCGGCACCACACCGGTGTCCTAAGACTCACGCCGCTTTCCTCACTTTCTGTCCTTGCAGGTTGTTAGTGGCTCTGAATTCGTAATTGTAGATTTTGGCATCTACAGTTCACAATCTAGGTTAGGCCAGTTTCGAGTCGAAGTAAGCTTGGACTCAAAAGGCATTGTCATAAATTTTATGACTCAACTCAGTCCACTTGTATATAGTAAGTTAGATTAAGACAAGCCCAATTTTAATTGGATTGAGCTCAGTTTGAGTTTTTGTGTAATGGCTTGTACTAGGCCTGAACCGATTCAGTCCAAATGCAAGTTCTTGGTTGAGAAACTGAATTAGATCAAAACCTAATGCATAATTCTGCACCTAAGCTTATCTTTCTAGGAAAGAGAAGTGCAAGAAAAGAAAAAATGTATATTTTTATTAGAGCAAAACAAAATTTAGGAATTAATCGTAAGACCACACGCACCTAAAACAAAAATTAAACCACTGACTCCAATAGCCAGTGGCCATACTTCCTCTTTATTTATTAATTTAGTTGTGGTTGACAAGGATTCATATTGTTGACTTAGGGACATATCTTGTCATATATTGCTGGTTATTGTTTGTTAGAATAGTATGAACCGTGTTTGATCAGTTTTGACCATGACCATGAATGTTTGAGACTTAATCTTGTTCTTGGGTGATCTACATGTTGACTTGTCAATTCTTGCATTTGCAAGAGTAGGTCTGTGAAGTTGAGGTGAAGATTTGTGCTAGTAGGTTTGCAATATAAGCAAATGAAGTTTTTCTTCGGCTTTTGTGTCATTGCTCTATAAAAATTTGTGAATATAATGCTATTTAAGTTTGTGATTAATGTTGATAGGTTCGGTAGTTATTCATAGATTCATGCAAAATGGCCCATGCAAGGCCTTGGGTCTAAAGATGAGAGTTGGGCCTAGCCAACTCGTATTAGATTGATAAGCCTAAATACGGCAATATAATTAATTCACGAAGGATTTGCAACATTATTTACTAGTATCACAAATATCACATATTGGTGTATAATAAGTATAAGTACGTCTTATGTGGTTAAGGCCTCATGACATAAATATCGAGTATACAAATTGCAATTCGTGACATTGAACTAAATACTATAAAGTATGAGTCGACTCTACCAAGTCAAATAAAACTTAACTTAGATTGGTTCGTATAGGATCAAAGTTCAAAGATTTTCTCATTATTGACTCGAAGTACGAATTCACCCCACTATTAAAATAAAATTTTGTTCCATTTGATTTGATTTGATATTATATTAGATATTTTCTCATTATTGACACAAAGTATGAATTGACATCCTCAAGTGGGATCGTAATGCTTAATTTGGTTTCTTATTGACTCAAAATTTAAAGATCTTCTCATTATTCAGTCAATGTACAAGTCTTGCACCAAGATAAAACTTGATTTAGTTTGAAATTGACTCAAAAATTCAAAGATCTTCTCATTATTGACCTAGAATGAAAACCGGCCCAACCAAGTATGATTAAAACTTGATTTGTTTTGATTTGGTGTTGACTCGAAATATATACAAAGATGTGGTCCCACGCTGGTGGTGATGCTCGTGAATCATAAAACCTTAACTAATTAACATACATGACGATGTTGTAGGAGGATAAATTTAACAAATGGTCTAGAATATTTTCACTTTTCTTAAATTTAGGCATCGTTATTTCAAAAGTGACGTACTCAGTAATTAATATTTATATTTTTTTCTAATTTTGTTCTATTATTTCAAAAGTGATAAGCTTAGTACCCAAATTTTGTAAAACGTCTCAGTTTAGTTCTTGCCATGAAATTTCAATTTGTGACCTGCATATGAAACATTAGAAACAAAAATAAAAACAAGTAAAAATATTGGGGACTAAATCAAAACCTTTTGCAAATTTCAAGGACTAAACGGGTCACTTTTAAAATAATAGGGATGAAATTAAAAAAAAATGTAAACATTAGAGATCAAGAAACTTTGGGTAGGAACACCAAATAAATCATTCCTCTAATTCTTTCCATTCTACCAACAATTTATCGTCGGCTAATTGTTCTCGAATAGCACCTACAACAGTAGAGATTTCTCAATTGCGAAATGTATCAAAGCCTTGGTAGTATAAAAAAAAAGTAGGATGTTGTATCTCCAAGATTAATTCATATTTGAATAAACCTTATAATTGTAAAAAAGTGGATTTTTTAGTTATGGGCCTAGCAAAAGAAAATTTGTGATAGAATCCTATTGGAATAAAAAACCCCAAAACAAAAAGATATAATCCTTACTAAAGTTACCAGTGAAACCAAACAAGATTTCATTGATTCCACCTTTCTTTTATTTATTTAAATTTTCTTAATTCTTTATTCAATTTTAACATAAATGAAATGGAAAATTCTTGAGTAGCCCACTTTCTTTCGAATGACGAATTCCTTAATTCTTAATGTAACGACTCGTCATTGTGGATGTGGGAACCCCCACTTAGCCCATTAAGTTTTAATTTTTTAATTTTTTTAAAGACTTAATTAGTAGGATAATTGCTAAAATTTAGTTTTGATAGGACTCCTACCTAAAATTAAATAGCAAAATAAAAAAAAAGGAAAAAGAAAAGAGCGCCAGCCCGTAAAGACTCGTCCGTGTTATGATATAGATATTTTGGATATTAGTGAATAGTAGCCATCAGGCACTATTTATAGTTGTCAGGTACTGTGCAAATAGTAACTGCATAGTAACCTCAGTTTTCTTATAAATAAAAGTTATTGTAATTCATAGTTTATAGTGAAATCAACAGAACTCTCTCTAGTTTCTCTCAACTCTTTCTTATATTATTGTCTTTATAGTAATTATTTCATAACACGTTATCTGCACAAAACTCTGCCGTAACAACAGCGCACAAAGTAACTGATTCAAATTTTCTCAAAAGTACATGATATGAAATAACTTATGGACTTAATTTTTCGTTATCTATAAGAGTGCAAAAATGATGACTTGAGCATAATGGTTGAAATAGTAACTGTTGGTGGTTACTGTTCACGCGATACTATTCATGTTACTGTTCATCTAGTATTGTTTAACATTTCTTTCATTTAATATTTCTTTACATACCTAATACATCTTTATTGAATCTAACATTAATCTTCTTTATTTATTTACGTATTTACTTTATGCAATCTAACTTTAATTTTCTTAATGTATTTACGTTATTGCATCTAACTTTAATTTTTTTTATTTATTTATGTATTTACGTTATTGCATCTAACTTTAATTTTCTTTATTTACGTATTTACGTTATTGCATCTAACTTTAATTGTCTTAATTTATTTATTCCATTTATGTATTTACTTTATCTAACTTTAATTTTCTTATTACAATATATTTAATATTGATTTTCGTTATCTAAATATGACAAACTCTTTTATTTTGTTATACATTAGCTCCTAATAAACTGTGTAGTTAGAACTCATGTCAGTGGTTACCGTTCATGAAGTACTATTCATGTGGTACTGTTCACATAGATCACTATTCACTGCACTATTCATTTGACCTAACAATTAGGGTTTGACCCAATACCCTTTTTATTCTTTCTCTTCCTCATTGTGCCACACTCTCCACTTCTCCATCATCTTTCTCTCATCCCATCCTTTATCTTCAACACCGAAATTTTTTTTCGAGATTAGCAATGAAGTATGATTTTATTACGAGGCTAATATTTCTGAATTGTTAATTATTATATATCTTATTTTTATCCTCATTATCTGTATAAAATATAGGATATAGATGTAAAATTTAGTTAAAATTGTTGTAGAAATGATCTACTCCATAGATCTAACTCTTTTGTTAAGAAAAATTGTATTTTAGATGTTTGAATATTAAACATCTTTCTTTTGTTTGTAGTTCACATCTTATTTAAGGTTACAAATTTATCATATCTATCTTATAATTATTTATTGAAGGTTATCATATTATTCTCGTGATCTAGAAAGTTTGATTATCTTTACTTACATTCCTATAATATTTATTTGGAGTATTTTATCAATATTCTCATTAATAAACTTATTTGTTACTGAGGAAAAGAAATCACTTCTTTATGATAGGTTATTTTGGATAACTTGTGATTTATGATTTCGGATGATATTATTCATAAGAATATAAATTTATGTTCTCATATGGAGAATAAATACCTAGATGCACATATCTTATCGAATGAATATATTATTTATTTCTATAAGAGTATTAATTGTGATTTTGTTGATTTCTTATTTATTGGATGAGAAAAATAAACTTTATTCCCGGGGGAGAATAATGAGAAAAAATATTAGAAATGAGAAATCACTAGAAATAAGATCTCAAAGTAATAGTGATATTTACTACAAATATGGTTCATTTGGGTATTTGATGAGTACATATGATATGCCAATATATTTTGTTTAATTTTTCTTGAATATCAATGAATGAAAAATTATAAGAGTTAAGATGGATTATATTGATTATTCTATATTGATATCTTAATATTAGGTTTAACCATTTTTCTTGTCATATTTGTTTATGACATTTTCTGCTACGACCAGTCTTATTGAAACTCTAGAAGAGCTATTATTATGTTACTATTTGATCTTCTGAGTTTTATCATACAAATATGAGTACTTGAATAAAGATATAGTGATCCAACTATTTTCTTATATTTAAGGGATAACTTATATGGGTGTATCGATAATGAAAGAGGAATTATCAAAAAATTCTTATGAACACCCATTAATAAATTAGAAGATATTTGATCCAAAGAGTTTATACTTTAGCATAATTGTCTTAGACATCCAAGTGCGGTGATGATAAAAAAAGAATTATTGAAAATTCAAATAGGTACTCATTAAAGAATCAAAAAATTCTATTGTTAAATGAATTTTTATGTATTGTTTGTAACCAATGAAAATTGATCCAAAAGGTCATCCCCTACTAAAATTGATATCGAAAAACCTACATTTAAAAAAAAAAAAAGATTCAAAGGGATATATTTGGGCATATTATTCTATTATGAGGATCATTTTAATATTTTGTGGTATTAATAGATTTCTCAATACGATGGTCACATGTATGTTATTATCCACCAAATATATGAAATTTGCAAAAGTTTTTATATACATAATTCGATTACAGGAAAAATTTATGAATTATACAGTCAAAAGAATCCTCTTGATAATGAAGACGTTTTTATATCCCAATCACTTGATGATTGTTGTATGTCAATTGGGATTAGTGTTGAGCATTATGTGATTCACATATATATACAAAATGATTTTGTAGTATCCTTCATTAAATACTTACAGCTAATTGCTAAGCCAATATTATTGCCAACTAAGTTGGCAAGTCTTGCTTGGGGACATGCTATATTTATATGCTATAATTTTTATTCACATACAGCCAACTGATTGAATTATATACTCCCCATTATTCAAAGACCATCTAAGAATATTTTGCACAATATATGTTTCAATTGCTCCCCCAAAAGCGCATAAAGATGGGTCTATAAAGAAAGCTGAGAATTTATTATTTGAAATTTCGTCAAATATTATATATGTGGACCATTGATGGAATATATTTCAATAGCAGGCTTTGCTAAATAATGAAATTCTTGGCATCAAGGGAGCAAAACAAAAGCTGGAAAAATGAGCAATTTATGGAAAGCATTATCATATTGATCCTCGTATAAATTAATATGAACGAAAAGTTCAACAAATTATTCATTTGCAAAAAGTTGTAAAATGCATTGTCAGATGCAAAGATAGTGACTCGGTCATATCTACAAGCTATAAATGCTCCTAATAGAATTGATGTTTCAATTGAGAAACACATAAATGAATATAGTCTACTGCACGCTTGAAGCGTGGTAGATATATCAGTTTCAAAGATCAAAGAGCAAAATATGTCAATTGGCATGTTTGAATTGTTTGATATAATGAAGATGTCAAGACAAAGAGTTGAAAATATAACTGAGAAATATTACTCCAAGAGAGTATCAAGTACCTGAATATGATATGTATTGAAAGTGTTGAGAATAAAGAGATCTCACTCAGTTATACTACTCTTGATAGAGAATGGAACCGAAAGAAAAATTGATCATGATCAAATTTTTGAAAAAAAAAATGCAATAGCTACTAATTTTATGAAAGCAGTCGAGGATCTTGAATTGAAGTCCACTTATGCATGTCGACAAATGAATGATTGGCCAAAAATAAAAACAAATATGCAATTCAGGTAGAAAATAAATGCACATGAAATATGTTAATGGGATTAAAGGGGAGCATTGTATTGTATTATGAAGATAATATAATCACACATCACTATGAGAATTGAAATTAGAAACGAAATGAAATTACAAGGAATTAATCATGACAGTTGACTTTCCCTTAAATATTGTTTGAAGGCAAACAAAGAATGGGTTAGTACGTTGTGTGATTACACCTTGGTCTGTATTTTCTAGGAAAATTACATTGATATTAGCCTGGTAATTTTTTGAAAAAGGACTTCACATACGTCTTATGAGTATAGTAATATTTTACTTATATAAATCACATGATAATATTATTAAAGCCTGAAGTCCTGCAAGGACTCTATATGCTTGAAGCATATATTCATGTGATAATGATATTTATATTAAATCTTGGAAAGACTCTATATGCTTGAAGCATATATTCATGTGATAATGATATTTATATTGAAGTCTTGAAAATACTCTATATGCTTAAAACATATATTCACGTGATAATGATATTTGATATTGAAGTCCTGGAAGGACTCTATATGTTTGAAGCATATATTAACGTTATAATAATATTTATATTGAAGTCCTAGAAGGACTATATATGCATGAAGCATATGTATGAAAATCTCAAGAAATGTATTTGATTACAAAGATCTTTGTATCAATGAAAACATTCTGAAAGAATGTGGTGAAATATTGATATATATTTGTTTGTCGTTTATTGACATATATCATAGAGAAGCTTGAAGAGCTTACATAAACAAACAATATATCTCAAATGATGTGAGATTTATAGATCATCTAAAGAAAGAATTTTCATGATCTGAATATCGGGTATTTACAATTGAAAATATATGTCTATCTTATACAAAATACTAAACTAATATTTTTGGTACGAAAATAGAATTGTTCATTGATATTGAAAAGAATTATTTCCATCATTGGAAATATAATGAATGAATTATTGATTCACAAATATCATATGTAATATTTTACTATAGATGGTACACTAAAGTATGTTGCTAATACCACAAGGACATATGGTGCCTTTATTTGTTTATTTGTTAGCCAGGTATAGTACAGACATTGGAATGGATTTAAGCACATACTTGAAATCTTTGTGAAATATCAGATAGAGAATATTTTAATAAACAATGATCAAAATCAACGATAGTTGATTATACAAATATTGGTAACAAACAGAGTATGTCTTCAGTCATAAGAAGAAAGTATATGGTTGAGTTACATGTTTGAGAATCATCTGGTAACTCTTCAACAAAGACAGTTCAACCACATTATGCAAAGATTATGTGGACAACAAAATGAACTATATTCTTCTTAATTAAATGGTATTGTTGATGTTCGACAATTATGCTCAAATGAAAATCCATGGATTTGTTCACTAAAGCACATAACCATATTCACATTATATGGTTCAAAATTTGGAATGTGACGCTTCAAGGATTTATCGCCATGACTAAGGTCGCAATGAAGGGGAAAAGACATCCGCAACCAGAGTTGATTGGATATGCAAATGCTGGATATTTGTATGATTCACATAAAGGACGATCTCAAATTGGATATTTGTCTGATTCACATAAAGAACGATCTCAAACTAGATATTTGTTCACGTATGGTGGTACTACTATATTTTGGCGATCTACAAAACATACTATTGCTGCTACTTCATCAAATCACGCCGAGATACTTGCACTTCATGAGGAAAATCGAGAATGTGTTTGGTTGAGATCTTTGACCCAACACATTGATGAAAAATGCAATTTTTCAACAAGCAAAAGTAGATCCACTATTTTATATGAAGATAATGCTGCATGCATTACCCAAATACAGAGAGGCTATATTAAGGGTGATAGAACTAAGCATATCTCGCCATACTTCTTCTTTACTCATGAGTTTCAAAAGAATGGTGAATCGAGATTCGTCAGATTCGTTCAAGTGAGAATCTTGTTGATTTGTTTACAAATCATTGCCTATTACCACATTCAAGAAGTTAGTATGGAAGATTGGTATACGGTGACTCTGTGATCATTCTTGATATGCCCGCAAGAGGAGGAAACATATGCACTGCACTCTTTTTTCCTTCGTACAGGTTTTGTCCCATTGGGTTTTCCTGCCAAGGTTTTTAATGAGACAGTATAAAAGGCATATATAAAGAATTTTGTACTCTTTTTCCTTAGTCAAGTTTTTATCCCATTGGATTTTCTTGATAAGGTTTTAATGAGGCATATTCTTAGTTATTAAATATCTAAGAGGGAGTATTATGATATAGATATTTTGGATATTAGCGAATAGTAGCCTTCGGGCACTATTTATAATTGTCAGGTACTGTGCAAATAGTAACTGTATAGTAACCTCAGTTTTCTTGTAAATAGAAGTTATTGTAATTCATAGTTTGCAGTGAAATTAATAGAACTCTCTCTAGTTTCTCTCAGCTCTTTCTTATATTATTGTCTTTATAGTAATTATTTCATAACAGTACGTTTATTTTCTCTATTTTTATTTCTCTCTCAATCCCTTGGATCTACAATCAGCCTTGAAAAAATAAGAGATGACTTGGATTTAGCGCGTCAATGGTCAAGCTTTGTTCATTCACTCGCAGATTATGAACTAAGGATTTCGAGAAATATCAAGGCTCCCAAGCCTTATACAAATGATTTAGCGCGTCAATGGTCAAGCTTTTATGCCACGAAAATTCTCTGGGCTATTATTACCTTGACCTTCCCAACTGTTTACATCGTTTGCGATCTCCTTCATGATTCTTCAAAATTATAAATTAATTTGTGACGGAATTCCGTCTTTGAATCGCATGATTAATACAATACATTAAATTAAGAAGACAAACTATAAAAAAAAACAACCACCAAAATTTAAAGTAGGAAACATTAAAAAATTGACAAACCCCGTAGGCTACCCGTTAAAATTTATAAAACCAAACCACAACTAAATTAAGCAGAAAATATCAGATTTTGGATCTATACGGACAGCTTAGCTTGCAATTTCCAAAGAAATAACAAAATTATGTAAATGGAAGCTCCTTTAAGTTACAGTTTCTTGAAAAAGTAACATAAAATTAGATTTTTGAAAAAAAAAAGTAACACAAAATTAGATGGCTTTATAACAACAATCTAAATGGCCAAAATCATTTACATTACCTGAAATTATTTCAGTCGGCCTTGGGAACTTACAAGCTTCAATCTTGAATATAAAAGCAAAACCAAGAAACAAAGGAAGATCATCCATCTCCGATTCTTCATTCTTTTCTGCTCTACTCAGCAAATCAAATAAAAAGCAAATAATAACTGCGTAGGTATAAGCTGACCCAATAAAAAGTAAATGACTGAGAGAAACCCATCAAGAAACAAGAACAAAGACAAAATGTGGAAACTTTACTTGTTAATACAATACATGATGCAATGGACTCCAACAGATCAAATATGTGAATTGGGTGAATACAGTTATTAATTTGCATTCTTGCGAAGATATAGAACAATTCAGAGTACAGTTTGATTTGGATAGAAAATTTACGGCTGATGTCGACAGTTGGGTCAAATTTACGTTTGGAAGGAATATCAAAAGGCTCGAGTTGGACTTGTCAACATGTGGCCGAGGACCACAACGTATTTGTTATGCTTTTCCAGACATTCATGATCCCATATAAAGCGCTCACGCGTGATGCCTCTTGGTCTTTCAAGTCAAATTAATCGAAGAGTTTCCCATATCATTGTATATTTTCTTACTTTGGGCTGAATTCGTAAGAAATACTGGATTTATCTTCAAGGTCCAATCTTACCAAGGCTCACGAAGTTGGGATTGGATGTTCAAGCACGAATAATGACAGACTCTTCAATTTTACTCCGATTATAAACACTGCTTCTTTCTCAAACGAACTCAGATTGAAGGTTTAGCTTTCTAAAATTTTACTTGAGATTTTAGAATCTATATATACCCCATACTACTAGTTTAATTAATTATTATATTCGAGAAGATGGTACTATTTTAGAATTTTATATAAGTGTAAATACTCTTGATTATATTTGTCAAATTGTGAATTAAATTATCATTTATTTAAATCGGTGAATCGTAAAATTTGTTCACATTGAACTCTCTGATTAATCATGCCATTGTGTTATGATGGTGGATGCTTTTGGGTCTACATTGAACTCTGAGATTAGGTAACGATAGGATAACGAGTTTCCTATTTTAAGAAGATTCAAAACTTTATGTATTATGTATGAGTTTATGATCACACTTTTGTTCAGATCATGTTGATCACTATGCTCATCCTTGTTAAAGATGTAAAACAACATGTGATCATACTATCATAGCATCAAATTTGTTGAATACGAGTGTATTTACGTTAGTCCCTAGGCATGGATCTCCAATTGAAAAAATATATATCCAGTGAGTCCTTAAAAGTCACTAGGATAGCATGTTGTTTGAATGCCTTGATCATTATATAGTTGCATTTTGGTTTCACTTGCGTTATTCAACTGTTCGAACCTTTGTGGAGTGTTAGAGTCTTAAGGACATCTAGTCAAACTCAAAACTTGATCTTAACATCGGTATTAATTTATTATTATAAGCACCTTTATAGAGTGTTAAGAGTCTTAATTTGTTATTAGCACCTTTGTAAAGTGTTAAGAGTCTAAGGATATAACTTGATATTGTTGATAGGAAAAATACTATGATACTTATATAATATGATGATTTTTAAAAAGTAATTGCAATGATATAAAAAATATATATTGCAATATATAGATATATAAATATATATAAATTCTTCCACGATTTATTATAAGCTTTATAATATTTATAGAAAATGATCTACTTGGATATCCAAATACAATCTTTCTACATGATAATCCTGATCACACAAGCAAGATGACTAGGAAAATACAGTCCTTACAAATGGATAAATCATGACTTGTTAAGCTACTATATAAGATTTTAGGCTACCCCATCTAACAATAATTGCTTGATGAGCTTACAATTTTGAAACTAAAAAGAACATACAACCTAGTCTAGTCATAAAAATCAAAATTAAAAAATTAAAAATGTAATAGAACCATAAAGACCGATACTGTTTATTGATTTTGTCTTATTTTTAAAAAAATTAAAAAAAGAAAAGAAAAATAACGTTAAGATGAAAAAAATATTGATAAAGACAATATTTCTACATGATAATCCTTCTCTTTCTGACCTACTTGAGTAATATAAATAGACCCCACCCACCACCCATTTCTATCACTCAGTACTTACAGTTCTTAAAATGTCTAGAAGTAGAAGTTTGTACCTAATGGAACAATTAGCCCCAACTGTCGTGGTGATGAATGAATGCCACTGAAAAGTTGACGACATTGAACAAATGGTCAACCGTGCAAAACACGGAGCGAGATTGGCCCAGGATCAACTAATCGAAGCTCTTCAAGAGCTTCGAACTGCTCAGAGCAGGCTGGACCAGTCCAAGGAAGACCTTAATGGGCGCAAGAGACGGCTCGTCTCTGAGCCCATAATCAAGGCCTCTTCCTTGGAAGAAGTTGATGCATTGACCCTACTGGTCAGTCACGGGTGGGTTGGAAAAATGAAAATACGAACCAAAGCCCATCAGCATTAATTTACAGAGAAGAGATCAGATTTTAGATCTATACAGACAACATCACTTGCAATTTCAAAACAAAATAACAAAATTATATAAATGGAAGCTCCTTAAGTTACAGTGTGAAAAAGTAACAGAAAATTAGATTTTTGAAAGAAAAAAAAAGTAACACAAAATTAGATGGCTTTATAACAACAATCTAAACGGCCAAAATCATTTACATTATCTGAAATTATTTTAGTCGGCCTTGGGAACTTACAAGCTTCAATCTTGAATATAAAAGCAAAACCAAGAAGCAAATGAAGATCATCTATCTCCGATTCTTCATTCTTTTCTGCTCTACTCAGCAAATCAAATAAAAAGCAAATAATAACTGCGTAGGTATAAGCTGACCCAATAAAAAGTAAACGACTGAGACACTAAGCAACTATGAAAGCCACCAAGAAACAAGAACAAAGACAAAAGGTGGAAACTTTACTTGTTAATACATTACATGATGCAAATAGACTCCAACAGATCCCCAATCCCCAATCCCCCCACAGAAAAGAAAAGAAACTTTAAATTGAAAACGCAAGACAGAGAGAGAGAAAAAAAGGAAAAAGCACTGACATTTCTGCAACTACAAAGGTAAAACCGTAGTGGTGGTGGTTGGAGGTAGGGGATGAAGGGTGCGGCTGAGAAAAGAAAATAATCTTTAGAATTGAGACCAAGAATTGAGGTATTTTTCTTTATGAGAATCTAGGGTTTTATGAGTTGTTAATATAAAGGTGTAATCCTTATTTCATAAGGATTCAAATTCAATATCCGATAAATCCTAATTTTTTATTTACTTAAAAGAAGTAAAATTTCTATTTCTAAGAAAATTTCAATGAATGTTGCTTCTCACAAAATCAAACTCTTCTTTCTTCAAATCACATCTTTTGTATATTACTTAGACTCTTGAAAACAAAAAACAAATGAAAAGAGTGGAAATAAACATATACCTGAAGTAGCATAGTATTAAACGTAAGGACCAGACCATTATAATGCCTATGGGTGGAGGGGCTGGTTGTTGCGGCATAAAAATGAAAGAGAAGATGGGGAGTTTCTCTTGCTTTTGGCCCAAGAAAGAAAGTAGGAATATTAGCTTGGATATAAACTTTTGCCCCACATCAAAAAAGATTAAGGGATACAAATGAAAATCTTTTTCAAGAAAATCACATGCAAATAACGCTCAAAAAAGTGAGAGTTTTAGGTCAATAAATTTTTAATTGAAGATCATCAAGTCTGAAAATTCTTATTTTCTTATGCTTCAAATGTTAGCTAAAAAGTTGTTGAGATCAGAGAAACAATATTGGTGTTATGATACAATTATGCTCCATTGTTTTGGTATTATTCTATTACAGTGGAACCATTTAAAGTTTTAAATCTCTCTTTCTGTGTCACGTCACTATTAGGCTTCAATAACAATTGACGGCTCACAAACTTATAGCCATTTAGAATTCAATAACCATTTTCACAAATTGCAAATGATATCTTGGATCTTTTTTATTGTTGTCAGGCCATGCCTCCATCATATAAACATTGCAAAAATTGTAAAGAAAATGCATTGTGGTAGATATAAATCCGGACATTATAAGAAAACCAAAAGAAACATGGTTTTATCACATGAATTTTTCATTAACAGACTATTTGAAATAAATAAATTCCATAAAATTTTGTGAAATTCATTTGAAAATCTAATTGTTTATGTTTGGAAGCAACACTTTAAAAAATTAGAAATCTAGGATTTGCAAAGTTTAGATTTGCAGCACTTTAGAGTTTTAATGTTTATGTAATTAGAGTTTAATATGTTAATTTTTTAATTAGGCTAATTGTTTAATATTTTAATTTTATGATAATATATTAATTACTA
Organism: Ehretia macrophylla; assembly: GCA_037974665.1. NCBI lineage: Eukaryota > Viridiplantae > Streptophyta > Magnoliopsida > Boraginales > Ehretiaceae > Ehretia > Ehretia macrophylla. Next base: position 32,267,522 of record CM075778.1, on the reverse strand, counting down.
CTAAATACAGTTATATATTTTTATTTTTTTGGTTTCACTTTAGTATATCAAATTTTTATTAACTATAATGTAATATTAAATTAATTTTTGGTAATTGTACTCATTAATGTTTGTATTTAAGACGGAATCATGCAAATTTCGATAAGAACGCATGCACATGAAACTTTCAATCTAGTCCTTGCCATAAAATTTTAATTTACAACATGCACATGAAATTTTAAAACTAAATTGAAGAAAAGTTAAAATATTGGAGATTGAATTGAAACTTTTTACAAACTTTGAAGACTAATCACATTACTTTAAAAATAATATGGGTGAAGTTAAAAATAAGTGTAAATACTGAGAGGAAATACCCAATTTAGTCTTTTGTCTTTAAGATTTGTGTTAATTTAGTCCATATCTTTCAAAATGTACCATTTTAGTCATATATCTTTAAGGTTTGTGCCAATTTAATCAATATCTTTCAAAATGTACCCTTTTAGTCATATATCTTTACCATTTTGTTCTAATTTAGTCCTTACCTTTCAAAATAGTCGAGGACTAACATGAATTATCATGACAAATATATGGACTAAATTGGGACAAATAATAAAGATATAGGACTAAAAGGGTACATTTTGAAAGATATGGACTAAATTGGGACAAATGATAAAGATACAGGACTAAAAGAGTACATTTTAAAATATATGGACTAAATTGGCACAAACCTTAAAGATAATAGACTAAATTGAGTATTTACCCATACTGAGATCAAGCGCATTATTTTAAAATAATAGAGATGAAATTTAAATTTTTTTTAAAAAAGTATAAACATTCAAGATAATTACAAATTTTGCCCTTTTTAGTATGGTTTGTGGGATTTATTACCGTCTATTTTCTCCACCTTTCCCATTATTTTAGGGTTAGTATAGATGGTTCTACCTTTTTCTTGGCAACTGGCTTTCTTGATTTTTATATGATTATAGGTACTCTTTTCTCGATCGTATGTGGTATTAAGTGATGTAGAAGTTGTAACGTAGGCAATGGTGCCATTATCATGTCCATTGTGCTAACCTTCTTAATAGAATAACTTAAGCTAATATATTTTCCAAGATATGTTCGCATAATGACCCTTATGTCACGTACTATGTAATCTTACTAATTATCTCCTTTGAAATTGTTTGTGGGTAAGAATTTCAATTGTGCAATGAAGAGTATCTTAATTTTTAGGGTAGATGATGCTTTATCAGATTATGCAATGAATTAAATTAGATTTGCAAATCAATCAAAGAGAAAAGAAAGAACAATATATCTTATTTATCTCAAGAACCTTTAGAATTGAGACCAAGAATTGAACTAATTTTCTTATATGTCTCTAAAAATTATGAGAATCTAGAGTTTTATGAGTTGTTAATATAAATGTTTAATCCTTATTTTATAAGGATTGAAATGCAATCTCCATTAAATCCTAATTTTTATTTCCTTAAAAGGCATAAAATTTCTATTTCTAGTATTAAATGTAAGGACGGGACCATTTTAATGCCTATGGGGGGACATAAAAAGGAAAGAGAAGGTGGGAGTTTCTCTTGCTTTTGGCCCAAGAAAGAAATTAGGAATTTTGGCTAGTTCCATTCCAGAGAAATGCTCCCTTGAAATATCAAGTAATGGGGAAGGAACCATAAATTTATTATAATTTTTTCTTTTAAAAAAATACATGTATATTTATTGTTTTAAATATATATATATATTATGAAAAAATCAAATTTACCCCTACTAGAAAAAAAAAAGTAGTTATTAGTAATCTAATCATCACTGAGATATTAGATCCAAACTGAAATTAAATGCTTTAACATCTTATGCGCCCCCAATCGTGCCAAAGATCAGCAACCCATCTAAGGTGGGAGATTATAGGTTGATCTCGTGCTGCGATATTATCTACAAATGTATCTCCAAAATTCTAGCAAATAGAATGAAAAGGGTTCTTGGTGATGTGATTTCTGAAAGCCAGGCAGCCTTTATTCCAGGAAGATCCATTGTCTCTAATGTCCTCTTGGGCCAGGAATTGATTCGTAAATATACCAGGAAACATTTGTCCCCGAGATGTGCTATTAAAGAGGATATCTGGAAAGCATATGATTCGGTTAACTGTGTGAGTTAGTTAAAGATCACTTTGAGCATTTGGTCAAAAGAAAACAAAAAGCAATGGGAAAGGAAGATTTATGCATCAAAGTTTGGTGCAAAATTAGGCACATAAAAATCCTTTTCACACTACTATTTTGCTTTGATTTTGGGTATAGAATGAGCCTATAAATAGAAGCTCATTCCTTACCATTTAGTATCATCCAAGCATAGCAAATTAGAGAGAAAACATAAGCTTTCTCTTGAGTAGTTGTCTTCTTCTTTTGTTGTTCTATATTTGTGAGTGAGAGTTAGTTTCTCCTATTATTTGAGAGAGTGATATTGTTCTCTCCTTATATTAGAGAGAAGGTTATTGTAAAATACTCCACATCATAGTGAAATCCTCCATTACTTGCCCGTGGTTTTTCCCTCGATTTGTTTGAGGATTTTCCACGTAAATATTGTGTCTCTACTTTCTCTGTTCTCATTCATATTTTACCTGCGTAATACTGCTTGTCCCCGACCATTCCGTTGCGCCGATACCCAACAGTGGTATTAGAGCCATTGGTTACGGGTCACTGGTATTCATACGGGGTTACTGTTCACGGTTACTATTCATGCATACGGTATAGTACTATTCACATATACAGTATCGATACTATTCACAGTGAAATAGTGGGAACCGGGTCAAGTTACGAAGCAGATCGTTGTTAATACTATGGCGGCAAAATTTGAAATCGAGAAGTTCAACGGGAGCAAATTTTCCCTTTGGAAATTAAAGATGAAGGCAATCTTGAGAAAGGAGAATTGCTTGGCAGCAATAGGAGACAGACCAGCGGAGGTGACGGACGACAAGTGGAAAGAGATGGATGACAAAGCTATGGCTAATCTGCACCTGGCATTGGCAGATTCCGTATTGTCAAGCGTTGAGGAAAAGAAGTCAGCAAAAGAAATTTGGGATGCGCTGACCAAACTGTATGAGGTGAAGTCACTTCACAACAAGATTTTCTTGAAGAGGAGACTTTACACCCTTCGGATGAGTGAGTCCACATCGGTGACAGATCACATCAATACCTTAAATACGCTATTCTCTCAATTGACTGCAATTGGGCATAAAATAGCGGAGCTTGAACGTGCAGAAATTCTACTTCAAAGTATACCTGATTCGTATGATCAACTCATCATTAGTTACACTAACAATGTTCTTTCAGATTTTGTTATTTTTGATGATGTTGCAGCCGCTGTTCTGGAAGAGGAATCTAGGCGCAAAAGTAAGGAAGACAGAATCGAAAGTTCACAACAAGCAGAGGCATTATCAATGGTGAGAGGTAGATCAACGGAACGTGGCTCTAGTGGGAGCAACAATCAAGGTAGATCAAAATCAAGGAGTAGAAAAAATATCAAATGCTACAACTGTGGCAAGAAAGGGCACTTCAAGAAGGATTGTTGGAGCAACAAGAAGAATCCCGAGGTGACAAATTCTCAGGGATGTGTGGCGACTGCACCAGATGATGGAGATATTTTATACAGCGAAGCAGCAACTATATCAAAAGGCAGAAAGGAGCTCACTGATGCTTGGATAATGGATTCGGGAGCAACATGGCATATGACCTCTCGTAGAGAATGGTTCCACACCTATGAACCTGTCTCTGGAGGATCTGTGTACATGGGTAATGATCATGCCTTGGAGATTGCTGGCATCGGTACCGTCAAAATTAAAATGTATGATGGTACCATTCGCACCATTCAAGGGGTACGACATGTGAAAGGCTTGAAGAAGAACCTATTATCCATTGGACAATTGGATGACCTTGGCTGCAAGACCCATATCGAGGATAGGATCATGAAGGTCGTCAAAGGAGCGCTTGTGGTGATCAAGGCAGAAAAGATTGGGGTAAATCTATACATGCTTTTGGGAGATACGTTGCAGGAGGCAGATGTATCAGTTGCATTAGCCGGTCAAGAAGAATCAACTATAATGTGGCATCGCAGATTGGGCCACATGACAGAACGTGGCTTGAAGATTCTCGCTGAACGTAATCTCCTACCCGGGCTCAAGACGGTAAACTTACCTTTCTGTGAGCACTGTGTTACCAGTAAGCAGCATAGATTGAAATTTGGGAGATCTACTGCCAGAAGCAAACACATTCTAGACTTAATCCATTCAGACGTTTGGGAATCACCGGTTTTGTCCCTAGGAGGAGCCAAATACTTTGTATCATTTATTGATGATTACTCCAGGAGACTATGGGTGTATCCAATCAAGAACAAGTCAGATGTGTTTCCAATATTCAAAACTTTCAAAGCGCTGGTGGAACTTGAATCCGGGAAAAGGATCAAGTGTTTGAGGACGGACAACGGAGGAGAATACACTGACGGGAGCTTCTTGGCATTTTGCAAGCAAGAGGGTATTCAGAGGCAATTTACTGTTGCACATATACCTCAGCAAAATGGTGTAGCAGAACGGATGAACAGAACTCTTCTTGAAAGAATGAGAGTTATGTTGGAAACTGCAGGTCTAGCCAAAGCATTTTGGGCAGAAGTAGCTAGAACTGCCTGTTACGTGATAAACCGGTCACCGTCAACTGCAATTGGGTTGAAGACACCAATGGAAATATGGACCGCAAAAGCCGCAGATTATTCTACCTTGCACATATTTGGGTGTCTGGCATATGTGATGTATGGTTCCCAAGAAAGAACAAAGCTGGATCCAAAATCTAGGAAATGTGTATTCTTGGGAAATGCTGATGGTGTTAAGGGGTATCGCCTGTGGGATTCCACTGCCCACAAGGTTGTCATCAGCAGAGATGTCATATTTGCAGAAGATAAACTGCAAAGTGAAGACGACAGCAACACTTCAAAGGAGACTACTACAATACAAATTGAAGATAAGTCAGAACAAGGAGATGCTTCTTCTGAAGCTGCACCGGAGCACGAGGAACAAGAACCAGATGATGCTGAGGTTATAGAAGTCCGACGTTCATTGCGTCAGACAACAAGACCAACTTGGCATTCAGATTTTGTCATGGCGAGCAATGCTGCATACTGTCTTCTAACGGAGGATGGAGAGCCATCTACCTTTCACGAGGCTATAAAAAGCCCCGATGTTGCCCTGTGGATGACAGCAATGCAAGAAGAAATTGAAGCTCTACATAGAAACAAGACGTGGGAGCTTGTTCCACTACCACCTGGACGGAAAGCCATTGGTAATAAATGGGTCTACAAGATCAAGCGAGATGGTAATGACCAAGTGGAGCGATATCGTGCAAGACTGGTGGTAAAAGGATATGCTCAGAAAGAAGGAATTGACTTCAACGAGATATTTTCTCCTGTGGTAAGACTTACAACTATCAGAGTAGTCTTGGCCATGTGTGCTGTGTTAGACTTACATCTAGAACAATTAGATGTAAAGACGGCTTTTCTTCATGGAGAGCTTGAAGAAGAGATATACATGCTTCAACCAGAAGGTTTTGTTGAGAAAGAAAAAGAAAACTTGGTTTGCAGGTTGACCAAATCTCTGTACGGTTTAAAGCAGGCGCCAAGGTGTTGGTACAAGAGATTTGATTCCTTCGTGATTAGCCTTGGGTACAACAGACTCAATTCAGACCATTGTACGTACTACAAGAGGTTTGGTGATGATGATTTTATCATTCTGCTGTTGTACGTGGACGACATGCTGGTAGCAGGTCCCAGTAAAGATCGGGTCCAAGAATTGAAGGCACAGTTGGCTGGGGAGTTTGATATGAAGGATTTGGGACCAGCAAACAAGATTTTAGGGATGCAAGTTCACCGAGACAGAAAAGGCAGGAAGGTATGGATTTTCCAGAAGAATTACTTGAAGAAAATCTTGCGGCGCTTCAATATGCAAGATTGTAAGGAAATCTCAACCCCGCTTCCTGTCAATTACAAATTATCCTCAAGTATGTGCCCTAGCACTGAAGCGGAGATGATAGAAATGTCTCGAGTACCGTATGCATCAGCAGTGGGAAGTCTCATGTTCGCTATGATATGTACGAGACCAGATATTGCTCAAGCAGTTGGTGCGGTTAGTGGGTTCGTGGCGAATCCTGGTAGAGAGCATTGGAATACTGTTAAGAGGATCCTACGATACATCAAAGGGACCTCGGATGTTGCATTATGTTTTGAAGGATCAGAATTTACTGTCAAGGGTTTTGTTGATTCTGATTTTGCAGGTGATACGGATAAACGGAAGTCCACTACAGGCTATGTGTTTACAGTTGCAGGGGGCGTGGTAAGCTGGATATCTAAATTACAGACTGTTGTAGCCCTATCTACAACAGAGGCTGAATACATGGCAGCTACACAAGCTTGTAAAGAAGCAATCTGGATTAAACGGTTAATGGAGGAGCTCGGGCACAATCAAGAGAAAATTCCCTCGTTTTGTGACAGTCAGAGTGCCTTGCACATTGCAAGGAATCCAGCATTTCATTCCAGGACGAAACACATAGGTGTTCAATATCACTTTGTTCGAGAAGTAGTGGAGGAAGGGAGTGTGGATATGCAGAAGATTCACACCAACGAGAACCTAGCAGATGTCATGACAAAGCCAATCAACGTTGACAAGTTTGTTTGGAGTAGATCCTCATTTGGCCTAGCAAATACGTAAGCAACATGGAATTGACAAGTATGGAGAGATTTGAAGATCATCCAAAGTGAGCTTTAAGTGGGAGAATGTGAGTTAGTTAAAGATCACTTTGAGCATTTGGTCAAAAGAAAACAAAAGGCAATGGGAAATGAAGATTTATGCATCAAAGTTTGGTGCAAAATTAGGCACATAAAAATCCTTTTCACACTACTATTTTGCTTTGATTTTGGGTATAGAATGAGCCTATAAATAGAAGCTCATTCCTTACCATTTAGTATCATCCAAGCATAGCAAATTAGAGAGAAAACATAAACTTTCTTTTGAGTAGTTTTCTTCCTCTTTTGTTGTTCTATATTTGTGAGTGAGAGTTAGTTTCTCCTATTATTTGAGAGAGTGATATTGTTCTCTCCTTATATTAGAGAGAAGGTTATTGTAAAATACTCCACATCATAGTGAAATCCTCCATTACTTGCCCGTGGTTTTTCCCTCGATTTGTTTGAGGGTTTTCCACGTAAATCTTGTGTCTCTACTTTCTCTGTTCTCATTCATATTTTAGCTGCGTAATACTGCTTGTCCCCGACCATTCCGCTGCGCCGATACCCAACAAACTGGTGGCTTGAAAGTAGGGTTCTTGAGGCGTTAAATTTCCCACCCGTGTTTATTAGTTGAGTTATGGCTTGTATCTCCTCCCCAAAATATTCCATCGCCATTAACGGATCTTTGGAGGGCTATTTCAGTGGAATTAAGGGCCTTAGGCAAGGAGACCCATTGTCTCCTTACCTTACCTGTTTGTCTTGATCATGGAAGTTTTCTCGTGCTTACTTAATAAGGCAGCCAACAGAGGTGAGTTCATTTTCCACCTGAAATGTGCTAAAAGCAAAGTTTCTCACTTGAGCTTTGCAGATGATGTTCTCATTTTTTGTAAGGCTGATGTGGGGTCTCTAAAAACTGTTAAAAAAGTTCTGGACATTTTCAGTAAAATTTCTGGGCTCAATGTGAAAGCTGATAAGAGTTTGGTCTACTACGGGGATGTATTGACAGCCTCAAAGATACGCTCCAACCTATCCTTGGATTCAGGGAAGGGGTATCGCCTTTCCTCTATTTGGGAGTTCCTCTTGCTCCTAGCAGATTGAGTAATAGTTCATTCAACCCGTTAATTGAGAAAATGAGTATAAGCGGGTAGATCATTGGACCTCAAGGTTTCTTTCGTTTATGGGTAGGTTGACCCTGATTAAATCTGTTTTGGTGAATATCCAAGCTTACTGGTCTTCCATCCTTGTGCTCCTAAAGGAGTCTTAAAGGCCCTGGCGCAAAAAAATTGTTGGATTTTCTTTGGAAATGGAAACATGAAGGTACTAGAGGAGTAAGAGTCAGTCGGGACGTGGTGAGTAGAACAACCAAAGAAGGAGGTCTTGGTGTTAGAAGACTGGAGGACTCAAATATTACGAGCTTGTTGAAACAGTTGTGGATCCTTATTTATGAGCCAAATTCCATCTGGTCAAAATGGGTAAGGGATTACTACCAAAAGGGTGAGAGACTTTGGGACCATAATCCTGGAACAAATGCATCCTGGCAATGGGGGAAATTGATGAAGATTAAACCAAGGTTCAAACAGTTATGTAGTGTCAAGATTGGCAATGGGAGGGACTCTTTCTTTTGGTTCGACCCTTGGCACCCGTGGGGCTGCCTCATGGACAGGTTTGAGGTGGATTACGGATGCTTTGCTGAAGTTGGTATATACGGTAAGGTTGAGGAGGTAGTGGAGAATGGAAGTTGGGTGTGGCCTGAACTAAGGATAGATTGTTTGCTTGGAGTGTTGCGAGTGATAGCATTTGTATTATGTGTGGCTTGGCCGTGGAAGATAGAGACCATTTGTTCTTTAGTTGTGGTATGAGTAGAAGAATTTAGGCCCGGAGCTTGGATATGGTATATGGTGGATGATGGGATTTCGAGATGGGAAGTGGTGGAAAATTGGAGCATCAAATATTGTAAAAGAAATGACCTTCAGAGCTCTCTCACAAGACTTTTGTTGTGTGGCATCATGTATGCTGTGCGGAAAAAAATGAATGGCAGGCTTTACCGTAATACCTTTTATTCCTCACAAGAGAATTTAGTTGTTAGCATTATCCAGTCGATTAGACTAAAAATTTATACTTATTAAAAGAATAAAGATAGTGTCAAGAATATGATCCTTTGTAGAAAACGGTGCTTAGAGAACTTACTTAGTTGTTTTTTTTTTTTTTTTTTTTGGGTCAAACTTAGTTGTTTGGCTGATTTGTATGTTTTTGTAACTCAGTTTTGTTGTGCCTAATGAAAATTTTGCTTACTTAGCAAAAAAAAAATATATATATATATATATATATATATAAACTTTTGTCCCACGTCAAAAAAATTAAGGGATACAAACAAAAAAAAATTCAAGAAAATCACATGCAAATAAGGGCGAAAAGTGAGAGTTTGAGGTCTATAAATTTTTAAATGAAGATCATCAAGTTTGAAAATTCATATTTTCTTATTCTTCAAACGTTAAGCTAAAAAAAAATTGATATCAGAGAGATGATGCTGATGTTATAATACAATTATTCTCCATTGTTTTTGACATCCTTATATTAATTGCAATATTTAAAATTTTCAAATCTCTCAATCTGTCTCACTTCATCATTAGACTTCAATAACAATTGACGGCTGATTAACTTATAGCCATCTAGTTCTAGATCTTCAATAACCATTTTCACAAATTGAAAACGGTGTCTTGGATCTTTTAGATTGTTGTCAGGACATGCCTCCATCACATAAATATTACAAAAGTTGTAAAGAAAATGCATTGTGGAGGATACACATTCGGAGATTATAAGAAAACCAAAAGAAACGTGGCTTTGTCACATGTATTTTCCATCAAAAGAAATCCAAGAGAATCATGAGCAACATCACAAGTGCATTTTAATAAATAAAAAAATGTGAATACAGAATGAATTCTTGCTTGCTTACTAGTGTCTAGAAACAGCGAATACATCATAACTTAATAAATAAAAGAACACTTTTAATTATCTTGAAAACTATGTCACATGGAACCTGCATATATTAAATAAATTATAATAACTTAATCAATAACACTAAATATAAACAAGAGAAAAATATTATTTTAGGACCTAGATTTAGTCTACTATGGAATTTTAGGACCTAAACTTCAAAACAATTAATAGAAGGGCTCGAACTACGTATTTCTTACATGGCAATTTACCTAACGTATTTATCTCAAAAGTGCTTCTGTGAGTTAACAAAAAAAATGTAACTTCTTTGATCCATTTTTTAAAGTACTATTTTTAAGTAAAAGTTAAAGATGAAAAAAAACTAAAAAATATGAAGCTCCATTGGAGTTTAAAAGCTGTTTTTATATAATACAGGAAATTGTTTTTTTTTTCTTTCTTACCCCTTCATATTTTTTCAAAATTCAACATTGCTCTTGAAATTTTAAAAATTCGACATTGCCTAACATAGCTCAAACAGTCACGGTTTTTGTTCAACTGTATGGTAATCAATGAGTGAAAAAAAATTCATACTTCATATGTACATGGATGACGGATAATCCATTTCTGATCGTGAAAATAAGTTCTACCTCATATTAAAATTAGACACGTCGATATATGTATGACAAAGTTTTCCATAGAACTTATGACAATAATCTAGGTGCTGAAAAATATTGACCACCATAGGTACAAACCGTCGTCACTATTTTCTTAACTAGGGACCTCATAGGTCGATAAAATGAATGTTTCCTTGAGCTCTAGCGCTTTATAATAGTCAGCTTAATATCACGTATTGTAGTTTTCTTATACTTATGTGTCTAGTTAGGAGCCCTTTGGGCACATGGATGTAATGGTGCCATTCATAATACAAGTGAGTAATGTTGTTAATTTATCATAAATTGATAATATCGGGTTATTAACTTATCGGATGTGGCTAGTTGATCCCATCCTTAACGTTTTAGTGACTCGATGGATAATTTGCGCGCAAATCGTGACATAAGCTTGGATACTAAGTACAAAAAAGTTCCACATCTAGAAAATTGGAACCGTGTGAGCTAATTAATTTTACATATTGAAAAACCAAGATCTTTTAAACTATCTTGTATGGTAATAGGGGTTGCAAATTGAAAATTTTTAATCTGTTCTTTACTGATTTGGTGCATATATTGACCACACCATTGCATTGGTATTTATCAATTAATAATTGAGATCTGTCAGATAATTTGTTGATCGGACTCTATTAACTAAATTTTCACGTAATTCAAACAAAGAAAAAGAAAAAGACACAGGCCTACACCAGACAATGTGAGCAAAGACCAGGACATTGGGCCAAGACTTCAAATAACTTGAATTTTACGTGTTCTAGAAAAACAAAAATTACATTTTAATGGACTTTAATTTTAGATCCATCAGAACTAAACCTCTATATATCGTACCACACATAGGGTTTATGGTGATTCTTCATTGAAGAGTAAAATATATCATGTTTCAAATTTATAAGTATAAATACATATTTTTTCCTGGGACTAATTTGGTTTAACTAAGATTACATTGATTTCGTTTAAATCATGTTTTCATGGATTTTCTGATGATTGAGTTGTACAAATTATAATTTTCCAAAGCTTTTTTTTGTTTTAATAATTTGTTTTCTTTAAAATTTTTGTTTTCAGCTTACTTTTCTTTTTGTTTTTTGCTTAAATTTGCAACCTATATATAATTGACTTTTTTCTTTTTTCTTTTTCATGTGTTTCAGCAGAGGTGTCTGAAATTCAATGATGAAACGTTGTGAAGAGTAAAAGTTCAAATCTTTATTGTTATAATATGGAGAAGAAAAAAAATTAAAAATTTGATTTTTCCCCTCTCTGGGTTTTATCTGTAGGTTCTGAAATTGAACAGGACTCCGTTCTTTGTGTTTATTTGTATAAAGTTGCCTGTTTTTTTTTATAAAAAAAATGTATAAGTTATATTTGCTTATCAATTTAGTTTTGTTACATGATAAATTCAATTGATTGATTTCCATTATCCTGAGTAAAAAGCAAAAAGTTGAATTGTTTATATGTTAATTCTTAAATTAAACAAAAGATTCAAATTTGCCCCTACAATTTTGTTTATATTGCTTATTGTTGTACCAAGTTTTCGTCTTTTCTTTATCGAATTGTTGAAATATTAGTTTTTCTTTTCCTTTCTTGCTAAGTAAATTGTTCAAATATTAGTTCTTCTGCAGGGCACAGTAAATTATCGTGATTTTGTTCTTTAGTAATAACAACCCTTCCCTCTGTGCGTATAGAATCGTTTGATCGTTTGATCGTTTGATGGATGAGAAGGGCAGCAGGTATACGAGGGATTGGATTAGTCAATTGCCAGATGATGTTCTTGCGTCCATCGTTTCATGCTTAACTCTAAAAAAACAGCTAGGATCAGTGTCGGGCATAGATGGAGGTACTTGTGGATAGGATCGGAGTTACACCAAGGCCAGTGGGAGCTGTATTAAAAAATTTATGTATTTTTTAGACAAAAAAATTAAATATTTATGGATTTTTATTTAAAAATTAATTAATTTTTATTAAAAAAAATAAACTTACAATTAAAAAATTATTTATTTTAGTCTCTACTAAAAAAAAATTTATGCATCTGGCCCTACTTGTAGACATGTATCCCCTGTTTTTATTTTGATACTCCGAAGCAGTTATGGAACTGCAGCCCCGTAAATTGGGTGAATAAAGCTATTAATTTGCATTCTGGCAAAGACATTGACAATTTAGAGTACGTTTTGATTTGGATACAACATTTACAAGTAATATTGACGGTTGGGTCAAATTTGTGTTTGAAAGGAAAAGTCAAAAGGCTCGAGTTGGACCTATTGACATGCAGCTGAGGATCATAGCAAAGTTGTTATGTTTTTCCAGACATTCGTGATCCCATAGGGCGCTCTGCGCTCACGCGTCCATCGTTAATTAATTTATAGAAAGTAATTGCAATGATATAAAGAAAATATTTTACAAAATAATATATATATATATATATATATGTTTCTGTGAGGGGGAAAGAGTGGGAGGGAAGGGGGCCAACTTATACAATATTATTGATATGAATCTCGAGCTGTTGGGCTATTCGGGTTATTGTCTGTCTTTTTTGACCTTCAATCGAGTCATGGATTTTCATGCTCCCAACCCAACCGTACTCCTTAAGATGTGCCAGTGCCCTCACTTGGGATTTAGTCCGAACAACAATCACAGAGTAAGTCACCATCTACCTTTTGAGCAGTTCCACCTCCTTTTTGGCTTGGGTAAGATCAAAGTTGCTCGTTTCCAGTTCATCCTTTCTTTCTGTGAGATATTCATTAGCATCTTCCAATTTCTTCCAATGTTCCTCCGCTTTTGCTTGAGCTTTCTCAAGCTGCAATTCGCATTCTTCCAAGGCCTTGTGAGCCTCGATAAGCTGACTCATGAGTTGGCTAACTGATGCCATTTTAGTAAACAAAAAACAAAGAAATGGATCAACTACGTACAAAGTATTGGAAGCAAAGAAAAGTAAGATTAGTAGTGGAATGGGTTGGGATATATATAAATCCTGACTCACCCAAAAACTCTAATTATGATAAATTTTTGGGTGGGTCAGAGTCTATATATATTCCAACTCATCCCACTACTAATCATACTTTTTCAGGCTTCCAATACTTTGTACGTAGTTGATCCATTTCTTTGTTTTTTGTTTACTAAAATGACATCAATTAACCATCTCATGAGTCAGCTTGTTAAGGCTCACAAGGCCTTGGAAGAATGCAAATCGCAACTTGAAAAAGCTCAAGTAAAAGCAGAGGAACATTGGAAGAAATTGGAAGATACTGATGAATATCTCACAGAAAAAAAAAGAGATGAGCTGGAGATGAGCAACTTTGATCTTACCCAAGCCAAAAAGGAGGTGGAACTGCTCAAAAGGTAGATGGTGACTTACCCCGTAATTGTTGTTCGGACTAAATCTCAAGTGAGGGCACTAGTGCAACTTAAGGAGCATAGCTGGGTTGGGAGCATGAAAATCCATGACTCAATTGGAGGTCAAAAGAAACAGAAAATGACCCGAATAGCTCAACAGCTCGGGATTCATATCAATAATGTTGCATAGGCCGGCCCCTTCCCTCTCTCTCTTTCCCCTCAAAAAGTGTGGAGGTTTTCCCCCTCCCCAACCACCCTTCTTACCAATTTCCTTTCCCCCCCCCCCCCCCCCCCCCCCCACCACTCTCTCTCTCTCTCTCTCTCTCTCTCTCTCCCCCCTTTCTAATGCAGTTGTTATTTTGTGAAACGAAGCTTCTCTTTGCCGTTCGGTTTTCTCCAACTTGTATATGCTGCAATTAAAGGTAGCAAACTAACAACATTAAAACACAACAATGTAATTAACACACTGGGATTTGGTCAGAAAGAACTTTCACAAAGATAAAATTGATAAATGGCTGACTATTTAAACAAAAATCAACTTCTGCGCAACATGTATAATGTAAAGCATGTAATATATTTTATAGGTCAATTTTTTCGACCAAAAAAAAAGGTCAATTTTACTTTTTATTTCTTTACGACGACGAGAGATCACATCAAATTTACACGATTTTATAATCATTGCGATATTGCTATACATCCCTAAGAATGTTTTAGATCAGTCGAAAGTCATAATACCACGGGAGTAAACAAAAAGTGCAATGATTGATATGTGATTTAACTATTGGGATAATGCCATTTTCCCCCATGTATTGAGCAATAAATCCCAAAGTCCCCTATGTGTTTTTTGTATTATCCAGATTCCCTCATGACCTTTAACACCATTAAAGATTTCAGTGGTCAAACATGTTAACCTATTACAATGACAAATTTGCCCTTATCCACCATAACAGCTAGTGACGCGCTAACTATTAGCCATTTTCAATTACAATGTTGCCATTATCCCCAATCAGCTTAAACACACACTATAATAATCATGCATGAACAAAAATAAAATATGTTCATCCTCGATTAATATTCATACAACATATTATTTCTACATAAAGCAAAAACAAAGCTTATAGCATCAATATTAGAAAAAAAAAATTAAAAATAAAAATAGTCTTATACCTGAGAAAAAAAGATCAGTGATTGCTATATTGCGTTGCATGACTGATCCGGCTAGCCTCCTCATGCTGCGTAGTGGACTTACACTTCTTTTTTGACTGTCTCTTGGGTGCCTCCTTATCTATTCTTGGACATAATTTCTTTATTATGTCCTATTTCTCTCTGCAGAGCAGTAAGGAAGGAAAGACAGAAAAAAGAAGGTTAAACATATAAACAGAACACCAATTCAAGTGAAAAAATTATTGTTGTCTTAACTGCAAAAGTACGGTTGACCTTTTTTCAGATCTCGCTCATCACGAAAATTTTATAACCCTTCGAGAAAGAGTATACATCTTTATCCAAGGTCTCATTTAATGTGCAAATAAATCGGAGAAATGAAAAAGTAACCTTAGCAGAAGAGTATTGCTTGAGTTGTATATATTACATTCAAAGGGCTAAAATTAATCGTCTTCTACGGCATGGACCATGAAGAACAACAACTACTTGCTATAAATTGGATGAAAAACCAGAATCATATTATATTCTTGTGATCAGAATTAGCACTCATAAAACAACAAAATGATTCTACCATCAGATAAGCATCCACATACCTTTCTAATAAGTTCCAGCAAGGAGACCACTTTGAGCAGCAACACCTCACAAATCTGTGCCAGCAAGAAGACCAAGACCTCACAGATCGAAGTGGGTAATAGGTATTTTCATCACTTTGCTCTATTTGTGTGCGTGATGGAGTGTGGATTTGGGTGTGGTGTTAATCATTGATGCTTGTGTGTAGATCTGTGATGGAGAAGATTTTTTTCTCTTTGATTTTGCTTCGTTTTTTTTTTTCTGATTTTTGCTTTGGGTAGCAGATACGCTTTTCCTCTTTAACACACAAAAAGACAATATTATTCTTAAACATTACGGATTTGTAAACGGTGTTAAAAATCTGAGTAATATAAAAAACACATGGGGACTTTGGGATTTATAGCTCAATACACGGGGGAAAATGGCATTATCCCTTACCTGCTGCCAGAATTTACTCACTCTGGTACAATAATTAGCTTTCATAAATGGTTGCAGAAAGCCACATAAGGAAATGGTCAAACTCACGCCATTTGAATGGCTAACTGGTCTTCAACAACTCTTTTCTGTACAATGACTAGCTTCGTAATGTTTCATAAAAAAATTGGATTCTATTTTTTTTATTTATTATTTTTTATAGCTTCGTTTGAATATGAATATCTCAACTAAAACGATGGACCATGTCCGAAGTGATAAATTAAGTTTGCTTGGAATGAATTTAAACAATTAAGTAGTGTGGTAAGGATTTACAGAATATTATGCAACTTCTTGAGCATGCTCAAATCTTGAATTAGTTTTTCGTATGCTTCTAATAAAATAGATTGTTTCCTCCAACTGAGATGGTGCCTTTCATCGCAAATGTGACATCGTTAAATTCATAAACTCGATCTTATGGTGCATTCACAAATTTAATATTGAAGTGGTCAATTAAGAAAACTGATGATATTAAACATTTTAAATATAAATAAGTGTAAAAAAAATATTATGCAAAAATAACATAAGATTATGTAACTAAGAATTCTAATGTACATTTGTATCAATATCAAACACAGAAGGTTGCTCATTGGTTTATGAATCAACATCCTTTCTTTTATTTTAAAAAATGAATAAATTGTTTTAGGATTGTGCGTTATTTGGCCTAGAAATAATTTCATTGTCAATTAAAACAAATAAGCTACATAATAAAATAATTTCATCATTAATTAAAATAATTAAGCACATGAATGTATCTGTTCTAAATTTAGTTCATCAGGTAGGCATAGCAAAAATTATCTTGGATGAATAACTTCCCCTAAGTCTATCATTTATATATATATATATATATACACACACTTTAAATTCAACCTGCCAAAATAATAAATAAATCAAATATTACTATATAAATAAATTAAGCATAATACAAACTTTTTTCTCATACTCTATTTTTCTTTTTTCTTTTTTGTTGGGAGAACAAAGTATTCATTAAGCTTAATAAAAAAGTTACATATACAATCAACAAAATCAGCTAAGGATATTCTCAATATTCTACTTCTACTAAACATTCTAGTTTTAGTACTGTTTTTAAACTTTTTACAGGTATAAATTTTAAGTCTAATCGACTGAAATAAACTAGCAACAATGTACTCCTCCGAATTGAAAGAATTCCGATATATCATGCTATTCCTTTCCTTCAACATTGCATAGACGACACCACAGAAAAGCAGTCTAACAATAGTCTCTTGGATGTCTTCTTTTTTTTTTTTCTCATCCTCTGTTACTTTAGCTTTTTGAGTGTTTTTGGAAGATGAAACATTGGAAGGAAGTGTGGGCGTGGGAATAGGGGTGGGAGGTGGGATTTGAATGTGAAATTCTTTTTTTCGTTAAAAGGTTGAAATGTAGAAATTGGAAAAGATGGCATGGGAAAGGAACTTTGGTGGCTCATAAAATTAATTCCCAAAATAGTACATAAATTAAAGAACGATTGGAATTGTGTGAGCTAATTAATTTTACTTATTAAAAAATCAAGATCTTTTCGACTATCTTGTATGATTAACAGGGGCTGCAACCTTGATGTAGTGATCAAAAACTTTTAATATGTTCTTGACTGATTTGATACATATTAAGTTACACCACTACTTCGATATTTACCGTTTAATAATCGAAATCTATCAAATAATTTACTGGTGTAAGTTTGCTAACTAAATTTTCACATGATTCAAAAAAATAAAAAGAAAAGGACATAGGCCTACCCAGACAATGTGAGCGAAGGCTAGGATATTGGGCCAAGACTTCAAATAACTTAAATTTTACGTGTTTTAAAAAAACAAAAATTACATTTAATGGACTTTAATTTTAGATCCATCAGAAGTAAACCTCAATATGAACAAATCACAAAGAGAGTTTATGATGATTATATATATATTCATTGGACTAATTAGTTTTAACTAAGATTACATTGATTTAGTTATATTGTGGCTCTATTTAGCCTAACTGTGAAATTCTACATTTTGAACTGTAAAACTTTGGTTAAAAATATAGTTGAACAAAAACCGTTAACTTTTGGTCTATATTGGGCAATGTTGAGAAAGAAAAAAATAATAACTTTACGCATTATGTAAAAATAATTTTGCAAAAGCCTATTTTGAAAAGTTCTAATTTAGATTTTTTTGTTTTTCGCTTATTTCAGCTTCAACTTTTATTTAAAGGCACTTTTGAAAATGGGCCAAACAGGTTAGTTTCGGCTTTTAATCTCACAAATAACACTTTTAAATGTTAAAAAGTTAACCAAACAGAGCCTAATTCTTTAAATTAAACAAGAGGTTCAAATTTGCTCCTACATTTTTGTAAAATTTTACTCCATTAAAGGCTTAGCTTACTAAAATTTTACTTGAGACTTTAGAATCTATATATACCACGTACTACTAGTTTGATTAATCATTATATTCGAGAAGATGGTAATATTTTAGAATTTTTTGATAAAGATGCGTGCCCAAGTGAAAAAGAGTTTCAAAAATATAATATCATTTTTTGGGTCATATTTGTCAAATTATAAATTAAACTATCATTTTTTTAAATCGATGAATCGCAAAATTTGTTCACATTGAACTCTCTGATTAATCATGCCATTGTGTTATGATGGCATTGAACTCTGTTATTAGATAACAATAGGATAACGAGTTTCCTATTTTGAGAACATTCAAAACTTTCAGTATTATGTATGAGTTTATGATCATGCTTATGTTGAGATCATGTTGATCACTATGATGATGCTTATTAAAGATGTAAAACAACATTTGACCATAGTATCCAATTTGTTGAATACGAGTGTATCCACATTAGTCCCTAGGCATGGATCTCCAATTGAAAAGTTATAAATCCAGTGACTCCTTAAAACTCACAAGGATAGCATGTTGTTTGAATATCTTTATCATTATATGGTCGCATTTTAGTTTTGTTAAGGTATTGATCCTGATACTCTGCGTTAGAAGTTGAGCTCCAAGTACTTGTAAAAGGGATTTTGGGGTTACGTCCCTTAATGCTCTCCGATGTTTAAATTAGTGGAGTTCGGGGATAAAATTTTTTAGTGAAGTGAAGTGAGAGTAAAAAATGTTAGTTAACTCTCTTTACGTGTGGAAACTTGTATTTATAGTGCTCATGGAGCGAGAATTGGACGCCATGAGTCCTTACATTTTTTGAAAGTCGAAGCACCTTGGTGACTAGGATCTCAAGTCGCCCCGTCCTGACAATCGAGGCTCTGGCCCTCGAGGTCGGGGTTCCGCGCCAGTGCTGCCATATGACTTATAGTTGGCTATGAATCTTGGCTTTGTGGTCGAGGTCTCGTGACTCGGCCATTAATTGATACTTTTATATCTCCAAGTAGTTTTATTGCACCCCTATTAGGTTTTACTTGTGTTATTCAACTGTTAGTTCATTTGTGGAATATTAAAATCTTAAGGATATTGAGTGAAATTTGAAACTTGATCGTATTAATTTATTATTAGTATCTTCGTGAAGTATCAGAATCTTAAAGATATCTAGCCCAACTCAAAGCTCAATTTTAACATTAGTATTAATTTATTTTTCTGGTTTTAATTTTCTATATCTTGTGACAATTTGCTGTATCTACTGTTAGTCTTCTTTCTTCGCTTTCTACGATATTCTAGTGATACAGATCAAGTGAACAAGCATTACATCTTTCGATCAATATCCCGAATGTCACATGCATACTCAAAGCTAACATGTTCGGTCTTCTTCATTCATCAACCCAACTAATGACTTGATACTGTCTTTTGATTCATACTTTCGTTTTTGCCTACTTATTCATCAACATAATCAATGACTATACTTTCCTACCAAAATTCCTAAAACGTTTAAGATTTTCAGTCTTAAATTGAGTCATATTTTGTAGCTTGTATTTTTTATCTATATAAATTGTGAAAATCAATTATAGATCCGAATGTAAGAAGATTGTTTGAGGATGAAGTACTTAATCAAGAACTGAGCCACATGGAAAGCCGCCACAACCCCCAACCCCCAAAAAAAAACCCAACTTCAACTTTCTGAAAAAAAAAAAAAAAATTAGCCAACTAACTACAAAAAGAATAATCGGCCCCTCCAACAATTTTACCCCCTAAAAAACAAAACAATATTTGGCCACTTTTGACTATCTTTTTACTTTTAAAATATATTTATATAATACATAATCATGTATATAATCATTACTCTAAAAAAACATCTCCTGTATCTTTATTCTCCTTCAACGGAACCTCCTCTCTATTCGCCTTCAACAATTTATTTCTCTGTTTTTCTTCCATTTTTCATTCACATATTTTTCCAAATCCTTGTTCCTACTCTTTCTTTTCAAAATTCTAATTCTCACCAACAAACTAAAATGCACAAAATTATGGTAATATATCATGAAAAGTTTGTATTATAATATTTTTTGATCATATAATTTTATCCATAATTTATTTTATTAACTTTTTCAGTAGGTGAACATCCTGAACCAAGGCACCAACTAAGGTAAGCAATTTGAATTACTTCTTGTAATATTTTTGTTAGTGTATGTTTTTGTTAATTATATTTTTGTAATAAATTTTTACTCTAAATTAAATGAGTCATCATATTTCAATTATTGTCCTAATATAGGAATGTTCAATAATTTTGTTAGTCATATTTTTTTAGTACATTAAGTTGGCTAGAGCTTCATATTTTTATATTGTGAAAAGATTCAAGTTCGGTCAAATGTAAATATATCATTTATATTTAATTGAATTTTTAATTAGTTTTTTGTTATTTAATTTTATTATAATTAATTATATTAATTGAAAAATAAAAGATATTTTGAGTCTCTTTTCTACTTGTCAAAAATACTGTACAAAAAAAATATATATATATATATATATATCGGCCCCTCAACACTAAATTTCTGGCTCCATCCTTGTACTTGATATTGTTGACAGGAAAAATACTTTGATACTTATATAATATGACGATTTCTTGAAAGTAATTGCAATGATATAAAGCAAATATTTTACAAAATAATAACAATATATATATATATATATATTCAATTTTAATTCTTCCATAATTTATTATAAGCTATATAATATTTATTGAAAATGATCTGCATGGTTATCAAAATACATTCTTTCTATATGATAATCCTGATCACACAAGAGAATCTCACTAGAAAAATACAATCCTGACAAATGGATAAATCATGGCCTATGATACTATTATATAAGATTTTGGGTTGCGCTATCTAATACTAATTGCCTGATGACTTTGACTAGTGAAAATATGTTTACAATTGTAAAACTAAAAAGAAAACATAATCGATCCTATTCATAAAAATCAAAATAAAAAAATTAGAAATATGAATATTAAATGATTATTACCACCAATGGGAAAAGTGAAGTACATAAGAAATTTGAAGGCTTAGGATTGGGAAACAAAGTGTAAAATTGGAAAAGTATATTACTTTTTTTTTTTGGACTTTTTACTTTTTGTTTTGTTTTTGTTGGCTGACAATATTTACATCCCCATACAAAGGCTATGAACTCTGAGAAGCACTAAAGTCGACTCACTAAAACAAGAATTACTAATGAATTTAAACAAAAATTGGATCTACCTATTCTACTTTATTTGGAACTGGTGAGCTTTATTCACCATGGCCGTCTTCAAATGTTGATCGACTCTGATTCGTATTTTCATTTTTCCAATCCACCCGTGATTGACTAGAAGGGTCAGTGCATCTACCACTTCCAAGGAAGAGACCTTAATAATGGGCTTAGAGACGAGCTACCTCTTGAGCCCATTAAGGTCTTGGTTGGACTAGTCCAACCTGGTCTGAGCAGCTCTAAGCTCTTCCAGTGCTTCAATTAGTTGTTCTTGGGACAATGTCATTTCATATTTTGCACCATTGACCATGTCTTTAGCATTGTTAGCTTGTCGACGGTATTCATTCATCACCACAACCGTTAGGGCTAATTGTTCCATTAGGCGCGAACTTCTACTTCTAGACATTTTTAAGAACTGTAAATATTGAGTGATGGAAATAGGTAGGTGGTGGGGCCTATATATATTACTCAAGTAGGTTGGTGGCCTTGTTTATTCTACAGAGGCAGTTTATCAATGGATCAAAGCCGGTATAACTTTTCCTGCACTAAAATTGGGATATCACTGTGGTCTTGAAATCCATTAGCTTATAAGACTAAAAAGTGAGAAATTTAGCTAATTATTCATTGAATAATAATCAATTCTGAAAGTTCAAAAAAAAACTTTTTATACTTACTATTCAAGCGTAATATATATCAAAAGTCAAGCGCAGAATGGTTTAAGGCCTCTCGACTTAAAAATCGAGTATAAAAATTGCAATATGTAACATTGAACTAAATATTATACAGTATGAGTCGACTCCACCAAGTAAAATAAAACTTAACTTAGTTTGGTTTGTATAAGATCAAAGTTCAAAGATTTTCTCATTATTGACTTGAAGTATGAATTGACATCACTACGTGAAATAAAATTTCATTTTGGTTTGATATTTTATTAACTGAAAGTTAAGAGATTTTCTCATTATTGACTCAAAGTTTGAATTGACATATTAAGCGAGATAAAACTTAATTTGGTTTCTATTGCCTCAAAATTTAAAGATCTGCTTATTATTCAGTCAAAGTACAAGTTGATTGCACCAAGTAAGATAAAACTTGATTTAGTTTGATATTGACTCAAAAATTCAAAGATCTTCTCATTATTGACCCAAAATGCAAACTGGCCCAACCAAGTATGGGTAGAGCTTGATTTGTTTTGATTTGGTGTTGACTCAAAATATATACAAAGATGAGGCAAGCAAAAGAACAGAACTCTGGAACTCCCTCAACATGGTCAGCTCACTGTCAAGGAAAAATGCTTGGTGTATTATGGGGGACTTCAACGAGATCCTTCAAGTAGAGGATAGGCTTAGATGTCAATTACTTCCCCAAGGAGCCAATGAGTTTGCACAGTGCATTGACAGTTTAAATCTACAAGAGCACAAAGTTGTTGGGCCTCATTTTACGTGGGACAATAAAGGATTTGGCGAAGGTCTCAAAGCTTCAAAATTGGACAGGGTGCTTACCAATGACAAATGGTTGGACTGCTTCCAGAATTCTCAAGTTGATGTTCTGAATCCAAGAGTCTTTGATCACTCGCCTTTACTCCTCAATACCACGCTGAGTAGATCCAAGAAAGCAATTCCTTTCAAATTCTTCAATACCTGGACAAAGCATGATAACTTCAAGGACACAGTTCAACAAGCCTGGAATCTAAATGTTGAAGGCATTCCAATGTTCAAATTATATCAGAAACAGAAAGCCCTGAAGATTAGCCTCAAGGACTTCAACAAGAAATATTATGCCAATCCTTCAGTCAGAATCAATGAGATCAGTAAGAGTTTGGAGCGGGTTCAGTGAGCTTTGATACTCTTAGAAATTAGAAAAGACAGTTGATTATGGATCTCGAGTTTTGTTCTAACGCTGAGGAAGAAGCCCTTTTGTCAAAAGTCAAGAGTTCAATGGTTGAGAGAAGGTGACTCAAATACGACATATTTCCACAAGATCATTAGAGGGAGGATTACACAGAATTCCATCAACAAATTACTTTCTTCTGATGGTAGTTGGATCACGAGTGAAGATAGAGTGAAAGAAGAGATCCTTACTTTTTACAAGTCCTTGCTTGGAAATGCCAACCCCCAACAGGAAACAATCTTAGTTGATAATTTGAGGGGTCTAATTGAGAATTCCATTACTAGGGAACAATTTGATGACCTTGTAAGAGAGATAACTTGTGAAGAAATCAAAAAGGCCATGTTTGACATTGATGGTGGAAAAAGCCCAGGACTCGATGTATATACTGCTCATTTCTATCAGTCTTCATGGGTGATTGTTAGGGAAGATGTCACGAGTGCCATTCAGTCTTTTTTCAGAACAAACATGTTACTTAGGGAAGTGAATACTACTGCTATAACGCTAATCCTTAAAGTCAAAAATCCCTCTTATGTTAGTGATTTCAGACCTATATCATGTTGCAATACGATATATAAATGTATCACGAAGATTCTGGCCAACAGGATCAAATTCCTCTTGCATGAGCTAATCTCTCTTAACCAGTCGGCGTTCATTCCTGGCTGACAGATTTCCAATAATGTTCTGGTGGCACAAGAGATAGTTAGGGGTTATGGTAGAAGGAGTCATACCAAACATTGCACTTTAAAGATAGATATTATGAAAGCTTATAACTCAATTAGATGGGACTTCATCCTTAAAGTTCTTGAGGCTATGAATTTCCCACCACATTTCATTCGTTTGGTTGAGGAATGCATTTCAACACCTCAATACTCAGTGAATATTAATGGTGAGCTGCAGGGCTTCTTTCAGGGAAGGAATGGACTAAGGCAAGGGGAACCCCTATCCCCTTACCTTTTCATTATTGGTATGGACGTGCTCTTTAAAATCCTCTCAAAAGTTGCACTCAAGAAAGATTTCTCTTTTCATCCTAAATGTAGAAGGCTTCAACTTAATCATTTTATCTTTGCGGATGATCTTTTTGTCTTCTCCAAGGCTGATAATTCTTCCCTTAAAGCTATTGACCATTGTTTGAAGATTTTCCACAGATTGTCAGGGCTCAAGTTCAACCTCAACAAAAGCCTTATCTTCTTTAGTGGTTGCTCAAATGACCTCAAGGAAAAATTGACTCAACAGCTGGGGTTCATGGAAGAAAATCTCCCTATTAAATACTTAGGGATTCCTCTTATTACGAGTATGCTTAATTGCAAGATTTGTAAAGACCTGGTGAACAAAACAGCAGTAAGAATTCAACATTGGGCTTCGAAGTGGCTTTCCTTTGTAGGGAGGTTACAACTTATCAAATTAGTCTTGCATGGTATTCAATCCTACTGGCTTTCCATGTTTATTCTACCTAAAACTATTTTGTAGGATCTGGAGAAAAGGTTTGCTAACTTCCTTTGGAATGGAGGTACAGAAGGTAGAACCAAGGCCAAAGTCTCTTGGGAATCTATTACTAAACCAAAGGAAGAAGGGCGATTGGGAATTAGGAGCTTGGAGGACGTTAATAAGGCAGCAATCATGAAGTATGTGTGGAAACTTTGTTCGGGCCATAGCTCGATCTGGTGCAATTGGGTAAGAGTGAATCTACTTAAGGGGAAAAGCTTGTGGGAGATTGAACCAAAGAAAGACTCATCTTGGAGCTGGAGAAAAATCTTGAAATTGAGAAATTGTGCAAAAGATTTTATTGCCTTCAAAATTGGAAATGGTTAGAATACTTTATTCTGGCTTGATCCATGGCATCAACTTGGAAACTTGAGGGATCATTTTGGTGACAGTATGGTATCTTCGATGGGTATTGCCTTGCAGAGCACAGTCGCTGAGGCGTGTATTTATGGGAGGGAGCTAACTGTTCCTCGTGAGCTTAGAGACATACTCATTCAAACTTCTAGAATGATTGAAGACTCAAATTTATTGGATAGGGTGCAATAGAAGCCTTATCCTAATGAAAAATTTAGTATTCACCATACTTGGGACACTATTCGTAGTAGGGCACATCCAGTGGATTGGCATCGACTGATTTGGTTCAAACAATACATACCAAAGCATGTATTCATATGTTGGCTAGCTTTACTTGATAGGCTACCCACTAAACAAAGGCTCATTGGTTGGGGAATACCCATTCAAGGGAATTGTGTTTTCTGTGGAGTTTACGTGAAGTCGAGGGATCATCTTTTATTCGCCTGTAGCTTTACTAGTCGCCTGTGGCTGAAAGGCTTGAGCATGGTTTGCTCAAATTTTTCTTCGGGTGATTGGGATATTTGTGTGGATTGGATGAATCAAAATTACAAAGATAAGAGTTTCTAGGTTCTTATGTGTAAAATGATTTTCAATGCAATGGTTTACCACATTTGAAGGGAAAGAAATAATCGGGTCCACAACACAACCATGGCGACGAAAGACCAAGTTATGCAGAAGATCAACAATGATATTATGGGTAAAATTAGATATAAACGTAAATATTCTAGCAATACTGTGAATAGACAAATTTTTTTTTTGGAAATTAGATGAGAGCCATCTCATGTAGATCATCTTTTATTACTCTCCTTGGCTTTGTATGCCTTGTATTTACTTGTTGAGTTTAATAGAATCCACTTGTTTTTAGCAACAACAAAAAAAAATGAAAAAACATACTAATGATGATGTTTTAAGAGGGTAAATTTCACAAATGGTCCAGACTGTTTTCACTTTTCTTAAATTTTGTCATTGTTATTTCAAAAGTGATATTCTTGGTCTGCAAAGATAATAAAAGTTCAAATTGAGTGATTAATATTTATATTTTTTTTCTAATTTTGTTATATCGTTTCAAAAGTCAAACGCTTAGTCCCCAAAGGTTGTAAAATGTCTCAGTTTAGTTCTTGCCATTAAATTTTAATTTGTGACCTGCACATGAAACATTAGAAACAAAAATGCAAACAAGTGAAAATATTGGGGACTAAATCAATATCTTTTGCATGTCATTTTTTAAACAATAGAGATGAAACTAAAAAAAAAGGGTAATCTCTTCTTCTTCCAACTTTTCGATCTTCCCATTCATTCCCTTTAAGCTATCCTTCCCCTATTTCTTTTCAATTCTACTTACGGTTTATCTATAATTATTTGTAAATTTAGGTCGGCTAATTATTCTGAAATAGCACCTGCACCAGTAGAGATTTCTCAATTATAAAATGTATTGAAGCCTTGGGTAGTAAAAAAAATGTGGGATGTTGTATCTCGTAGATTAGATTTCATAATCGAATAAACTTCATAATTGTATGAAAGTGGGTTTTTTAGTTATGAGCTTAGCAAAAGAAAAATTAGGATAGGATCCTAAAGAATCTATCCCCTTCAAAATCGAACGTGAAATTTCCTTTCATTCGGCTCAAGCACATACAACAAATAAAGAAAGGAGTTCTCGCTTTCAAATTGTAGAAATAGAAAACCCCAAAACGAAAAGATCTACTACTTACTCAAGTTACAAGTAAAAACCAAATAAGGTTTCATTGATTTCGTCTTTCTTTTATTTATTTAAATTTTCTTAGTTCTATATTCAATTTCAACATAAATGAAATTGGAAAATTCTTGAGTCGTCTGCTTCCCTTCGAATGATGAATTCCTTAATTCTTAATAAGTAAAGGAGTCCCTTGGAATTGATAAGGAATTCACTTATCTATATTTTGTTCCATTCGACCTTTTAGGTCCTAACTTCACCTCGACAGTTATGTTGCGATATCCTTAAATCCTATATGCAATAATGGATAGACTCTTGTAACGATGACATATTTGCTTACTTGAACATAATTTGTTTTCAAAAGAAAGAAATGATTAATTCCATAAAATAAAAAAGTCTTTCTTTTACAAGGTACAATACAAATAGAAGTTCCTACTTATCCGTTACGAAATCGACCATAGATCAATTTCCTTTTTATAAGGGAGCATTGACTAGACCCTTTCTAAGCTTCATGTTACTCCTCCCAAACGACATGTCGGGTCTAGGACATCCCAATTTGATTGAGTGGGATGACAATTTCTCATTTCAAATTTGCAAAATCAAATTTTCCATCAAATCACACATCGTAGTATACTAGGTCTTCTAATTCTTTATGAGGTTTATCTAAAAGATTTGCTATATAACTAGAAAGACATTTTAAATACTACATATGAGTTATGGGCATGTGAATTTGATGCAGCCCTCGATATCTTCATATCCGAGAATTAATAAAATTGAATCCTCATTATTCACAAAATTTCGGGTCTTCTTTCTCAACCTTGATTATTTGATAATTTTCATAAGCGCAAATTTCACTTTTTATAGGTCCAAAAATTATTTCACAAATTCACTTCTAAAATAATGAAGACGAAATTTTAAAAAAGTATAAATAATGAGGATTATTTATGAAAGTTTGCCTTTTTAGTATGGCCTGTGGGGTTTATTGCATTGTATTTCTCCACCTTTCTTCTTATTATTTGAGGGATAGTATGGAAAGTACAAAATAAGGTAAAAGCTGCGACGTCGGCAATGGTGGCTATTATCATGTCACTTGTGCTTAGCATTCTTTACATTGGCTTTCGATTCTTGTTTATAAGGGGTCCTCCGATGGAGATGCTGCAGGAAAATGAGAATGTTATCATTATCATCTACAAGAGAATTTTTAATAAAGAAACATATTGTAATAAAATAAACTCTATAATGTAACAACTTAAGTCAAAGGGAGAGTTCATCCTAAAAGACTAGTTTGTTAAGTGGGAGAATCTCTTATACTTAAGAAGCATCTCTTGTAAGGGTGAGATTCTAATGTAGGATCATTACATTCCACCCCTCTTAAATTAAGAATCGACGCCCACGTCAGGCTAACCTATCGACACTGGCCAAATAGTAGCCATTTTTCCACTGGCGGCTGCACTCGTCTACCAGTATTTAGTGTGTACCACATCTTAATCCAGCCTATAGTCGCCTATCGACACTGGCGGCTGCACTCGTCTATTAATATTTTGTGTGACACTTAGCACACTTTAATCCAGCTATAGTCTCCCCTTCATGGAGTCCACTCTAAACAAAAGCACTAATATAACAAAATAAGTCCAAGAATGTAACAACTCAAGCCCAAAGGGAGAGCCCATCCTAAAAGACTAGTCTATTAGGTGGAAAAACTCCTTGTACTTAAGAAGTACCCCTTGTAAGGGTGAGATTTTAATGTGGGATCATTACACATATCTAATGACTAAATCCCTTGGGTGCAAGAGAGATACAATTGCAGCTAATACCAAGGATGTAAATGATCAAGATATTCAGAAAAAGTTTTATCCTAGTGAGTTTTACGAACTCACTGGACAAAAAGCTTCTCAACCTCAAATGTTTACTTTTCTAGTTGGAGACCAAAACCTTGAGACTAAAGTGGAATACACTTGAATTCAACAAATTGAACGCTATGATCATAACACAATGGCAAAAACAAACATTGTTTGTCTAACTGTGAATGCAAGAAACTAGTAACATCGTGCCATGATTAAAACTTGTTATCCCTTATACGGTTGCCTTAACCGGTGTCACATTCAGGTATTCCGCCATTAGGATTTAAGTTTTGTTTGGCTTAGTTTTTAGCGACTTAAAAGTGCTTATGTGAGTTAACAAGAAAAATGTAACATGTTTGGGCCTTTTTTTAAAAAGTATTTCAAGTTTTAAGTAAAAGTTAAAGTTGAAAAAAACTAAAAAGAATGAAGTTCAAGCTGTTTTCTTTTTTTTTTCCCTCAAATATATCTTTCAAACTTTTTCAAATTCAACATTACCCTCAAAATTTTTAAAAACTCAACATCGCCCAATATAGCTCAAATAGTCAATCATTTTTGCTCAACTGCACTTTTAACCAGAGCTCTACTATTAAGAGAGTTATTATTAAAGCTCCATAGCTCAAAAGCTAAAATTTCACAGTTAGACCAACAAAGCCTTAGTATGCTCAAAGTATCTTAGAGATACAAATTCTTTTTCTAGTGGCTTCTAGCTAGAATACAATTTTTTTGAAACTCTTTTCCGCTTGAGCTCGCATCTCTATTGAAAAATTCTAAAATAGTACCATCTTCTCAAATCGAATGATTAATCAAACTAATAGCATAGGGTACAAAGTTTAGAAAGCTAAACCTTCAATGGATTTGAATCTAAGGATTAACATATAAACAAAGGTAAAAGTCATTAATAATCTATTATCTTTGATCTAATTGATACTTTCATCTATTATTTTTTCAAATGAACTTCTTAGTCCAATATGTTTAATATTATTGACGTCGTTAGTCCAGCTCGTCTTTTTTTTCTAATTTTTAATGTTAAAATCATGTGACGCGCACGTGTATCATAATTTCTCAATTTTTCAAGGGTAAAATTGACATTAGTATTCTTAACACATGATGCAGATATGTTAGATATGTCCAAGCAGCAGCTTCATGAGCATACACATGCGCGCCACGTGTTTGTCATGTGCGCGCCACGTGCGCCACCACGTGCTCATCACGTGAGCGCCACGTGCGCCACCACGTGCCCTTCACGTGCGCGCCACGTGTGCGCCATGTGATTTTAACGTTAAAAATTAGACCAAAAAAATGAGTTGGACTAACGGTGTCAATAATGTTAAACAAAATATATTAAAATATTTATTTTGAAAGATAATAGATGAAAGTGTCATTTAAATAAAAAATAAAAAATTATTTATGATTTTTACCCTATAAACAATTGAACTTTACCTTTTTGCTCATGACAAAAAGAATATTTGACGCGACTTGTCAATTTGGACCTTTAAGCTCATAAATCCAAGTGAGATTAAAAAGTAATAATAATAGATTCCATTGAATTTATTATGTTAGAGAAAAAAAAAATTGATGTGCAAAAATATTCTAACTTAAACAATTAAAAACAAAAAAAAAGCTGGCAACTTTTTAAAGAAAAACACAAAGAATGGAATCCAGGAGAGTGGAAAAATCAAATCTTCAATATCTTTTTTCTCCATTGTACAACATTAAAGATTCGAACTTTACTTTATCACCGGCACAAATTTAGCTATTTTTCGTGCAATAGCTATAACTTTCATAAATGGTTGCAGAAAGCCACATAAGGAAATAGACCAAGTCAATATTCCTACTTTCTTGCAACCCATGTATGAGATTCGCTGGCAATTTACTAGATAGAGTTAGTAAAAGGGAAAACTCGCCACCAAGGCTTTGGTCTGGTGGTAAATTAAGTTATTCGCTTATTTGCAAGAGGTTGTGAGATCAATTCATGTTGATTACATATGTGTTGTACGGAAAAACTCAAATACAAGACTGAGTCCAGTAACATCTAATGCATGTAAGAAGTCTATATACTATATTTAAGTTCTTTTCACTGCAGCTAAGATATAGAAATCATAATAAACAGGTCAGCAATATAAGATAGGCCTGCTATTCATGTTGTTAATTCATCATAAACCAATAATATTGGGTTATTAACTTATCAGATGTGGCTAATTGACCTCATCCTTAACGTTTTAGTGAGCGGATGCTGCACAGGCAATTTGTGCGCAAACCGTGACATAAACTTGGATATACAAAGTAGTATACAAAAATTTCACAGCTACAAGATTAATTTTACTGATTGAAAAATTAAGATCTTTTAGACTATCTAGTATGGTCAATAGGGTTGCAACCTTGATGTACTGATTGAAAACTTTTAATCTATTCCTAACTGATTTGATGAATGTGCAGGCTACACCACTACATCTATATTTATTAGTTAATAATCGAGACCTGCCAGATAATTTACTAGTCAAATTTCGCTAACTAAATTTTCACGTGATTCAAAGAAGAAAGGAAAAAGAGGCCTACACCAGACAATGTGAGCAAGTGCCAGGACATTGGGCCAAGACTTCAAATAACTTGAATTTTACGTGTTTTAGAAAAACAAAAATTACACTTTAATGGATTTTAATTTTAGATCCATCAAAACTAAACCTCTATATAAACAAATCATACAGCACATAGGGTTTATGATGATGAAACAATTCATGCAAACAGGGCAGAACTAGGAGTTCTTCTCATTGAAGACTAAATCACATTATTTTTCAATTATATATATATATATATATATGTCATGGATTCAAATGCAGAGCATATACGCGAGATAACCCAAGACAGTTATGAGGAAGCTGACGTGGGTTCAGCAAAGCAGCAACAATGTGACTCCATTCGGTTACGCAAGAGTGGACGCGCCAAGAAGATACCATCTCATCTGCGTGAGTTCGTTACCAGGTAGAAGCAACATGATCAGAAGCCTATATATTCACAACAAATGCAAAATGAGAGTTAGGCAAAAAGTTGTAAACAGTTCTCTATATTCTCTTCTCTTCTCTCTATCTTCTGGAGCTTCCCAATTGCTCAAAAATTGGTCTATCCTTTGTAATTTCCAGTTTCCACTACAATATATATATATTTCATTGGACTAATTAGTTTTAACTAAGATTACATTGACTTAGGTTCTTTGTGTTAATTTGTACAAAGTTGCCCGCTTTATTTTTCAAAAAAAAGAATTGTATAAGTTATTTTTGCTTATCAATTTATTTTCGTTACATGATAAATTCAATAGACTTCCATGATTAAAAGATGTTAATGAGGCTAATTTAGTTCTGATATATTTTTGTTACCTTAAAAAGTCGAGACTGAATACATGTCGTATCAAATATTCTTTTTATCACGAGTAAAAAGTAAAAAGTTGAATTGTTTATACGTTAATTCTTTAATTAAACGAGAGATTCAAATTTGCTCGTACATTTTTGTAAAATTTTACTCCATTGCAGGCTTAGCTTTCTAAAATTTTAAGATGACACGGTTAAGGCAATCATAGGGGATAATAAGTTTTAATCATGCCATGATGTTACCAGTTAATTTCCACTTCCCTGCATTGATCACTAGTAGACACGTTATGTTTTGTTTGTGCCATTGTTTTATGAGTCTAGATACTCTTGGTCATATTTGTCAAATCGTGAATCGGATATGTGGTAAAAAAAAAAAAAAATAGAGTATCTATTCTCCTAAAAGGTGTGGGATCTTTGATTGATTTATCTCTTATTCTCCTGCCTTAGATTATTTCTACTGGAACATATATATCATAAGCTCAGTGTATAATTTGAGTCGATAAATAGAAGTATGTCTTGTTCATAACATAAAACCAAGGACACTGATATCTTGGCAGTATTTCGAGTAACTTCTCAACGTGTTAATATATATCTTGATTTTTTATTGGCTTCTTTCAAAAGAAGTACGATCCGGTGAATCAGAAACAATTAATTAAGTAAGAATTCAAAAACTATTTTATGGAATAGACATATCAATATGCATGAGGTCATACCTTTGCTTCCATTTACCGTCCCTATGTTAATAGGAGTGGGACTTCATTTTTTTTTTTTAGGCCTTTTAACCAAGTGATACAACCCCGAAAAGCTGCTTCATTAAATTATCATTTTTCTTAATAGATGAATCGTAAAATTTGTTCACATTGAACTCTCTGATTAATCATGCCATTGTGTTATGATGGTGGATGCCACTCTTGTGATCATGTTGATCACTATGCTCATGCTTATTAAAGATGTAAAACAACATTTGATCATAGCATCCAATTTGTTGAATACGAGTGTATCCGCGTTAGTCCCTAGGCATGGATCTCCAATTGAAAAAATATATACTCAGTGGGTACTTAAAACTCACTAGGATAACATGTTGTTCGAATATCTTAATCATTATATAGTTATATTTGGATTTTACTTGTATTATTCAATCGTTAGCATTTTTGTGGAGCGTTAGAAATTTAAGGGCATCGAATCAAACTCGAAACTCGGCCTTAATATCAGTATTAATTTATTATTAACACTTTTGTTGAGAGTTAAGAGAATATATATAAGGATGAAGTGCATCAGACCCCCTTGTACTTTAGCGAAAGTGCACAACACCCCATATAGTTTAAAACCCCCTGAGTTAGTCTTTGTAGTTTTTCAAAAGTGCACAACACCCCCCTACCGTTAAAAAATCTCTTAAATTTAACGGAGAGTATATTTCACACGCGTTAAGTGAGATTTTTTTTTATTTTTAACGAATTTATTTATTAAATAATTATATGAATTGACCAAATTACCATTTTTTTTTTGGCCTAAACAAAAGAGGAAATGGCAAAAGAGAGAATTGAAAAAAAAATGAGAGTATTTACGTCTTTTTTACAAAATCCGTTAAATATGAATGATTTTATAACTGTAGGGGGGTGTTGTGCACTTTTAAAAAATATAGAGACTAGTTCAGGGAGTTTTTGAACTATAGAGGGGGTGTTGTACACTTTCGTTAAAGTATAAGGGGGTCTAGTGCACTTCACCCTATATATAAATATATATTCACACACTACATCTTTCGATCAATATCCCGATTGTCATATGAAGCTAACATGTTCTGTCTTCTTCATTCTTCAACCCAACTAATGACTTCATACTGTCTTTTGATTGATATTTTCGTTTTTGCCTTACCTTATTCACCAACATAATCAATGACTATTTTTTCTTCCCAATTCCTCAAAACTTTTAAGATTTCCAGTTTTAAATTGAGTCGTATCTTATAGCTTGTATTCTATAACGATTTAGATATTTAGAAAATAAACTTAAGCAATAGAGAAGCTCAACTGAGTTGTATTGACTGATATTAAAGCTGAAAAATAGTTGCAGAAAGCTCAATAACGAAGAAAGCAAAACAGAAAATAAAATAACATTCTTCTCTACCCTCTTTGACGTAGACTCTCTCCTATATAACTTTTACATCACAAGATTCTCACCAAACTAATTACTGTTACCATCTAACGTGCCGTATAATCTTGCAAATACTTGGACTTGCTGATTCCACGGTTGCCACTCGTCGAGCCATTGTTTGCAATTACGTCTGGGCCTATATTGTTGGTACCCTGTTGGGCTGTGTTTAGCTCTGGGCCTGCAATACCAACTGTAACATATTCCTTTAATACAAATTGTGAAAATCAACTATAGAACCGAATGAAAAACTCTTTTAAGTAAAAGATTGCCTAGTGATAAATAGAGGATGAAGTACTTGATCAAGGACAGAGCCACATGGAAAGCCAAAGGGCCCCGTTATTTATATAGTTTAAAAGAACTATTAGCCAACTAACTAAAAAAAGAATAATTGATCTATGCATTGTGGGTTATGTGAAGTGGGATGGTCCTAAATTATCAAAATAATAATAATAATAATAATAATAACCAACTCCTCCAACAATTTTACCCCCTAAAAGAAAAACAATATTTGTTCACTTTTGACTATCTTGTTACTTTTAAAATATAATTATATAAAATATAATCATGTTGTATAATCATTACTCTAAAAAACCATCTCCTCTATCTCTATTCTCCTTCAACGGAACCTCCTATCTCTATTCTCCTTCAACAATCATTTCTCTATTTCTCTTTCATTCTTCATTCCCATATTTTTCCTAATCCTAGTTCTTATCATTTCTTTTTAAAATTCTAATTGTCACCAACAAACTAAAATGTATATCATGAAAATCTTGTATTATATTTATTTATTGATTTTTTTGGTTATATAATTTTAACGATTTATTTTATTAATTTTTTCAATATCCTAAAGCAGGGCACCAACTAAAGTAAGCAATTTGAATTACATCTCGCAATAATTTTGTTAGTGTATATTTTTGTTAATTATATTTTAGTAGTAATTTTTAGTCTAAATTACTTGAGTCATCATGTTTCAATTATTGTCCTAATATAGGAATGTTCAATAATTTATACTACACAAGTAGGTCGATGTAACTTTTTATATGTAAGGCAGTTTATCATTAGCGACATTTCATCATTAACCATTGATAGTATGGACATGAAAAGAACAGTTGTAGAAAAAATAAAAATATAAAAATCTAGTCTACCACATTAATTTCCAATTCATGAGTCGTAGCCTCCAAGTGTAATTTGAAATCATATGGGACATTGCTTCGGACCTTAATTGTCCAATCCAACTATGATCGACCAGTAGAACAAGAGAATTGAATTCATCTATCGAAGACCACCTTAGTGATTGGCTTGGAGACGAGCTGCCCCTTGAGCACTTTGATAGTTTGCTTGGAATGCCGAATGTCATCTGCTCAATTCCCAGCTTGTATAGTGCATCAATGACATCATTTTGAGTCATGAACAAGAGGGATTCGGCGTGGCCTACCTGTCTCTCAGCCCGATGAACTTGCATTTGGCACATATTCATCATCTCAACAGCGGAGGCCAACTATCGCATCTGGATCAAGCTCCAAGATATCATCGATATGATCATGAATGATTGTATAGTTGAGTGGGTGGGATTAGAGTGTGAGTGTATCGAGTAGAACACTGGGTAGGGCCTATATATAGTTGATTAGGTCGGTTTAAGTTTGTGCCAATGGCCGTGTAAGTTTAGTCAAAGGAGCATTGTGTAATTTTGAGTCAAAGGTTCAAAGGCAAGTGTGATTTTGAGCCAAAAGGGGGAGTAATTTGATTTTGAGTCGAACGCGAGTTTTTTTATATACTTGAAACTCACGTGATTTTGTATTGCCACGACAGAACAAACATAAACAAATTAAAATTCGTTCCTATTGCTTAAAATTAGTCAATTTAATTCTCATTATTTTTAAAAAAAATTAATTTTGTCCCCAAATAGGGTTCACGTGCAGGGACTAAATTTTGAAAAAAAAATAGAGGAATAAATTTTTTTTAAAAAAATAGAAACGATAAGGAGTAAATTGATTAATTTAGAATAATTGGGACAAATCTAAAAGTTTTTTAAAAATAATAGGGACTAAATTGACCATTCCTGAACAATAAGATTGAATTTGGAATTTCGGCCAAACAATATGGACTATTTATGTAATTTTTTCAATTTCCAAATCAGAAATTTTTCTTTTTTCGCCGAACAAATCTGAAACTCGCGATATGTATTTCATGAAGATGAAACGTCAATAGAAAACAGTCAATCTTACAAAAAAAAAAAAAAGGGAAAACAATAGTTAATCGAATTTCGAGTCTTTCACTAGACAAAAGGGCTTGACGAAAAGAAAAAGATAGAACAAAATGGCAGGAGAAAAAGAAAATTGTTGGTCCATTTTAGCATATCTATATTCGGGTTAAAGTTTTCTATTATTTTTTAGTAAATTATTAGTCAGTATTTTGGCTTTCGATTTTTTGCAATATCAAATATCTTAACCTACCGAACTACCTATCATAAACCATTTATGAAAATAAATCGTTAAAGAATACTCATTGGTCGGATAAACAGGTTTATAATCAAATTAAATAACTAATAAATTTGAGTGTCTAGACCTACTTACTGCCATTCCTAATCTTAATTCCTTCTTGACATTGTTTTCCATTTCTTTCAAGACGTGTCGTCATTAAACTTTACTTATCACGTCATAATCCCCCTTAATTTCACATTATTTTTCACGACATCCAATTGGTCCAAGCCGTAAATTAGATCACAACCAAATGCATAATTCTACACCTAAGTGTTGGTGGAATAGTAACGTAATGACCGATTATAATTAAAGATTTTAAATTTGAATTACGATTTTCTTATGCTAAAAACAAAGTTAAAACTTATTTTCCTAAGAAACAAAAGCGCAAGAAAAAGAAGAATGTATATTTTTGCCAAAAGCAAAACAAACCTTGTCTGTTATTGAGACACAAGAACTGATCTCAAAAACTCTCGTTTCTAAAGCAAGAAACAAATTCCCATTGGCCATTCTCCCTCTTTTCATTCCATGAATAAACATCATGAAAGTCGTGATGAAACCATGTTTCTTATGATTTTGTCACAATGTTTCGAATTTGAGTCCTCTACTATATATTTTCTTTACAATTTTTTGCAATATTCATGTGGTAGAGTCATGTCCAGTCAATAATATTACAATTTGTGAAAATGGTTTCCTGAAGTAACTTTTGCTAATTGAAACCGTATTGAACGATATTGTTTTGAGCCCTTCATATATCAAATTTTAGACAGCTACAAGTTAATAAGACATCAATTGTTATTGGTCTCTGATTGGAATGTAGCACAAATAGAGAGATTTGGAATTTTAATGGTTCCATGTTAATATAGCATTATATCGTGCTTAACCTGCTCTAATAGGATAATAACTGATATCATATAATTTCCCCCCGATCTCCAGAAATCTTCTGCCATGGTTCTAAGCATAAAAATGTTCCACAGCCAGAAAATTTCAATAGTTTCAGACTTAATAATTTTCAGCTAAAGATCTATTGACTTAAAATTGTCACACTTCGAGTTCAAAATTTCAGATCTGCGGGCTTATACTATCTCCACCGATGAGAGATATCCCAAAAATTCTCACGTTTATTTGCCCGTAATTTTCATGAAACACTCCCAGTTTAGATCTCTGTTTTTTTTTTTTTTTTTTTTTTGTGGG
Source organism: Ehretia macrophylla (assembly GCA_037974665.1). Taxonomy (NCBI): domain Eukaryota; kingdom Viridiplantae; phylum Streptophyta; class Magnoliopsida; order Boraginales; family Ehretiaceae; genus Ehretia; species Ehretia macrophylla. Next base: position 32,229,597 of record CM075778.1, on the reverse strand, counting down.
GAGAAAGTTTACATGATCACATTGGAGGACAAGACATTAAAGCATTTAAGTTCAGGTCCGGGATCTAAAATCTAATCTAAGTGGTGATATCTTTTTCAGTAGCGGTTGATTTAATTTTAATAATAAAAATACATATACATTAAATAAATAAAATAGATACATATATGTTTTAAAAAATATATATATATAACCAATTTAAACTAGAATTATAGTATATCAACTAAACGTACACATAAGAAATGGTATTTAGGTGTGAAAGTTAAAGTGGCATATGGCATTTCTCGAATTTTAATTCTCATGAAATGGATTAAAATGTTGAATTTTTCTAATTGTGGACTACTATTCTTTGAAATATTTTATTATGTTGAAAAACAGGGTGAGGTTTACCGATAAAGTCCAATACATATCTTATAGTGATCTGTTTCAGTTGGGTCTAAGTTCGTATTATGAATATTATTTTTAATGGTGTGGTATGTAAAGTGTGAGTCTATTTTAATATTAAAGCAGCTTGATAAGGGTCCAATACAGATTTTAGGCTAGACTCTTCCCTTTCTAGAATACTATTAGTCATAAATAAGACTAATAGGGTTGACTTGCCCTATTAAGAGTCACCATACAGGAGTTAAAGAGGGGGGAGTACCTAAATTAGGCGTGCGCTTCATATTTATCAATCTAGTATATTAATTATAGTAGTGTTTTATTTTCTAATATTAGGTCCTTTAAATTCTAACATACTCTATATAAACAAACAAATCATAAATTCTTAGACAATAATTTTCAAGGATATAATTAGTAAGATTACGTAGTACGTGACACAAAGGTCATTACGTAAACATGCATGTTTTGGAAAATATATTAGTTTATATACTATTCTATTAAGAAATTTAGCACAATGAACATGGACATCAATAATGGCCAACCATTGCCAACGTTGGAGCTTCTACCTCACTTTGTACTTTTCTATACTAACCCAAATATAATAAGAAGAAAGGTGGAGAAAATACAACGTAATTATCCCCACAAGCTGTCCTAAAATATCGTCACTTGTTTGTTTGTTAACGCTTTATGACTCAGAAGGGTCACCAACTCACCACTAGTCTTGGTCTTTGTATTTTATTGATGGTTGTGCACTCTTTCAATTTTGAGGTAATATCAAATCAAATTAAGTAGATTTTATTTAAAAAGATTAACTCGTATTTTGGAGTTAATATCAGATCAAACTAAATTTCATATCACTTGCTAGGATCGATTCGTACTTTTGAGTCAATAATTAGATTATTTTTGAACTTTGAGTTAAATACTAAATTAAACTAAGCCTTATCTCAAATGATAAGGTTGTTCGTAAGTTGAGTTAATAATGAGAAAATCTCTTAACTTTGAGTTAATACCATACCAAATCAAATTAAACTTTATTTCATTTAGTTGGATCAATTTGTACTTCGATTCAATGATGAGAAGATCTTTGGATTTTCAGTCAATACGTTTTATCTCACTTGGTAGATCAATTTGTATTTTGAGTCAATAATAAAAGATCTCAACTTTGAGTCAATGCCATACCAAATTAAATTTTATTTCGCTTAGCGAAATCTATTCGTACTTTAAATCAATAATGAAAAGATCTCTATACTTTGAGAGTCAATACCAAACCCAATCGAATCAAACAAACTTTATTTAACTTAGTGGAATCAATTCGTACATCAAGCCAATAATGAGAAAATTCTAAAACTTATTTCACTCAGTGGGGTCCGCTCGTAGTTTGAGTCAAATAATGAGAGGATAAAACATGGATCACATTTGGGGTAGAAAAGCCAAACACGTAAGTGAAGCCAATGAAGGGAAGATCGAAAGAAACTTCATGTTAAGGTTAACTCCAGTGGAGCCAACACACTTTTAAACTAATGCCATACCGACTTTCTTACATGGACTTTCCATAGCATGTTATATATGTGAAACAACACAAGAAGAGTTCACATGTTTCTTTCAGAAAAAGAACCATAGAAAACACCAGAAAAAGCTCACAACAATTTTGATGATGATCATGCCAGAGATGTGGACTGCAATGGGTTCTAGCTTAGCCAGTTTCATCTTCTTCTGGGAGATTTTTCGCCGGTATTGTCCCCCAGAACTGCGACGCTTCCTGGAGAAATATACTCACAGAATCAGGGGATTTTTCTATCCCTATGTTCAGATTTCCATCCATGAATTCATTGGCACCAATCTGAAGCCTCATGAAGCTTATGGGATAGTTGAGGCTTATCTGAGTGCCACGACGTCGAAATCTGCCAAGAGACTCAAAGCTGAGATGATGAAGGACAGAAACAAGTTAGTGTTAAGCATGGATGAATATGAAAAGGTGACTGATGAGTTCAATGAAGCTAAGATTTGGTGGATATCTGGGAAAGCTACGTCAGGTTCGCGCGCACCGAGCATGACATACTTCCCAGAACCAGAGAGAAGATATTACAGGCTGGTGTTTCACAAGAAATACAGGGAGATCATAACTGAATCTTACTTGGAGCATGTTATAAGGACAGGAAAAGAAGTTACTGCAAAAAATAGGCAAAGAAAGCTATACACAAACAGCCATAACAAGACAATGTGGAGCCATATTGTCTTTGAGCATCCAGCCACATTTGATACATTGGCTATGGAACCAGAGAAGAAGCAAGAGATCATAGAAGATCTCTTAACTTTCACCAAGAGTAAGGATTTCTACACGAGAATTGGCAAGGCGTGGAAACGAGGATACCTACTGTATGGTCCTCCAGGGACTGGGAAATCGACCATGATTGCAGCAATGGCAAATTTACTGGATTATGATGTTTATGATCTTGAGCTAACGTCCGTAAGGGATAACTCAGAACTGAGGAGGCTTCTGACTGAGACAACGAATAGATCAATTATTGTCATAGAGGACATTGACTGCTCACTTGATCTTACTGGGCAAAGGAACAAGCACAGAGAGAAATCTTCAAAAGAGGAGACTGAGAAGGGCAGGAAAGAGAGCTCGCGCAAGGACAAGGAAGAGACAGGCAGCAAAGTCACCCTATCAGGACTTCTAAACTTTATAGATGGTCTTTGGTCTGCTTGTGGAGGAGAGAGACTCATTGTATTCACAACTAATTACGTAGATAAGCTGGACCCAGCTCTAACAAGAAGGGGTAGAATGGACAAGCATATTGAGCTATCTTACTGCAGTTTCGAGGGATTTAAGGTGCTTGCAAGAAATTACCTGAAGCTAGAAGACCATCCATCGTTTGAGACAATCAAACATTTGATGAAGGAGACCAAGATCACACCAGCTGATGTTGCAGAAAACCTCATGCCTAAGTCTCCGAAAGAAGATGCAGAAAAATGCCTCCTGAATCTGATTCAAGCTCTTGAGGAAGCAAAGGAAGAACAGGCTATGAATCTGCGCAAAGAGGAAACAGAAAGAGAACCAAAAACAGAAGCTCCACTGCAAGAGGAGCAAGAACCTCAGACTGCACCCGCCTACTAAATATTTAGAACATGGAGATATCAAACTCAGATTGAATGAGATGAGATACCGGCTAATGTGTTTCCACATGCCATTTGCTCAAAAACTTGTAAAACAGAGCAAGCTTTACTACTTTCAAGCATATCTAATATGCAACCTGCACATCTCATAATTATTGACCTTTCATAGAGAATACTTCACGAAAAAATGGAAATACGTAAATAACCAGCAAATATACCGCTTCTTAGTTAAACACGGCGTCAGTCTTCCTAAGCATCTAAAATGAAACAAGGCCAGTCTTCCATTAATAAGATCTTCCATTACAATATTAGTTAAAAAGTTATTGTACACTGACGGGATAATAGTAAGATCCCTCGACAACTCCCTCATCCAAATCTAATTGGTTTTAATTCAACGTAGGCATACTAAAAAATGACTACTCAATCTACATAATTTCCCAGTATCATGGTGCTGCCGGGTAGGAAAACTTAGATAAACTGCACCAGGATAGAAGCTTGAATTTTGCCACGGAGGAAACTCTAATCGTCACTTCCTTCGTGAAGTGGACTGAAGACAAAATTTTTGAGTTATCTATGATACAATCAGCTTGTCCAAGGAAAAAGGCTACATTTCTCTTTCGCAGAGAGAGAAATTCTAAAAGTCATCCGTATCTTCATCTTTCATCGAGTTGGGGCCATCATCAAAGCCAGAATCTGGGGCAAGCTGATTTAGATCAAGAAACCGCCTTTTTCTCACACCTTCAACTTCATTGTCACCTGGACTATTTGATTTTTCTGGCGGATGCTCTTGCTCTTCCTTTGGCATTTCAGGGTGTTCCTCAAGGTGTTCTTCAACCGTTTGATCAGCTTTCATGTCCAGGTTCTCAGGGTTCCCATCAGAGTCTTGACTTTCCATCGACAAATCTGCATTGCCACTGGCATTTGATTGCTCATGAGATCCATTTGACTTCTCAGGTTTCATCAACTCAGTTTCCGACTCAGACAAATCGTAGTAGCTATAGTTCATACGATTTCTGGTTGCTCTTTTACTACGTCGTAGACCCGATTGGATCTCATCAACTGATCTCAATTTAGTTTCCCTCCGAGTACACCCCGGTAATTGCTTGAAGTTCCGTCCGTGATCACTCCTGTCGCTTGTGCTTGAGGAATCATTTTCTTCTTCTTCCTCTTCTTCATCTTCAGGATTTTCATCATCCCAGTGGTACTCTTCATCTCCTTCTGAGCTGCTTGATGTCTTCCTCCTCTTATTCTGTCTTAGATATTCTTCATCATAAACAACTTCACCAACGATATCTTCATCACTGTCAAAGTCTGCCTCATTATCTGAAACTGCCTCAACAAAGTCTTTCACAGAATATTGTTGAGGCCTCTGTCTTCGACGATTGCTAAAAGCCACAAGATTGCTAGTTAGGTTCTAAGTCAATAATGAAAAGAAAGGAAAGATTTCCCAAACCAGAGATGAAACAGACCTGCAATCCAATGTTTCAACGTTATGATTGTCTCTATATTCATCATAGTCGGGTGATTTTGAAGACTGCCTGCTGAAAGAGGAGTGTCGAGTATATTGTGAAGGACCAGCCCGTCTACCATTTGTAACATCTTCATGTCTCATGAAATCTCTTCTATAAGTAGGATCAGGAGAAGGCTGTTTCTTCCTGGAAGAGCAAAGAGAAGACAAGTGTGAACAGAAACTTTGACAAACACTACAAAGGGAAATAAACAGAAAAGAAAGGATGGAAGGAAGGAAAACAAACTGCCCCTTCTATGGGGTGGCATGGGAGAAATAATCAAAGAACTTTAGTAAATAATTAATAATATATGCAGTATCGCATTATTATGGTAAGATCTATACTTGGTTTCCTTGATAGCTTCATTGATTGAACAGTCATAATCATCTGAAACAACATTCAGGGTAACAATCAGATATCCAAATAATCAACATCAAAAGAAAACTCACAAGTTATTATATGATTATAGCACAGAATTGCTATAACCTGGAAACATAAATATTTAAGTGTAAATCTCTTTTGGATCTTTAGATTTCGGTATTTTAACCAAATTTTTCATCGTTTTTATGTTCCTTCTTTTTTACCTCAAAATTTTTCTTTCAAGGGAACTGACACCTACAGAAATCTTCAAAAGAGGAGACTGAGAAGGGCAGGAAAGAGAGCTCGCGCAAGGACAAGGAAGAGAAAGGCAGCAAAGTCACTCTATCAGGACTTCTAAACTTCATAGATGGCCTTTGGTCTGCTTGTGGAGGAGAAAGACTCATTGTTTTCACAACCAATTACGTAGATAAGTTGGACCCAGCTCTAACAAGAAGGGGAAGAATGGACAAGCATGTTGAGCTATCTTACTGCAGTTTTGAGGGATTTAAGGTGCTTGCAAGAAATTACCTGAAGCTAGAAGACCATCCGTCGTTTGAGACAATCGAACATCTGATAAAGGAGACCAAGATCACATCTGAAAGAAGATGCAGGAAAATGCCTCCTAAACCTGATTCAAGCTCTCGAGGAAGCAAAGGAAGAACAGGCCATGAATCTGCGCAAGGAGGAATCAGAAAGAGAACAAAAAACAGATTCTCCAGTGCAAGAGGAGCAAGAAGCTCAGACTGTGCCCGCACAATAAACAATTAGAACACGGATATATTGAACTCAGATTGCACGAGGGTGTTTCCACATGCTATTTGCTCAATAGTTGTAAAACATAACTTACTTTCCTGCTTTCAAGCATATCTAATATGCAACCTGCTGATCTCATAATTATTGACCTCTCATACAGAATGCTTCACAACAAAATGGAAATATGTAAATAAACAGGAAATATACCATTCCACACTTGAACACGGAGTGAGTGGGCGTGAGTCTTCCTAAGCATCTAAAATGAAACAAGGCAAGTATTCCATTAATAAAATCTTCCGTTACAATATTAGTTGAGTTATTGCACACAGACAGGATAAGAAAGAGGAAGATCCCTCAACAACTGATCCCCCATCCAAATCTTATTGGTTTTAATTCAGTGAAAACATACTAAAAAATGACTACTCAATCTACATAATTTACCAGCATCATGGTATTCCCAGTAGGAAAGCCTAAATAAACCACACCAGGATAGAAGAGCTTGAATTTTGCCACGAAGAACCTCTCTAATCGTCGCTCCTTCCGTGAAGTGACTTGAGACAAAAAATTTGAGTTATCTATGATACAATCAGCTTGTCCGAGGGAAAAAGGCTACATTACTCTGTTTAACAGAGATAAATTCAAAAAGTCATCCACATCATCGTTCATCAAGTTGGGATCATCATTGAAGCCAGAACCCGAGGCAAGCTGATATATAGATCAAGAAACCGCCTTTTTCTTACACCTTCAACTTTTTTATGGCCTGGACTATTTGATTTTTCTGGTTGCTCTTCCTTTGGCATTCAGGGTGTCCCTCAACCGTTTGTCAGCTTTGATGACCAGGTTCTCAGGGTTCTCATCAAAGTCTTGGATTTTCATTGAGAAATCCGCATTGCCACTGGAATTTGATTGCTTGTCTGATCCATTTGACTTCTCAGGTTTCATGGACTCAGTTTCTGACTCTGACAAGTCATGATAGCTATAGTTCATAGCTATCGTACAATTTCTGCTTGCTTTTTTACTATGTTTGTAGACCTGATTGGATCTCATCAACTGATCTCAATTTAGTTTCACTCCGAGTATGCCCCCACAATTTCTTGAATTTCCATGCCTGATCACTCTCGTCGCTTGCGCTTGAGCAATTATTTTATTTTTCCTCCTCTTCTTCTTCTTCAGGATTTTCATCCCAATGGTACTATTCATCTCCTTCTGAGCTGCTTGATATCTTCCTCCTCTTCCGTCTTCAACATTCTTCATCATAAACAACTTCACCAACAAATCTTCATCACTGTCAAAAGTCTGGCTCATAATCTCTTACAGAATATCGTTGAGGACTCTGCCTTTGACGATTGCTAAAAGCCACAAAATACTAGTTAGGTATCAAGTCAACAATGAAAAGATAAGGGAAGAATTCCAAAACAGATGCAAGAGAACTGTGATCCAATGTTTCCATGTTATGAATGTCACCATATTCATCACAGTCGGGTGATTTTGAAGACTGCCGGCTGAAAGAGTGTCGAGAATACTGTGGAGGACCATCCCATCTACCATTTGTCACATCTTCATGTCTCAAGAAATCTCTTCTACCAGCAGGACCGGGAGACGGCCGTTTCTTCCTGGAAGATAGAAGAGAAGATGAATGTGAACAGAAACTTCAACAAACACTACGAAGGGACAAGATGGAAGAGAAAATAGAAGATGGAAAGAAGAAAAACAATCTGCCCCTTCTGTGGGGTGGGTGGGACAAACAATCAAAGAACTTCAGGAAATAATGAACATATGCAGGATTGTACTACTTTCCAAGTGGTAAAATCCATCCACATTGGGTTTCCTTGATAGCTACATTAATTGATTGGTCATGATAAGATATCCAAATAATCAAGATCTAAAGGAAACTCATAAGTCATTATATCACCATACCACACAGAAGAGCTATAGCCTGGAAACAAATATTATAAGTGTATATCTCTTAGGATTTTTCACATTTTGGCATTATATCCAAATATGCATCCTTTGAAGAATTTTCTATTTTCTTAGTTTCGCAAGTTTTTTCATCATTTTTAAGAGCATGAGCACCTTCACTCTTTTTCACCTAAAAATCATGTTACATAAGGGACAGAAAATTGGTTTCAGCAAAGAATACAATATTTTGTTTTTCTATAGTGATAGGTTTAGGCCTTCCAAATTTGGAGGTTTTTCAAATCTAATTTTCTTGTACATGATAAATAATCTCATGGGTTGATGGGTCAAAATTCTCAACCAAAGGCTTCAAACGCTCCTTTTCCATACAATCAAGAATAAATAATTCAAGCCAAACCAAACCAAGTTTTGTCCCACTAGGTGGGATCGATTATATGGATCTGACAAATCCACTTATTCATGTCAAGAGTCATCTCCCCCGAAAGCTCCTAGGGGACACCCCCAGCGATAATATCATGATGTCTATAATCCATGTAAAAATGAATACTATAAACTTTTTTCTTCAGCAGCGTAACCAAATAGTGCATCATTGCATCATTTTTCTCTTTCCAAATAATGCATCATTGCAACGCTTTTCTCTTTTCTTTCTTTGCGAATGTTTTATCATATCTAAGAATCAGAGCTTTTATTTTCTTCTTTTCCTCAAAATCATGCTACACAGAGGGTGGTACCTACACGAAATACCTGAAATGATTTTGGCGAAGATAACAAGCTTCGCAATTGAGTTTGCCTGAATCTTCAAGCAGAGTTTGAGAGATTTCCACATCTAAATATCTATCTTCTATTTTGACACATGATGAATCACCTCATGGTCTGTTTCTTCCTATCTTATATAAGGCGTACCCAGTAAAAATTACAAAACAATTGGGAAAAAAAAAAAAAAAGAGATAATATATGCTCTAAGGTTGAAAATATCATAAAAAATCTTGATCCTTACAAAATGGCAGCATCATACCCTTTTTATCTTTCAGTTACACTGATTCCTCTTGTATATATTTCACTCTCCACTAGTCACTTCCCAATCCCTTTGTCTAATAATTGTCACGCCCCGAAATTCATCATTAGCAAACCTGGAAAGACATTGCTAGAAGCCTAAAAGGGTCACTTGTTAAGCCTGCAAGGATTCATCCTCGAATTCATCTAAGCCATTCAAAGTACAGTAAACAGAGCATCTAAGCCATAAAAGTATAAATCAAAACACATTAGTGAAAATAGTCCCAAGTACCCCTCAAAACCATAATTCGCCACAATCAATTCTCAATCATAAGATAGAAGATTTCAACCTTCACGCAACTAATATTTCTAAGCATAAACATGCTAAATACCAACCTCAATCCAAAGTCTAAAGCCCATCAATCAATGTCGGTGGTTTCTACCCCACAAACAAGCCAATTTTATTTCTCCCCACTCTGCAAAAGGAGACATAAAAGAACAAAAGTGAGTCGAATAATGCTCAGTAACTGGAAATATCTAAAAATGAATATAGCTGACAAATACAATA